>JAHLSL010000079.1:2551357-2726672 GCA_025920805.1 Petroica traversi | reverse complement strand
TCCCACCGAACCCTGCCCCATCGCTCCCCTTTCCCTCAGGATCCCACTGGCTCCTGACCCTCGCTCCCCTCCCCTTTCCTTCCCCTCTCCCATTGGCCCCTGCTCATGTCAATCAGCGCTGGTTCCACCCCCAGCCCTCAGACCATTGGTCAGTGATGCTCTGCCCGCCCTCAGCTCCTGGGGACAGAACTCCACAAGGTCCTGTCCCTTCTCGGCGTTTGGTTGAGCTGCCTTGGAGATAATGAATGTCCTGGAGTCACAGCCAGCGGTGCCTCCCGCCTCTTTGTCTCCAGGGACGCCTCAGAGTGTGTCAGTGGCTGCCTGAGTCCATCTGCAGGGGTAGCCCGTGTTTGTGTAGGTGCTGCATGAGGCACCGCCTGAGCGGCTCCACGAGGGACACTGCAGGAACATGTGCGGCGCTGGTTCATCAGACCACAGCACACTGTGTCAAGTGCTGTGCTTGAACCCAGGTGAACTATATCATAAACCAGCTTTGTGACTGAAAGGAATAAGGAATTTGTCTTCACAAACATAACTGTGGGTCTTGCCAGTAGATAAAATCAGCAGTGAAAGATAAACAATGGGGAGGATTCCACTGATTGATGAATGGAACAAGGGAAATTTGCATTTACAAACAAACCAAAGGTCTGCAGATACATAAAACTGAATAATGAAAAATGAGAGGAACAATGAGAAGATCCATAAATTCCATAAGGAATTCCACTGAGTGATGCAAGGGAAGGACAATGGGGGGGATTATACCTTAGAGGGGGGTCTCAGGTATTAGGCGTTTTCAGAAAGTCTGTGCCTCTCAAATTCCTCAGCCAATGGGGAAAGAGAGAGGGATATGCGGCCGGGAGTTAGGATAAAAAGGAGGCTGCGTCCTCCAAAAATCTGAGAGACCCCAGGGGAAATGCCCCATGGCCTCTCCCTTTATTCAATAAAGTGACAGGACTCCTCTGTCTCCTTTTTGGACATAAACCTCTGGTGTTTGTGGATTAATTTTCCTCACATGACGTATTCAGATCATGCCATCACATGGGTATTTTGATGCCTGTTAACACCTGGCTTGTTTTAGGAAGACGTGCAGAGTATTTAAAGTTCTTAGTTATGTTGTAATAAGACATTGATCCTTATTGCATCTGAGGTGGTCTCAGTCCAGCCTGTGAAAGAAGCAATTTCTCATTGTCAGAGTTGGCTGCGCCTGCCCAGTAGGGCACGAAAAATACATGACTGTAAACTAGGAGCTTTGGATTGTACATAGCTCTGCGATTGCTGTAGGTCATGGAGATTGTTCTGGTGTCCTTTGTTTTCCATCTTGCTTCCTGGGTCATTTAGGGGTTGAGTGGGTTTTTCCATGTTTCTGTGGTGAGCATTCTCGTGTGCTGGCTTTGTAGGAAGGTACATTCACCTCCTGATGCTTTATTGGTGTTTCATTATCTGATGTTCACTGCCTTTTCACACTTCCAACACCTGTCAGACACACCTTGTAATAGGAAGGAGTAGTGTAAAGGATATGCTTGAATCTGCACTTGTTTGGCCTCCTGCTTGTGCCCTGTCATTGACAAGCAATTATACCTGTGCAGCTGCTGCAATATCCTCTGGGCATAAAGCCTGATTGAGCTGTGCTTCTCTTTCTCTACATAAATACAGTAAATGTAGTAAATACCAAGTATTTTAGCACAGAAGTTTTCACCAGTGGCAGGGTCCATAGGAAGTGCTAAAGAGCTCAGACTGGGGTCAATTGGCAGAAATGCGAATGGGTGGTTCCAGTTCTGCCTCTCTGAGCTCTGCATACCCCAAACATTGAATTGCTGCTTACAGTGATATTGCAGAAGCTGCAAAAAACACTTCTTCAGGCAGTGTCTGGTGCTTTGAGAAGTGCTGGAAACTGATGGAATAGATGAAAAGGATTTTATTTTATAAATACTGTAGAGTACGTCCTTGATAAATTTAGTCATTAGGAGATGACACTTGTAAAATCTGATGAGGTAGTATCTGTGCCAATTTGCAAATATTTAGGAAGAGTGGGCTGAAACCCACCAAACTGTTTGTTAGGTACCTCCAACTGCCAGGCAGCTGAGGAGAAAACCAAGGGAAAGGGATTCTAATTCCCATTAAGTGAGACGAATGCCAAATGAAATGGTGAGAGCTGAATATGTTGCAGATTCTGAAACTAAAATGTTGAGTAGCTCAAGTGTTTGAAATGAGTAAAAAAACTTGTGTATTTTGATAACACCCATGGAGGAGACGCTGTAATTAATGTAGTTACTCTGAGCAGTTCTGTTACTCAAGCTAACACAGCGATACAACATGGGTTTCCCGTGTTGCATGTGGATTATTTGTCTGTATTACCCATACTGCAATTCTAAATGAGAATTGGAGTGTTGTTCTGCACATCTGTGTAGCAAGGCTCTTGCAGGCCTTTGTATTTAAGGGCAGAATTATTATTTTAAGCCAGTCTAAAAACTGAAATCCATAAAAGCCATTAGACTGATTATCATCCTGTAATACTGTCAAAAATCATGTTAATTGGTGAGCGCAAGCCATCCTCTTCTAACAGCTTTTCTCTTTAATTGAATTTTTTGCCAAATAGGTGTCATTGAGATTCTCTAATGGACATTTTTGCTCCTAGGGTGTTTTTTGCTTAGATATGATGCTGGGGAAATATGACTGTGTTTTATTGTGTATTATTTATCTGCTTCAGAAAGACTGAATTTTTCAAGTGATTAGCATGGCTGCTGGTAGCAATTGAGAAACTGATACCCAGAAATTTGCCATGATGTCAGTATCTCCTAGTCTGGGAGCTCTTTGTTGTTTCATCACTGCTGGCTTCTTCCCATTTATTTTTATTTTATTTTTTTCTTTTACTTTGCGTTTTGGGGCAGAGATGGGTGAGGAAGGATCAGTTGCCCAGCTGTGCCTCCCCTCTCTGAATTGCAACTAAAAAAGTGTTACTCAGGCAAATACCTCATAATCCTTTGACCAAATTTGCTGCCTCTCCAGCTGCTGGGTTTTGTTTGTTTGGTGTTTTATGTGAGGGGGGTTTTTTTGTTTGTTTTTTGTTTTGTTTGCTTGTTGGGTTTTTTTTGTTGTTGTTGTTGTTGCCATTTCTTAAGTGGGTTATGGTGTCAACTGCTTTAATTGGACCCTTTTTCAGGTAGATCCCAAAGGCAGAATTTCTGGGGTGGCTGGACCACAGATCATTTAATAATCTTCAATATCAAGATATTTCCCTGTCTTTGAAGGACTTTTGGCCATACTTTTGAGAACTGATTTACTTTGTGGGTCATTTGTGCAGTGATCTGGATGTACAGCATCTCCCTGTCTGTGGTTCATCCACTTGATTAGAAATGCTTGTTGTCTAAGACAACTTTTTGCTTCTCATATGAACAAAAAAGAATAGGATCTCTTTGGAATACTTTGTGTTTTGCTTCATTTCAGGCAGAATTTCCTAAAGGCCTCTGGAAAGCATTACTTTCACTGAATGGATTTACTGTGTAGATCAATCCCAATGGGCGTTGAAGGTCTTGTTTTCACTTGCCGGTATCTCTTGCATTTGTTTGTTTGTTGGTTCATTCATATAAATTCCAGGAGTGGGAATTGACTAACCCCTTCAGGATAGATTACATAAGAAGGTGGAGAGACAATTAATGGTTATAATGTTAGATGTCTGCCATTTTGACTTCAATACTTGCAAAAATCCCTCCAATATCTAGAGACGTATGATGTGGAGAAGAATATGCTTTTAGATGAAGATAAGGAAATTAGTTTTAGTATTTTAGTATTAGTATTTAGTATTTAGTATTAGTATTTTAGTCCCTTGCTTGAAACAGATACAGAGAAAGAAGTACATAGACTTTCTGGAAATAAAACTGTGAAATTTATTCAGTTTTGATTTTGCAGGATATGTAGCTATTTAATTTTTGTAATTGTGAATCAGGATAGAGTTAGATGGTAATTAATTTGTCAAGTTTTATAATTTTTTCTCCTCTGGTCCATGTCAATGCCTTTAGCTGTAGACTTTTGAGCTAGAAGTAGCATTATGTGACCTCATGTAGTAAATCCTTCATATCTTTTAAACTGCAGATAGTCTTTTTAAACAGGACCAGACCAATTTAACATTAATTTTAATATCTGTCACTTAGTTTAATTACAGTGAAACCCCGCTCTGTGCTACTGAAGATTGTCCCTTTTCAGAGGCTCTGCAAATTAGGTTTAGGATTTCTTTTTTATTATTATTCTATTGGTTTTAATATGCCTATTTTTTTTCCTGAGAGAAAGAGTACCTATAGGTGCTTTCCAAAACTGAAAAATTAAATAACAACTTGGGAAAGTTTCTGAAAAACAAGGAAGTTTATTTCATGCCTGTTTAAATAAATAAATGGCTTTTCTTAAAGCACTCTGTGTAGCGGTAATGCATTCATCATGCAGGTGTTCACTCTCCTAAACGGTGATGATTTGTGCTCTGTGTTGCTTTTATTAAGGTGATGACCTGCTAAATGCTACCAGCTCTCCTTGCTGATAACAGTGCTGTCCTGCAGAGTTTAGTGGGATGTAAATACTGCTGTATCCACTCCTGGTACCATTTTTATGGTAACCTGGCATTTGTAGGAGGGATGTCCCTTGCACCACAAATAAAGACACACTTCTAAACTTAAAATAAGGTGGTTGGATTCCTGTTATTGAGTAAATGTGTATGTTTGTTATATATGAATAACAAAGCATAAATTATGATTTTTCCTCTTACTGAGTACTTCAGGATGGAAAAATACACATTTCTGTAGTCAACCATATATTCACTTGGTATAAAATAATTACGAAGAAAACATTCAACTTAATGAAAAGGCTGTGAAACTGCCTAAAAAGGCTTTGAAATTACTTTTTAGACCCTATGTATTTTTTCTAAAGCTGTTTTCAAGACAAAAAAGTAATTTCAACTCTCCAAGCTAATGTAATGCTACCTTTTACGCTTTTTTTTTATGGTGCAAACTAGATAATAACTTGTCAAAAGAGTTAAAATAGCTCCTATCTGTTCATTTTAGTTCAGTCTGTAAGTGACTGAACTACATGAAGGAAATGAACCAGTTGGTGCATCATGCTACTTTTTTTAAGCACTTCTTAATTTTGACTTAATTACATAATTAAGCAATGATTTTCATTATCACGATGAAAAAATATAAATATTGTAAGTTCTACTAACTGTTCTCCATATGTAATTTTGATGTGTGACAAGCAGTAGCACTGTTATATAGCAAGAAAAAAATTGTGCTTATTGTAGTACATCAGAACATTTCCAACCAGCAAGGGAGCTGTGCCGTGTTAGTGGAAGTTGCACCAGTGTCACTTAGCCAGTCCTGAAGGAGCTGTGAACAAGGCCAGACCTTCAGAGTAGCTACAAACTGCTCCAAGGCATTAACTCCCTGCTCCTCATCTCTCACCTAATAGAGCTGATGAAATAGGTGTCAAACCTAGCACTTATAACTGTGCTGGTACAACTGGTGGCAGATCCAAACTGGGCATAGAAGGTGATGGAATTGTATCTTTTATTGTCCATTGCTGTGTGTTGTTTCAGTTGCTGTTACATATGTTAAATGTTCTTTTTTATTCTTGCCTTTGTTGCTCCTAAACCACTTTTGTTAAGCTGCAGGTCTGCATTCCTTTAACTGATTATTTGTGAGGTTTCTGTGGCCAGTGCTGAGTCTGTGCCCCATTTGCTGTGACTCCTCTGCCCCATCCAGTGACTTCACTGCTCACGGCTCCAGCCTCAAGCTTCTATTTCTCACCTTTCTGGTGCAAGTATTGCAGTCTGAAATGGACCCACTTGGGCACTTCTCTCTTGCAGAGTGTTAGGACGCTGTCCTAGCTGTTAGACCTACTCCTGAGATGTGCTTTCTAGCAGACAGATCAGGGCTAAAGATATTCCATCGATGCATTATCATACAGGGAATTCATCCCAGACAAGGAACTTGACTGTGTGTTTGAGTGCAGGTTTGCATAACTTCCAGTTTCCCTGAAAGTCAGGTCTGAGATGCTGATCTGCGTGAGGGAAAACCATGAAGAGTGCTCTGCAATTACAGACTTCCTGGTAGAGGCAGAGAAATAAGCAGTGTGCTGTAGCAGTGGTATCACTAATCAAAACAGGAGGTAATATTTACATCTCTTAGAGTTCTGTGCTTGGAGGTTTTTTCACCAATCTGTTACAATAGCATGAATGATTTCTTTATAGACCTCTAAGACAAATTAGTTGTGCTGAAGTTCCTAGCAGCTCTGAGTGTCCCTCAACTATCACTACAAAAGATTTGCAAATCTGCTGGCAATTAAAATGATACAAAAAATAATTTTTGAATGCACCTACTATGGCAGACTCTTGACTGGTTTGCAAGAAGTGTTTTTGTGAATGCCTGCATGACCCTTCTATTAAGCAACTACCTGTGTTCAGTAGCAAAAGAGATTTTGAATGTTTCACAGCAGGTGAAATGACTTAACCCAGAGCAGAGTAATTGCTTTTCTTAAAAAGGGCACATACCTTTCCTGTGGACTTTTTTGCCAAATATAATTATGGCTGTTAAAACGCATAGCAATTTTTAATTTCTTTAAACAAAATTACATTCCTGAAGGATTCTACTAAAAGTATGAAATTATTCTTTTGAGTGTAATAATTCAACCCCCAGTGTGTAAATGGCATTCACATCCATGAAAAAGGCAAATCTGGCTGTGTATGGTTGTAGCTGTTTTTTTCCTCTAATCGCTTTCATGTTATCAAGCATCTGAAGAAGGCTTAATTGCTGTAGTCCCTTTAAATAACAATTGCTCTGCCTTGCTTGCCACTGCTGTCCCTCCATCCACAAAAGGGCCCTGAGCAATCACTTTGATGACTTGAACATTTTCTTCTTGCACACACAGGCTAAACAAGACATAGCACTGAAGTCTGTTAGCATTTATGGAAACATTTGTCACCAGAGACAACTTGGAGGGTGACATAACTTTTAAATGCAGCCTGCTGGGAAATTACACAAGCTGGGCAAACCCCAACTTGGCCAGGATTTCAGCAAAGCTCTGGAAAGGCATTATATATGTGCAGTAGTGGATTGTGTTGGCTTGTGACTGAGTTCAGCTAAGAGCTTTCTTTGTTTTTTGTTTTTAAAATCAGCTTTTCCCCAATTGAGTTTCCCTCAGCTTTCTCTGACCACTTCTGCTGTTTAGTGCCTGTGCCAGTATGTGAGACACTGGAGAGAAGTGTCATTCATGATGTTTTTTTCCTGAAGCTGAACCACTCCAACTTAGAAAAAAGTAAGTGGAAAATGAGTGAAAGAAAAACATACAAACAGTAAAGAATACACTATATTGGAAGATGGCATGAATTTGCAGCCACCAGCTCTCCTTCTGCAGCCCTTCAGCCAGTAAATGTCAAAAATATAACAAAACTTACAAGAGGCAGAACACAGAGATTGGATCTTTTATATATAATTCTGAATCTAAAAATATAATTAGAAATATCTTAAAAGACAATTTTCAAAACTAGTGGTTGTTTTTTAAGTACAGGAAAAAATCTTGAAGGTATTTTTGTATCTTTTTTAGGTTTTCTTATAAATCCTACAGACTGCTCACCTAAATGTATCTGCAGACTGGTTATTTGTAGTTATTCCAATGATAGTGCAATGCCTCATTTATCAAAAATCAATTTACACTACTTTTTAGACCTGCATGATTCTCATGTTTTAGGGTTTGGCAAAACTGAGATTGGACAATGTCCAGACTCTGTCATCTGCTTTGCCTGTCGTAGTGCACTACTGCTTTCAAGGTTAATGTAAAAGCCTGATGTGTCGTGGTGGAATTTGTGAAAATTTAAAACTTTATTGAGCACCTGGCAGCAACTGAAGATTCAGATGTGTCTTTAAAATGTGTTGGATATATATCTGATGGCTTTCCAACAATTCAGAAATGATAACAAGAGTTTTCAATGAAATAGTGATAAGAAAATGGGAACGCACAATCCTAAATGCATTTCAGAAAGTCTAAGGAATGTATCTAGGATAAAATACAAGCAAGGGGGGAAAAAGTGCTTTCAAAAAGGATAACTCTTAGTTCATTAATTGTCTTCAGGAACCCAGCAGAAGTTATCTTCTCAGCATCCAGAAAGCCATCACTTCTGCTCTTTCCATCTTGCAATATTAAATAAGTGCAGATTTTAAAAGTGCAAACTATTCATAGTTGTGCAAATACTTCTGGGGATTATTTTTTGGGTTACATCAAAACGAAAAATGTTAAAACGGTGAAGGCCTTGTTTTTTCTTTTAATGAAATATGAAATTAAGGAAAAATTTGATTTTTTTAGGCTAAGAACTTTCTTTTAACCTACTTACCTGTCAGAAAGTAGCCCCCTTTCTGTGAGTCGATTTGTTTAAGCAGGTTTTAAAGTGTGCAGAGAGACCAATTAAGAAAGGCACTGTGGAGTATGAAATTGTTATTTAATCTGAAATATGTCATAAGAATATGTCATATGGGCAAAGCTGGTAGGCTGAGAATTTGTACCGTCACACGTGTGAAAGGATTGTCCTTTGCTGCTCCTTAAACAGATGAATGTCAATGCTGTTCAGATGCTCTTTTTCAGTTCTCTGCTTTTCTTCATTAGGAGTTTGATGCTCTTCCTTGGGAACACTTTCCTTGAGCAAGTAAATACTGTATTCTAGTAGTTCCATTTTTCTGTGATTTTAGTGGTCTTATCTTGCATTTCCTTGTTTGACACAACTGCTTGGCTGTCTGGACTTCTTTTCATACAAACTTGTATTTTTTCTGAATTCACCATCCTCTGTGCATTTGGCTTCTTTGGACTAGTTTTTTTACCCTGAGCAGCCATCAAATTATGACTTTTCTAACCCATATAGCTAGCGATAGGAAAATGTTGTTTTTCTAGTTGGTGGTTTAATGAAACAGTGTTTCAAATACTTACTGAGTCTTAAATAATGAACAGGGGGTTTGGAGATTCTTTTATTCATGTAGGGAATAAAAAAAAAAAACAAAGCTGTGTGGAATCTGCATGAAAATCACACCTTTTTAGTCTGGAGGGAGATTTCTAGCTAGATTTGTCTGAGTCTCATTTTAATCTGCGTGTCTTCAGCTTCATGAATGTGGGTTTTTTGATAATTGCTTTGTTAGTCCTCTGACACTGAGTGACAGTACTTTTCAGTGCTTGACAGCCAAATCCATTGGCATACGACAATCCTCATACACAGTGAGGTGTTTTCTTTCTGCCTGGTGACAGTAAGAGCTTTCAAGTTGACAGAGGGGGGCTAAGACATCTTCACAAGTGAGAAGAAAGCTGAGAGAGGATGAGGAGGTTCTCTGTCAAAATAAAAGCATTCATTTAGCTTATCCTTCCAGCTAAATGAAATAAGGAGATCTGATAGCTACATGTTAAAACATAATTTTATTTATGTGTTGCTTATAGGAAAATTTATCACTTAACTTATTATCAGGGTCCTCATTACTTGGAAATTTTTGCAGTAAATGTAACAAATATATTTTTTTTTTTCAGTGAGGTGATGAGTGGTTTGATTTATAAAGGGAATACTTGCATGTGGAAAGTATTGGAGTACCCTCTGACACCTGAACTGTTAATTATTTTTTCTCAAGAAATAATTAGTATAGAATGTGTTTATTTAGTGGGGGTTTTTTGTACACATTTATTTTGTTTTAAAGTTAAGATCAAGATGAGTTTGAGAGTTTTATATGGTTTACAGTAATCCAAGTAATTTATTGCTTTTGTTTTAAAAGCTCTGAACACTTTCCCACTATAAAATAATGGTTTGATTACTCAAAATTTCTGCCATAAATTCAAGGCGTACTTAGAAATTGAGTGGATAGAAGGCAAGAAGAGGCCTGCACTTATGCTGTGCTTGCTGTATCCACAAGGGCAGTAGTATTAACTGGTAATATTATCTTCTGATTTTGGGGAAGGAGGGGGGATCAAAACAACCAAACAGAGTCCTTGCTGAGCTCAGTCAGTAGGCAATTAATTACCCATTAGGAAAAAACTGTTTAATGGATCAGAAGATGAGTGGTTTATGTCATCAGAGGGAGGCAGGTTATTACGGATGGATGTTGCTGTTTGCTGGCTTTTTGTCTATGCTTGGATCTTCTGCATGGCTGTTCATGAGAATGTCCCTGCTCTTTTGTCTTTGCAACTGTATTGCATTTGATCATTATATTCGTGGTTGTTCTCTCTTCCTGCCAAAATGCAAGGATTTAGGTGTGTTTGGGAGGCTGCAGCTTCAGTTATTGCTGGGCCCCAGCACCCAAGGATGTTTCTCAGGAATTGTCTGTGTGTGGTGGTTCACTCAAAGCTGCCCTTGGCAATGAGCCTTTAGCAAGCAGTGCTGGGACAGGTGTCCTTAGAACGAGCCCAAATCCATGGCATGGTCACCTCTGCTCTAGTGTTAAGTAAAGAAGTGCTGGTTACTCGGGAGAAGGAAAAGTTACAAGGACGCTTCACCCATGAGTGTTAGTGCCCCACTTCATGTCCTTTTCCTTCTGATGAAGAGGAAAAAAACCCTGAATGTTTTTAGCACATGAAATACATCAGTTTTACAATATTCCCCAAATGTAAAGGAATGCTTTTCTGAAATCAGTTCCATATTACATCTGTTTGTATGTTTATGATAAGGCATGATAATATGGACTTTTTTCTATTTGATTTGAGTGCTGTTTTTCTCACAGGACGTAGTCTTCCAAAAATTTTGGTGCTATCCACCTTCATGGTATTTTGCAATTCTGAATTTCACACTGTAGTGCTTAATACAACTACATCAATTGTGCGGGAAATCTTCTTTTGGTGATGAGTTTAAAGTCAGGCTTTTCTTTTTGGCTGTTTTATGAAACTTATTTTGACTTAGTTAATACCAGTCTTGACTTTGAAAACCTAGTCCATGGCAAGAAAATAATGGGTGGCTTGAAAATGGAAATTTAAAGATATGATTCTGTAAGTGCTTAGTGTTTTACAGTTTTGAAACACTTGAGAACTTTGAAGAATACATGGCCAATAAATGAGAAGATCCTAGCACTTTTTATGCCACATTCCAACTTAAATACTTGTTTTTCACATTTGTTCCCATTTTGTTGCCTCTTAACACAGCTCCCAGTTTTCCTTTTATTTACTGTTGTATTTCAAGTTTAGTTAAGTTTCACATGATGTTCTGTCAGTTGCAGTTTTTTTCAATAGCACAGTAGTTGTTCCTGAAAATAGTGGAAGTATTACCTCCTGAATGTTATCAGAGCATGAACTAGTATTTGAAACAAATCATGTTGAAGAGAACCTAAACCAGTTTATACTGATTCAAAACACAGCAGTAACACATTTTAGACTGTCACAGTGAGAGATTCAGGTAATGTACAACCTTTCTTTACTGCTTAAAAAACCATTATCTTTGTATGTTGTTAGCACACAAGTTTAAGAAGGCCTAATTTTTTATTGCTCTCAATTATGTAATAAAGCCTTCAGATTGAATTGTTTTAAATGGTGGGGTTTTTTTTTGTGATTTAATATTCTGTATGGTTTGTCTGTTCCCAAGAACATCTTCAGTGGAAACATAACATTTCTTAAGAGAATGAAAATTCCTTGGAATGGTACAATCTTTTCAGGTGATGTGCTCAGGCCTTTCTAAAAACACTAAGTTGACAAGTGGGTTTTAAAAGTGCTGTTGTGCAAGTTGATTATTCTTAATGGCTTATTTGGGTTCCATTACGAGCATATGGGGTTCTATGGAAATGCATGATTTCATCAGTGCCACTTTAAAGAAATTGCCTCATTCTTATCTCTCTTTTGTTTTTATTGACCACATAACACTGATATAAAGATTTTCAACCTCAAAATGTCCAACACATTCTATCTTTGACAGTGTGGTTTATTTTTAATTGCATTTTAAGAAAGAAGTGGCCCTAAAGTATCTTGCCTTATGCATTATATCAATTATCTTGGTGGATGAAACCCATAAAATACATTTAATTATAGGTCATAACCCAGCAAATCATAAAAATCCAGTTCTGAAGTAAATTGTTGCCACTAATTAGCTTTCCTGTTTGCCAGTGCTAAAATAAATTCAATTCATGTCTTGCTAATGTTGGTTATTTCAGTGAATCCAAAAGGCATAAAACATGATGTGTCCAGTCACTAAGTAGTTTGCTAATATTCAAGAGTATATAAATGGAAATCTATGTTTAATAGCTTTAAAGACATTATGATGAAGTTTATTGTATTTTACTTTGAATAGAATTCATGTTTAATGTCTCTTAAAATCCAGCAAGAAATGTGCTATTTTAAGTTCTGATTTTCAGTTTGATTTTTTTTTTTTGTTGGGCTGGTTTTTTATTATTATTATTTTGGTTTGGTTTGTTTCTTGTTTGTTTTGTTTTGTTTTGTTTTGTTTTTTTATTTTAAGTAAAAGCATTCCCAATACATTTACAAACTGCTGTGTGAGTCAGAATTGCAAAACTGAGGTGTTTAATCAAGGACTGAAAGTGTTCATAATTGGGTGTGAGACCTTTGACATATTAAATCACAAGGGTCCAGAAGAAATTATCTGAATTTGCACTGAATATCAGGGACAATGGTTTGAGAAACAATGTGGAGAAAATCCTGACTACTGTCCATGGAGTTTTACTCACTTCAGTCTTTTTATCTGCAGAGAAACTTTTGGAAGTGCTGAACTACCTCACTACCTAATTACTATCTAATTGACATGAATTTACAAGATTATGTCGTTTGTTACAGATTTAACTAGCAAAGAAGAGAAGATAGTGTTGAAGGATGTTGTCACATTAATAATCATTATATAATTTTTAAAACGTGACAAATCAGCCCTCTTTTGCTCTCCCCATCCTTCACGAATGTCATATAAAAATCAGAATATAGGGAGACATAATCTTTTTAAACCTTTTGGTACAATGTTGCTAGGGTCAGAAACAAGCAAGAGGATGAGAAGTTGAATCAATTGCTACTGTGAAGTAAAATACAGCACAGTGAAGCCAAAGCGAAATGATAAGCAACATTTTAGGCTAGGCAGTAGGCAACATGATTTTTATTGTTAAATCCCAAAAGCATTTTAAATAGAAGAAATGGGAAGTGGGCTCTGTGATAGGAAAAGATGGAGATGTGAGTAGAGGCAATGGGACTGAATTAAAAGTTGTGGAGAGAGTTCTGTCTCATCTGTTGAGTCATGGAGCGCCCTTTAAAGTGCACTGGTGTACATCCTGCAATACACTCATGATCTCTTATTTTCCAAGGGTTGTTGGAGCTGTAAGCTCTATGAATCAGCTGGGCAACTTGTAGAACAGAAATAAAGCAGATCCCTAAATCACTGCATAATAAAATCAAGGTAGCCTTAGGTACAATGATGATGTTATATCAGATGCAGTGCACAGATAGGAGAAAATATCTTTAGCCTATCAAAACATGAAACCTTAACTAATCCTTTTCAATATCTGAGTAGGACTAAACGCTTCCTATCAGTTTCTCATTTTGCACTTTTTAATTTTCATTGGTGTTGCTGCAGATTGACATGGATTTTTTTCAGATTTTTCTACTTTGGACCTACTCTGTATGTTCTGTAGGACCTGTTGAATCCATCTTGTCTGTTGAAACCTCTGTGGAGTTTGATGGTGACATCAGAAGTGGCAGAAAGTGTCATCAGAATTGATCAATGAAAGCATGAGAGGGGAAAAAAATACAAATAAATCTACACCAAAATAACCCCACAAGAAGTAGTATCTCATGTAAAAAGCTTTTAATAGAAGTGAAATTAAAGTACAGATTTACTTCTACAGTCTGTAATTACCATCCAGATTTGCTCCTCAGCAGTATTGGCTCTCTGTGCAATTCAAAAGGCCACGTTTAATGATGGTTTGGAATATTTTATGGTGTTGTTTTAAAAATTACTCAACTGCAGCCTTCCTGAAGTTGAAATGAAGGCTTGGGTTTTTTTTTTTTTACTTTGAAAAGTGGTTCACTTTGCTGGTTCTGAGTGTTTTAGTAAGATTGACTTGAGAAGTAAGTCATCTTGACTTAGTAAGATGACTTGATAATGCTGAAGTCTAGGTTTGAAAGCAATCCTGGTTCTGTTCTGAAATTTACTTTAGTGTTTACACTAAGGGATAGCCCTTGCTTACAGCCAGTATGCACTCTGTGTTCTGAACAGTCCTGAAAATCCACACTTGGCTTTTGTCCGTGGATAAATTACTTGAAAAAACTGCATTTGAATGTGTTTTGTGTGCATGGAGGCGGTTTTGTTTGGGTTTTTCTTTTTCTCGTTATGTGTTTTACCTGAACACTTCTGATATTTCACAGTGTTTTCTTGAAGCTGAGTGATTCATTTTCTCAGATGACTGCACCTTACCTGGATCTTATCTTGCTATGGCAGGAGGCATAGTAAAGGGAAGTTGTCCATTGCTCTGTCTCCCAGACCCATCTGGAACACACAAGGTAAAATCTTCCTTTACCAGTGCTCTGGAAGGGGCAAAGAGAAGTTTTTCAGAGATCCTAACTAAATGTCCTACAAGAAAATGCTGTACAAAACTGTCTTGCCTTTGAATAGTTGATACTGCAGAGCCCAAATCTTGCTGAAGTTAGAATTTGTTTCCATTTTTGTCTTTTCTGTTGTCTGTCTGAAACATCCTGATATTGCTGTGATTAAGAGGCCTTAAAAACTTGCACTGGAGATGTTGATTTCAGAAGAGAACCTGGAAGAGAATCTAAAAAAATGTTCTTTTTCCTAATGGACACAATAGATTAATTCAGTGACTCTTACTTCAGGAAAAAAAAAGGGAAGATGAAGTTCAAGATGAGAAATTCCAGAGCAGTGCACGTAAAGTGCTAAACCAGCCCTTACAGGATTACAGCTCCTTCCTTAGGAAATAAATCTATGTTAATCCGCATAGGAAATTCAATACTGAGGGACTGGAAGGAGCAGAAACAGTTCAGAGAGACATCACCATCTTTAACATGGATTAAAACCTGGAGATGTGATTAGTAGTCCCTAAGTAATTTTGGGGATTTGATGTCCAGATAGGTGTTGTCACCTTGAAGACAATGAATTCATAGTTCAAATAGCTGTTCAGCATACAGAATGCAAAGTTTCTGAGATTGCCAAAATAACACGAGGGTGGGTATTATATGAAGTTATATTTCCATGAGGAAATGGATGGAACAGGTTTGGTCATTCATCACGTCCTGCTGAACAAAGTAGCAGCGGTACAAGGTGGGCTGGGACTCACCAGGGAAAACAGGCAGTTGTATGGAGTGCAGAGGAGAAAGCACAGCAACAGATACATATCTATGAGTTATTTGAGATGTTAATTGCATTTTTAATAGGTCAGGGAGATTGAGTATGATTGATATGGAAGTTAAAGCAAGGAAGCATGGATAAGCCATCTCGTTAATGGGTGTATAATGGTAATGAAAGCAGGAAGGGATGGTCTGTTAAGAAGAAGGTTTGGATTCAAACCCTTTGTAGGCAATTATGAACCTGTTAAACTTGGACTTGAATTTGTGTGTTTGATTTAAATGAAAAAAAAAGAATTGCTGGTGGTCTTATTATGTGGCTAGGCTAAGTGATGAACTTGGCCAAGAAATCAGAGCAATGCTCTGTCCTAACTTTATGAACCTGGCTGAGCACTGCCTCCCTAAACTTCACTAACTCCAGCTTTCCCTGTAAAATTAGGACAAGATTACTATTACAGGCAATAGGTGATAATACATGAGGTCTGAAAACTAACAAGATCTATAAGGTTAATTTTCTGTATATTGTTAATTATTAAGTTAATTATATGTTAATTACT
Source organism: Petroica traversi (assembly GCA_025920805.1). NCBI lineage: Eukaryota > Metazoa > Chordata > Aves > Passeriformes > Petroicidae > Petroica > Petroica traversi. The sequence continues at coordinate 2,710,842 of JAHLSL010000079.1, read as the reverse complement.
GTATATTGTATATTTAATATTTCTCTCATATGGTTTTCCTTCATGTAGCAAGGACAAAAAGCCCTTTACACTGGATACTGCATGCTGCTGTAAAAAAGTTTTGTGTTCCCAAGTATTTGGAGAAAAAACCCAGTCTCTTGCTGGAGTTGTTTGATGGTATATTATAAGAAAAAAAACACCTATGTAATAGTATCAATTGTTTTACTCACAAGCAAAACAGATAAATGAAAACTACTAAAAAAAGACTGTCACATGGTGGGTTGTTGGTTTGTTGGTTTTGGTTTTTTTTTTAGGCTAGGACTAAAGTCACTTAATATGAGAGGGCACACATGCTCTGAGACCTTCTCAGTAATATACTATAAGTAGAAATCAGTAAATTATTTAAGGAAAATGTTATTAAAAAAGAAAAAAGAGAAAAGTAAACATTCGGTGCTCATGTTAGAATATTAGTAACAGAGTACTGCCAAACATTTGAAAACTCCACATCTGAGACAATATGAAAACCATTTTGTTTTGCAGGTTTATGTGCTTAAAGCAGCTGAGAAGCTGTGTTAAATACTGATAGGGTTTCAGATTTGAAGTCTAAAGGGGCTTGAAAATGATAAAATTTGCCAGGCATGAATAAATAACTATTTTAGAATGCTGTGAAACTAGGAATTTTCAGATCTGATATGAGTTTCCTTCAGAGAAGGTAAAAGCAAGTTTTAGAGTAATAGCCAAATACAACTTGAATTAAATCAGAAAAAACATTAATATTACTGAAGTCTTCAAATGATTGCTTAATGATAATAACTGGATGAATTTCCAGCCCATAATCCAGGTTAAGTGATGTATTGAAGATTTTCTGAGTTCTCTAAATGTCTTATTTGTTACTCCTGTTTATCCTCAGATTCATATCCAGCGTGGGCTGCAGCAAATCAGCCAATTAATGGTGGTGGGTGGGGAGGTATCTCGGGGATTAAGGCACTCAGATATGTTTGTTAATCAGACAAATAAATAAAGAGTGGCAGTTGCCAGCATCTGTGGTTACCTGGATACTAGGCACTGTGGCTCGGAAGCTTTTGATCTGTTATCACTCCATAGAAGTTTTCCTTCTGAGTCTGAAAATATCTGCTTTTCACTTTTAATACTTTATTGGATGTTTGTTTTTTTGTTTTTTTTTCCCTATTAGAATTACCGGAAAAGAATAACTTGTAATATTTGTGCATGTAGATGAACACTCTAGTCATTATAAAAGCTTTTCTTTTTTCTTTTGAGAATTTCCCAGGTCTTCTATTATTTTCTTAATCCCTGCATGAAATGGGATTTTTGTCCAGTAAGAATAAACTTAAGTAAAACCTATATGTGTATTTGTACAATACCACAATGTTACTCTTTTAGTTCTTCCCATTAAAATCGACTGTAATGTATCTAACAAGAAGCTGTGATTATTCCATGTGCAGAATAAGCAGAAACAATTGAGGCAATCTTAAAAGGTAAACCCATGTTTTCTACTGAAAGTTTCTTCTCACTGACTGTAAAGAGTACAAGAATTAAAGATGAAGTAATATAAGAGGGAGCAAAAGTTGCCAAAATCTGCTGGAAGATAATAAATACTGAAACTAATATGGTTTATGTACTTTGAGTTAGGTTACCTTCAAAATATGGCATGTCATTTTTCTCTTAAATATTCAAGTCAAGTTTTAGCTCCTTGTCCCAAAATATATGATTATATGAGGTATATTTATGCTTATGAGAATATTAAGGAAAAAAAATCATGGCTGAGTTTTGTTAAAAAAACATCATCTTAGCTGTAGCTGCTGAGTTGAAAAAGGCTTTCCTTTTCTGAGATAGCCTGTACCTTGTTTTTATATCCTGGATGGTTAGAACAAATAGACCCAGTCAGTGCCCAGACTGTGGGTTTGAGTGTCATCACAAAGTGTTATACCGTTGCAAATCCTAAAGGTGCTTCTCATATTTTATAGACTTACCTCTTGATGTAATTGTTCTGTTACCATTCTTGGCACTTCTGCTTCCATTTGGGAGCCCAGGAGACCATGAACAGCAGCAGTTAAACCAGTGGCAACAAGAATTGTCTCTGTCAATATCAAAGCTAACAGGAATTTCTTCTTCTATTTATTAAGACTTTTTGATGCAGGTTTACCTCCTCCACCGGGCAAAATAAAAGGGTAGTATGAAAAAGGAAGCAATTGCAGCATAGGTAAACTGATTTGTGTGCTAGGAAGAAGCTGCATTTCATTTGTAAGAATAGCTTTAAAAATAATAGAGTGAAGATAACTGGAGAATCCCTTGAAGTAGTTGTCTCTGAAAGTTCCATCAATTAAGTACTTCTGGATCAAAATGCTGTTTGCAAAATATTACTGAACTACCTATATGAACCAAAATATTCCAAACGTCAGTATGGTGAACTGTTCGTATGTCTATTTTAGTAAACACTATTTGCTCATTCAAATTAACTATGGGGGAAAAGCCTTTTATTTTCTTTAATTGAGTAGAATTTCCAGTTACCACTTTTAAGGTAGCCAAGCATTCTGGAGAGGTACATTTTGTGGGGAGGTTGACAAGACAGGTTGGACTTCTCAACCAGCTTAGTTGTTAGTCTTTTATGTTAAATACTAGAGGAGCATTTTGAAAGTTGATTTTGCATTTTAGCTAATTTCACAAAATTTCAGATTGAATACTGTAAGTGCATGATTCTTCTTCTGGGGGGGAAAATGCAGAATACTCCGGTGAACCTCCAGCTTGTATTTGTTGGTTGGGATAAAATATCTCTTTTATCAGATTGCTGCAGTGAGATCTACAGGCTTCTTTACAAAACACTTTCCATGCTCTATTATTCTCGGCACTCTATAAGAAAATATTCAAATTCTGATTGAAATGTGAGGGAAGATCCTAAATAGGGCTCAAATAGTCCCTTAATTGTTATATATGTCAGGTAATAGTGCCTTGTAAAATTCTACCTGCAGAAGTGTGCCAAACATCATTTAGTTGTTAATTGCAGAGCATTCATGTCAAACTGTTCTTCATATTTCAACCTTTAATTTCTTTTGGCATCTGATTTGACAACTGATGTACTGTCAGTTGTTCTCTGTGGTATGTGTGTACTTTGATATGTGATGGCTGTGTTAAGTCAGACCTGTTAACTTTAGCCCTAAGCACCACTTGCCTATGCTGTATCATCTTGCAATCTTTTGTAACATTTATTTGGAGAACAGAGTATTTACAGAAATCTATGACTAATTTTTCCAATTTCAAAAGACTACAATCTTCAGGCTGCTACTTTCCTTCTAGGCTTGTATTTATTGCCTGAAAAGAGAGACTGGTATGCAGGAGGAGGGGATAGGAATGGGCCTGGTTGTCTGTACCATTCACTGGCCTTATTCACTCCAGCACTGATCTAAAAAGTACAGGCACTTCATATGTTCAAAATTATCAAGTAAATGTGAAAGCATCATACAATTAAATAACACAAGAAATATCCCAGTTATGTAGCTTTTCATACAGAATTAAGATTGGGGAAAGGAGTTCTATACTTCCTGAAGTACATTTCAAAAGGAAGTCATGATCTTGTACTTCTCGCTGGGAGGTACAAAATTATGCCTGAATTATGAATAGAAAGTCTGGGCCAAATGGAATGTACTGGGAAATGTTTGCAGACGTTAACAGTTTCATATTTAGCATAAGCTGAGAAATACTCCATAATTACAGACAGGTGGCCTAGAATAGGACACTGAAATTTCATATGTAATTGTAGATTGATGATATATTGTGTGCATCCAGTTTGATTTTAACATCAAGTCATCACATAATTATATATAAAGAGACTTTACAAGATACCTGTTATTTCTTCAGGATCCATTACAGTCCATCAGACAAAATATCAGTTCTAGTTTTTAAACGGTATATTATAATATAAGGATTTTTAAAATAAGTGTTTTCCCAATAGACTGTGAAGATTTTTTTAGAGTCACTGTAAATAGATGTTTTGTTTCTAGTAAGGGAATTCTGAGATAGTATAGTGGGTGTTACAATGAGTTGTTCTTATGTAGCAAAAAAGAAGTGTCTTTGGGGTTGTGAAAATTCAGTTAATAGAGGATTTATCTTGATTTTTATAAGTAAGTTAAAATACAGAGCACTTACAGCGTGTGAAAAATTTCACTAAATGCAGTGAAATGAGTCATCTTGAAAGTGAGTGGGCCCAGTAAAGTCCAACAAAAGATCTGAAAGATGATCAAAATAAATGCAAAGTGAAAAAGTTTTTCAAGTGTTTGCAGCAAATCTAGGATTAAGTGACAAAAGATTGGTGTCAAAGTCATGGAACATGATATTACTGGATATGGCATCCCCTTTTATAAGTGGTAATTTTATTCCTTGAGTGATTTGGAAAAGACTATGTTTTAACTTTAATGAGTCGCTATGAAGTTGAAATTACTTGCCAACACATTCATGCATTTCAGTTGTTTTTTACACTGCATTTTACATGAGGGGAAATTGCAAATAGTAAATGTCAAGGATTCACTCGGGGCATTACAATTTCAGAGGCATGAAGCTAATACATATTTGTCTCATTACTGTCACCAGATTGAAGTTAGTCCGTGGATGGCAGGAGCTCATAACTCATAGGAGACATAGTTACAAATGACCTGTGGGAGGTCACAGATATCACAACTTCCTAAATTCATGTTACAAACGTGTTGTTAATAAGAAATTAGGTACATGTTGTTCATTAACTTTGAAAAAGCCAGTTTTCACTGAAAAAGAGGTGAAGGAATTTTTAAACTTTTCAATCTCAATTGATCACATCATTGTAGATCATAATATGTAGGAGAAGGAAGGCAATGCCTTCCAATGAGTTATTTACTGAAGCCATTTGTGATCCTGCTATATTAATGTAATTGATACACTCTACTGTATAACTGCCTGCTGATATTTTGCTTAAGTATCAGTATACAGCTGAAGGGCAATGAGTATTGTATGGGAGCTTTTAAATATGATTTGTATGCAGAGTTGTTTTATCTTTTTCCCTGGCTCAAAAAGCAGTATAGGACTCACTGTAGCAATTCACAGTGGGTACATCTCAGCAACACAGTGTGCTGCTCTTCTGTTGATTTAATCAAGTTAGCACAGAGAGACTGAAGAGCATTCTTAAGGTGCAGTTCTGTGTCTGAAATGAACTGGGTATAACTTTAACTGAGTTTGTCCAGTGTTTCACATCGTTGTTAATTGAAGCTTAATGCTTTGCTTGTTGAGAATAGTCAATAAGGTGTAGGCTGGTACAACCTGGCCGTATTTGCTTCTCTTATTAAGACTATGTGGGTTTAGGACTTATTTTTGATTATGGTGAAGTAATCTGTGCTCTAGATTAAAGATCCTCAAGCTGGTGGTTAACTTGCTGTTTAATCTGTACATCTGCACACTGGAACTGGTTGCCTGCCTATCGAATGGGGAGAGCTGCAGTTAATGTATTAAATCTTTTGTCTGACAACTGCGTTGTCTTTCTCTGTAATTCTAGGTGCAATTTCAGGTGTCAGCTTTGATTCGTAAAGCCACACATGGTTTGATTCATAAAGCCATAGAGGAGTGTCTGATAGACTGCTTGTCTTTCTATTTGTAAGAAAAGTGCGACACTGGGTATTGATTCATCTCGTCAGTCGCTTGGTGTGCAAAGGACTGTGAGTTATAGAAGCGCTGCTTGGTGGGAGGGTGTCTGAGAAGCAAATACAAATAATTGTTATTCACTGTCAGGTATCAAGCAGGTGTTTTACCTCATTAGTTTAAAACTAATTATTTTCTGATTGTCTGACTAAAGGGAATCCCAGAAGTTCAAAGAATCACGGAGGTTACTAAACAAGGAATTATTGAGGACTGAAAAACACTTTCTGCACTTTTTCACAGCGGAATGTTTTTGCCTCTCTGATGAGATACTCTGAAAGCATGTCTTCAATGTCAGGTGTTTATATAAACAGCAGCAATGATTAGAAATATTTGAGAGTGAAGTTTGTAGCTCTTTAAAACAGCTGTTACAAACAAAGCCCTGGAGAAAGTTCATTGCATACACAAAGATTTGCTCCAGACATGGAAATTAAATATTTGAATTGACTTTTCTGTCTGCTTGCAAAGTTTTCAGTAAACGAAGGAGAGGGAGAATAGAAAAAAAGCATCATTGACAATTGGCAAGTAGATTGAATGAAGAAAAACTGAGGAAAACTAAGAATATATGCTTTTTGAGTACTAACTGGTTTCTGAGATTGTAAGTTGTAGAGTTATGCAAATAGATTAGTTTCTTCTTGATGGGATTTTCTGGTTGTTTTACATACCTGATTTTCTAATTCTTGACAACAGGAAGTCTTGGGTTATTAGTATGGGCTCCTAATAACTGGGAGGGTGAAAGAGAAAACATTCCCTTTTTAGAAGAAGGAAGAGGATCTGTGTTGGCAACCTGGAAGAGGGAGCAGCCGCCAGTCTCAGAAGGCCTGATTGTCCTGATCAGCCTGGGAGCTTTCTGAGGCTACTTCCTCTCATGAAGTCTTTCTGACTGCACCAAAACTTTTGACAAGGTGTATCCTCATAGCCAAGATGGTTTGGTACAGTTTGGGTTAAAAACTGCCAGGTATGTGGAAAATTGGCAGCACTTTGGATACAGAGTTGGCAGCTGGCTGGCAGCAGCAGCACCTTGCAACAGTAAGGCCAGTGCTGGTAAAAATCTTTATTAACAGCTTGACTGATGGGAATGAACAGGATACTCTGCTAATTTGAGTGAGACTAAATCCAGGGTAATGGTTTTACTACAAAGCAATGCTGCTATTCTTTACATGCTGGAGGCCTGGTGAAATTCAGAAACAGCCAATGCACCTGGGGAGGAGAAGGGGCTGGGGCCAGCAGGCTCCAAAGCAGTTTCACAGGAAAAGGTGTATGGAGGTCCTGGTGGTCAGGGAATTGAGCCTGACTCAACAGTCTGCCTTTGTGCAAAGGCCAGCTGTGTGCTGGGCTGTTATTAACAGGGAGTGTGAACAGCAGGGCTGGGAAGGAGACCTGTGAGCACACCTGGGGTCCCCAAGTGTCCAGTTTGGGCTTCCCCAGTACAAAAAAGAAATGGATGTAGTGGTGGAAGTCTGGCAGAGGCCTGAGAGCCACTTCAGTGTGGGCTGGAGCAAATCACTAATTAGGAAAGGCTGTGCATTTAGTCCATTGACTTACAGAGACGTGAGGAGAGTCCTTTTTCTCAAAAACCCCACTGAACAATGAAAATCCAATTCAACCAAAAAACCAAAACCTCACAGAAATAAAAAAACCCCACAACCAACACCCCTGCTATTAAACAAACATGTGGTTTAAAAAAAAACCAGACAAATACCCCTCCAAAAGAAACCATGCTCTGCTCCCTTCCCCAAACATTTCTAAATCTTCATTCGCAAGAATAAAGACTAGGAATACTTACAGAGGAAAGCCTGTCCATTACAAAAGTTTCTAAAGTAATTTGGGTCCTTTTAAACTAGAGCGATTCTTTCCTTACAGTGATAACATATTGTTCCTCTTTGTGCTTACATTGCAGTCAGAGGATTTTATAGAATATAACATTCTTTTAGTCACTTCATCTCTGTGAATTACCTTTTGAAATTAAATCTGAGCTAAACTGAGGGTGACTTCCAGATTTAAGTGTCCTGATTCAGAATTTTTTTGTTTAGTTGATGATTTGGTTTTGGATGCGGGATTTTTTTTTTTTTTTTCTGAAATGGAAATAGAGTTTTTTGACTGTGTCTAATGACTTAACCATTATGTGTAAAGAAAAAGTTGACATTTATGCAAAAATATGAACTGCAGGAATGAATTCCATGTACCTTAAAAAACCAAACAAATCCACCCTGTAGGTTTTGTAGAGTCTTAGATATCACAGCAAATACAGAGGTTAATGACCTAACACCTGATAGAAAGATGACTGTCAAGAATGAAATTGTGTCATCCTTTCTGTAATTAATTCTTAGCACTGTAATATTGCTTCCTGATGAAAGCTTAGACAGAAGATCAGTCATTCTAATATTTTCAGGAAGGTAACAGAATAAAATAACTATGGGACGATGATAATCTGTGAAATACTGTAGTACAGAAATGAGTTATATGGACAGAATTAGTTTGATGTTTTCCCCTCTTCTGTTGTCTGTGTGCTGCCTCTCCCTTATTGGGAAACAGAGTGGCCACTTTCTAATTCAGGTGCACAGCTCAAAGTAGGGTTTCTGTGCTTATTTTGGTAAGCGAAAAGCAGTGATCTTTCAAACTATCTGTAGTTTGAGTGATTTTGGGTGTTATGCAAATGATGCCTCTGACACTTTCTAGGAAATAATTTTCCTACCTACCAGCCAGTTCCAGTCTGACATGTAGGCGACACACACTGTGCCTCTTTTGCCAGTTTTGCATATAAGTTGAGAACTCTGGTATATTTTTATGCCTAAGGAGAGGCACCGTTGGCCAATCCCTGCTCTATTTACTCTTCTTGTTATAAGAACAGTTTCAGACTGATGAGTCACTGTTCATTTTGTTTGAAGTTCTGCCTGTGTATATATTCTTACCATCTTATGCGTCAGCTAAAAATAACTCTCTTGCAGAAATGAAAGAATAAATTTTATAAGGGAATAATAAAATCTACTGCTCTGAACATGTCACTTGAGGCAAAAACAGTTGCTTATGCTGGCTGGATTGTTACTCTTGATGTTTTAAAATAACTTCATTAGTCATTAAGATTCAGTTTAATTATTTAAGTGACAAAAAAAAAAAAGATGAGTTTGGTACTTGCATGTGCCCACTGTTTACTCTTTTTAGACTATTCTTTATATTAGAGCATTTACAAAACCCCATTTGGCTGGCAAAATATCTTTTTGTTTACAAAACCAGAAGCTTTTAGCCACTGCAAGTTTTTCAATGTTCCCTGCTGGGAACCCAAGCTAACATTTTTTTGCCAGCAGGCACCACTTTTAGTTCATGGAAACCTGCTGTCACCAAAAGAGATTTTTCCTCAGGTGTCTTTCCTTTTTATTGCAGCATCTGAGGAGAGTGGTCCTTAGGAGAATCCCACTTTTTTTTGTCTTTTTGAAAAGCAGCCTGATATTCACTGTGCACACTTTTTGCTTCGGCTGGCATTTTTCAGTCATAGTATCCTAGAATTGTTTAGGTGGGAGAAAGAGTTTGAGATCATTCAGCCCAGCTGCTAACTCAGCTTTGCCAAGTCATCACTAAACCACATCCCCAAGTGCCACATCACCACGTCTTTTGAACTCCTTCAGGGCTGCTGACTCCACTACTTTGCTCTGCAATCTGTTCCAATGCCTGACCACCCTTTTCTTAAAGTTTTTCCTAAAATCCAACCTAAACCTCCCCGGTGCAACTAGAGGCCGTTTCCTCTTGTCCTGTCACTTGTTACTTTCTTTTGGATCTGGTTATACTGAGCTGTCAAATCCATGATATTGCTGGCCCAGGTTTGATGATAGAAGACAGATTCTGGTCTCTTTGGTTTGATCCTTTGAACAGCTGCTACTGGTCCATCTTTCTTTTGACTAGAACTTGTGTAGTTCCTGATGATTTAAAAATCATTGTGGCACTCATACTCTGTCACTGTGAGACAGTGCATCATTACAATGGGGCTTTTCTTCCATACACTATATTGAGAAGCCTGAACCCATTCCTTGTAGTTCTGTTTCTCTTTTTGCAAAAAAGTGGCAGGAGGAATCATGATTTCATCTTCTAATTCTCTGTGGTCATTCCTATGAGATTAAAAGGGCATTGCATAATAAAGTAACTGCAATAGAGCTGTTTCTCCTTTTTTGCTTCTGCTTTGAATAAGCTGATACTTCAAAGGATACACCATCTGCCTCATTTCAGAGATACTTGCTTCAAAGCTAGCCACATTTAACAAAAAGGCAGGTAGGAAATACCCTCTAACACCTGTTTCAGTTCTGAAAAGGGAGGAAAAAGCCCAACAACAATCTCTGGTTGAGTAGTTAGATTCTTTAGTAGAAACACGAAGTGTGCCGTACAGTAATACTTTTTAATAATATATCAGAAAAGAAGATATGCAGTTTCATCTTCTTGTCCAACAGATCACTTCTTTGATCAGTTCTCTAGGCAAATTCTTTGTCTAAAAACAAAGCCTTATCATGGAAAAGGCTTCATTCTAGAGACTAGGGAAGGTGTTTAACTGTGTTTAACCTCAGACTTCCCGGGCTGCAAACTGCACTTGATAGAACTGCGAGTGTTTTATACCAAGTTCAGAGGAGTTGAGGCTCATGATTTGCCATTTCCTCACTGAGAGAAATCAGACCTGATTCTGTTTGCAGCACATTATAAAGTGCCCTCTTGGGCCCAGGAGGCTTTTATTCTGCAGCTGGATCTCGAGTCAGGAACCAAAGTACTGATGAATTATCCACAAAGTAAATTGTGTATGAGACATGCGCTGTGTTTTCATGGAGGTGTCAGTGCATCTGATTGACATACCCTTAAATGTATCTCCCCTTACTCATGACAATAAATAATCATGTATTATAATGATCGCAGTTGAAATCTAGATCATATTCTGTAGTACTGCAATGCTGATACTGCAAGTTTATTGTTTATTTGTTACTACAAGTTTGTTGTTTATTTGTCACTTTTTTTCTCTCAGAAGATTTAGCATAATCCTATATACCTAATGGCTCTGATAGCAAAGTTTAGTTTATTCTTGTCTTTTTTATTAGTAGTGTATTTTTCCATATTTTTAAAATTTATTAAACAGAATTTTTTCTTCCTGTATAGTCCAAATGCTGCTGTTGGTGATAAATCAGCTTATTTACAGACTTCTCATGCTGGGAAGTGTCATGCTATCAATCTGGTCCTGCTAATATCATGTGCTAGAACCACACTTTGAGAAAATTTGATAATTAACTGGCACTCCTAAGGTTGACTTTTACTTGGATAACAGAATTAAGAATTACATCAATTCATGGTAGAGGTTCACAGCATGTTGTCATATTTCCTGAGATTACTGTATTTATTGGCATTTAGGATAAACTATGGTGTTTAATTTGGAAGTTACCTTAATTGACTAATATTCCTTGCAAGAGGCAAACATTCTTTAGTCTCATTGGGAATTGTGATGTTAGAAAATTGATGCTTTATGAGGATTTTCATTTTATCATCAAATTTACAATAACTTTAAAAGGGGCCTGCAATATGTAACCACTTGCAGGATTCAGTTTGCATTTCACTTTATTTTTTTTCGCGACTTCTACCAATGTTTTCTACAGATATGAAAAATGCTTGAGAAGACAGTGAAGAAGTTGGACTAGGAGTAAATAATCTAAATGTATCTTTTTGGAAGTGAATTCACCACTCCTCTTTAAATTTCTATTTTAGAAATCAATCCAGAAATCCTGAAAAACAAATATTCTGTTCTTCTTCACCTTTGCTGTTAATGGTGTTTCACCCTGACCTCTTTAAGCCATTTACTTGTGTTTTGTTGTCCCTTTGATTTGAAACCTCTTAATAGTGCTTGACTGGAATCTTTTTGCTGCAGCTGAAGACAGGCCATAATTTCTAGGACATGAATAAATGTGCCTAATGGTTATCCAATGGGTTTTCACCACTCTTGCAGGGTTTTCACATAGCTTATTTGTTCAACTGGTTCAAGACAATGTGGCTAGAGATTGTTGAGAGGTTTACTAAAGTCAAGATGTGACATTTTCTGCTTTCCTTTCAGGTTTGTGTTGAAGAAAGTTAGACTGAGTTGTCAAACAACTGATTTACAAACAACTGATTGTGTTGGTGGCTGTTCACCTCATGCAAGTGCTTATAAATAATAGGTTTAATGTATTTGTTCTATAAGTTTGCCCAGGGCAGAAGCACAGTTGAGGGGTCTGTAATTGTTCTGTAATTCTAACTTGTCTTTGTTTTCTTCTGCCCTAAACTCTTTAGAGAAAGGAAACAAAAACATTTTCTTAAACAAAATGTTTTTTTTTTAGAAAAGGCCTATAAGAACCCTGACTATTCTGTCAGGAATAAAACTGTGAGAGGAAAAAACATAAACATCCAGCAGCACTGGTTTCCCAGTTTCACTTGGCACTTCAGAAATCCTTGTGTAGTGGCACAGAAGAGTTATTTCTGAATGCATCATATAATAAAAGGTGTATTTTCCTCAAGAGGATGTTAAAGACTGTAGGATACAGAGAATTTCTAGAAGGTCATTGAAGAAAGTCCAACCTTCACATTTCTGCAGCCATTATGTAACTCCCCAAAATGTTCTTACTAATGCGAATACACCCATACTGAGAAGAATTACTATGTACAATTCCCAGGAAGGGAATTGTCTTGTCAATAAAGCAGTGCAGATTCTGACACAGCCTCAGCTCAAGTAAGCCGAGTACCTCCTTCACATAGTTTCAGTTTAGTTACAGCAGATGAAAGTTGGTCTGCCTTAGTTACAGTGAGGTATTCATACACTTCCGTCCTTCAGAGGGTATTCCACACAGTGCAGGACTTAAAATCTAAGAGTAATAACTGGAAGATACTTAAATGCAGTAAATAATACTGTTTTAGACATTTCTTGTGTAGTTTATGCTCAGAAATATTATCTTTTTGTGTTAAATTAACTTTAGGTGGTTATAAAAAAATACCACCCCTGTGTTATAACTAGGCAAGAATATTTATGGCAGCAGTTTGCTGTGTTATGGGAATTAGTGCAAAGGTCTGATGAAATGTCAGAGTCTTGAAGCTGCCTAATGCAGCCACAACTGACCATTGTTACTCTTGCTTGTAAAATAGTTCAGCTGGTGGAATATTTTAGGCAGTGGCTTCTCCAAATCTTGGTTCTTTTCCAAATGATGATGCTAAAAGGGGTACACTGTTTTCTTGCTGTTTTATTTCCTGTGAAGTACATTTATAAACTGAACTTATGAATGAGGGCCTCAGACTGTATTGGGTTCAACTCCAAGATGTTGAGATTTATTTATCATTATTACCATTAGGGATACATTTTGAGAAGAAACACAAAACCTGCTATTGAAAACCATTTTATAAAAACAAATTAATATAATTCACTTGGTCACTTTTTAGGATTGGTTGTAATCTTTTAGAGTGTCAAGCTGTTTTGCTGATTAATTGCACATATGCAGCCATCCTACACAGAAATATAAAAGAAATAGCTAAAAGATGTAAATTTCTTCTCTGGATATCAGGTAGGTTCAATGTAATGCCCTGTGAACTATTTCGGAATGCTCCCTGCAAAATCGTAGTGTGACAAGGTGTCAGTTTTGACAGATCAGTGGTGAACATTGCACAGACTTGAATTAATAAAGGTCAGAATCGTCAACAGGAAGAGATGCTGGGTGGCATGTCAGCAAGCACTCAGACATGGCAGTGAAACTGCTGATACAGGAGAGAAAATGGAGAGTTTGGACAAGGGCTGGGTCTTCTGAAATGTTTAAATGTATTTTGCAATTTTAGAGGTATGTAAAAAATGGGTGAGTTTTAATAGTTTAGGTAAAGCAAAAGAATGGCAAGTGTTTGACACTTTGAAAAGCTTTGTCTGAGTGTGGTATTCAGAATAAAATGCACTCTTCTCCCCCCCCCCCCATCTGCCATGAAAAAAAAACACGTTTATCTGCTGAGTGAATGTTAATGGAATATGGCAATCAGAAATAAATGACCTATCAGATGCAGGCCTAATTTTCTTTCTTTAGTTCTGTGCTTTGTACAAATACGTGGCCATTCATCTGATTTGCTACCTCAAGTAGGTGTTTATCTGCCTACCTGTCTGCCTAAGGGTCTGGCTACTAGACAACCTTTCAGTGAGGATCTAACACTAAAGTTTTGAAAAAGGTTAGGTAAGAGGAAGGATCACTTTTAAAAAAATATAAACAGATGAATTTTTTTGTTTCTACAACTATTGTTAAAATATAAAATAACTTTATATACATGGTATATAAATTATGTAATATGTAGCAGCCCCTTCTCAAAATTATATTTATTTATATTTAAATCCAGTTTGGAACACAGATATTGATAGAATTTCCTAAAAGCTAATTAGCCAAATCATCTCAATTTGCAGTAAAGCTTGCCAATGTTATCCAAATTTACAGAAAGTGTGTGGGAATACCCCAGGGAACTAAAGACCCGTTAGTCTAACTTCAGTTCCTGGAAAAATTATGGAGAAAGTTATACTGGGTACTGTTGAAAGGCATTTAAAGAGTAAATGCTATCAACAGGCAGAGTTAACAAGGGTTCACAGAGGAAAAGTTCTGTTCAATTAATTTGATATTCTTCAATGTTTAGGTCACCTGCCTACTGGATGAATAGAAAGTGGTGCATGTAAATTTTCTGGATTTTAGTAAAGCTTGCGATACTGTCCTTCACAGTTTCCTTTTGGACAAGTTGCCTGAATGTAGGATGATTGTGTTCAGGGATGCTGAGTAAGGAGCTGGCTGAAAGGCAGGGCTGCAGGAGCTGCAGTGGATGGGTCTGCATCCAGAGCAGGGTTGTCCCCCAGGGCTCAGCTCTAGGGCAGTGCTCTTGAGGACATTGATCACTGGTCAGTGTGAACAAGTTGATTGCACCATTTGAAAATTTGCTCATATGCAATTGAGGTGCTGTTGGCTCTCCTGAAGGAGAAATTGCCTTGCAGAGAGATCTCAACAGCTCAGAGAATCAGGCCTGCCACTGTTGAGGAGGCATTTGGACAATGCCCATAGCTTGGTCAGCCCTGAGTAGCTCAGGCAATTGGAGATGCTCATTGTTCCAACTAAAATGGTCTGGTTATTCTGTTCTGAAGTTAATGCACTGTCACCCATAGGTGGGATAAATAAGATAGGGAAAGTACGTGCACTGTCACACACTGGGAAGAGGAGAGCAGTTCTCTAAATTGGAAATGAACATGAAAATTATAAACACAGTTCTGTTAAAACCAAGCCACTTGAGTCATAGAAAAGGCACCAGTTACTAGGGTGAGGTGATCTGATACATGGATGGAACATGATCAGAGAGAAAAGCCAAGAGTTACTGTGAATAAGTTTTCCTTCTTTCTGATATCATTCCTAGACTGCAATACATGATTGTTAATGTATTGTGTGGGGTTAGCACGTGACAGAACTCCTTTTGTTAAACACCATGAGCAGGTGACATTTGACAGTCTAGGCTGACATAGTATCAGTCTTATCTGTGAAGTACAAAAATTGCTTCAGGCCATTATCTCACTCTTTACTGTTACCCATTGCACAGAACAGTTTGAGATTTAGCATTGCAGTTGGACATTTGCTCAAATCACAGATCATTATTTATCCCTTAATTTACTTTGTCTTTGTTTTCCTCCCATTTATCCTCAGGCTTATATTTTCAAATACTTTTCTGGTGAATACACCAGATATTTAACTTAGTTCAGAGAAAACACATAAATGTTCTACATGGTAATCTGAGGAATTTTTAAATGCCTATATGCACATATCTTGGTGTTTAATTATGGGTCAATACAGTGGAAATTCAATGGAATGGAAAATGGTTATGTATTAAAAGCATAGTTGCTGTTCCAAGAGATACACTAGAGATTTAGATCTATTTTAAATTTTCTTTTTAGCAAGGGCTGTAATGAGTAGTGTCATCTTTCTTAAGTTATTCTTAAGGGACATTGCTGCATGCAAAGTCTTACTTGACTAGTGGAATACTGGACAGTTGCCAGAGTCCTCTGTGCTGTGCAGTTTGATGGCTGAAACCAAAGAGATTCGCATTCTTCATCACCATAAACAGTCCAAATAAAGATTAGAAGCCTGAATTTTGTGCATAAAACTAATTTGTGTACATTTGGATTTTGCATCAGACAAGGTTGTGAAGTACCTTTGTGTCTTTCAGAAAACAGATCCTCCAAAATCAGAATTATGATTTCTGATTTGTCCAATTTGTGTGAGAAATCTGTGTTGAAGAAGCAACACAGATTTTACTGGTGTGTTAACCAGTGCATTGTCATTCTTCTCAAAGAAACAGGGTGTTTTGTGCCTGTGGAGGTTTATAGTATAGATGAGTTCTGTTCATTTCAGTGCTGGTGGTCCATAATGCAAGTGCTTAAATTTGTAATTAGTTAAATTGATCCCTGGTCTCTTGGTTGCAAGCTTGTATTGCAGTGTTAGATAGTCAATCGCAAAAGGAATGAATGATTCATAGCATTTCATTAACTAATCTTAATTTAACAGTGCATAAGTCAAGAGTTTTGGTTGCAAAATTTTTGTTCATAGAAGTAGATAAAAGTTTCTCAGTCATGCAGTGACAATGATGTCAGTGAGTTCTGTGTTTTCCTGAAGGTAAAATTCAGTGCAATACCTAGTTTTGACTGTAGTAAAGACTGTTAGAATGAAATAATAACAAAGGGTAAAAGAAGCTGAAAAGCTCTATCAGACCTTTTATGAAACCTGTGTATTCATACAGGACATCTGGACTGAAAAGAAGCATCTGAAAATGAAGAATTTTTGAAAAGTCTTTAGAAACATTGCCTCTTGTAAAACTGCATGTTAACTGAACCAGGTTGTTTTCCAGTGGAAATCTATTATTGTGGTGACTTCCAGGCAGTTTCTACACCCATTGAAATATAAAACTTAACCACTGAATAAATCATTGTTTGAATTAATTAATAACCAGTTTCCTGTAAGGAGGTTTTTTTTATCAAGGGGATTTGATATGACGTGGTGTCTGCTGCTGGCTGAATGTGGTTGTGGTATGGATTCTGTGCAGTTTTCATTCTCTTCACACTGTTCAGTGGAAATAAAATTGTTTTGCAGTAGTTGGGAGGGAAACATGATTCTCATGTCCAGATGCTCTTCGCTTGCCAGAACCCAAGTGTGTTAAGTACTGTAAATGTGTAGTAAAGTCCTTCAGACTTTCAGAAATTACTAAGTCATGCATGGCAAAATTGTTGCTAACCTTTCAGTGCATAATAAACCACATTAGGATTTTAAAATGTTCTCCTTTATGCAGAACGTAAAAATGGCAGATTAAGTGATTTAAGTGCTTTTGAATTTAGAATAAGGACATTTCAGATTTTCCTGAAGCTTTCTGCTTGCATAGAAGAGTTTTACATTGGAGACAATGCTCTTGGAAAAAATAAATAAGAAATTTTTTGGAATGGAAGATCTTCACTTTATATTTGACACAAAACTGTGAGCTACTTAATAAGTTGAAAAGTGAGAGTGAGTATACATGGCAACTACTCTATTATGTGATTAGAAATGTTTATGGCATCAGTTTGTACTACTGTTTGTATGCACACCATGTGAATCCTGCTGTTTTATTAATCCAGAATATCGCAGTACAGATGATCAGGTGTTGCTTTTTCTCCAGTATGCAGGAAAACCTTAAACAATTGCTATGACTTGCAAATGTACTCATAGGCCTTAGAGCTTCCAAATTATCTTAAACACACAATTTAGACAGCAACCTGGATTTGAGAGAGCCTAAACTTACTGATTAGGGGATTGATTGTATGTGTGGAGTTTGTTGCTTTGGGTTTGTAAATTAAACTTTAACACAATTGTGACTGTGTTTGTTTCCCTTGGCTATTCAAGGCTTCTGTTTGATGAGCACTTGAGCGAATGAAAAAATGTCTGCTTCAGTTGTTATTTTGTCCACCTGGACTTTCAGCAGAATTGGAAACTGGTGGAACAGTTTAATTCAAATGGAGATAAGGAGAGGAGCTGAGAGGAGCCGGATATTGAATGAGGTGTGTGTTGAGGGAACAGGGACAAGTTAGGAGGAGAGGAATGAGGGGTAATTGGAAAGGGGAATATAGATGGAAAAGCACAGAGTGATCTGCTTTTTAGGCTTTGGGGTTCTGACATGACCTGCTACTAGGAATATTTTTGTGTTTCTAAACCAGTGGTTTCATTTGAGCAGTGCATTTTGTACCACCTTTACTGATTCCACCCTTATTTCACACCAAGAGGGAAAAAAGCAGATGGTTCAAATGTTTCCTTCTCAGGGTGATTTGTTCAGTCTTTGCTGGTGAACTAAGTAATTATCAGTGTCATTCTGCAGAGAATTATTTTTATTTGGAGATATGCTTGCATTGAATGCTGTGGGAAGAAGGGGTATATTAAAAATGACAGATTTAAAAGAAAATACAGATCCCCAGTATTCTGATGTCAGATATCCTGAGGATTGTTTCTTAGAGCTATGCATTACAAAGCAGTTCTTCTTCAATATTTTTGCTCTTATCATTTTTCACAGGATGTAAGACTATTTCTAATTTATTTTTCCAGTATTACCAGATTAAGATTACAGGAACACCTTTAAATTGCATTTGATGCTTGATTTTAGAGTTCATGTCTTTAAACTATGTCCGTTGTTTTCTTGGTCAGATAGTGTCAGAACCAAGAAGTGCAGTGACTGTGCCTTGACCTGGTGGCATTGAGATTGACCTTCAGGTCATTATAAGGAGAGCTGAAGCATATTCCTTAAATGCCTCTCAATATGGGAAAGAGAGATGATATTCAAGGGTGAGTAGAACATTAGGCTTGCTTTCCAGAAGTTACATGGACAAACAATGAAATTTAAATTTTGCACAAAAAGGGGACAAAAATGTGGGGTTTTTTTTTGTTTGTTTTTCAAATGAAAATTAGGTTATTTCCCAGGAAAAATGGAGGTTTCTGTTTCTATAATCTTGCTGTTATGCACTGTTAAGAGTACATTAAATATATAAGGCTGTCTTTCAGTTTCCATTCATCACTGTATATTACCAGTGACTAGTGTAGTTTATTTCTTCTTTCTGACTTTGTCTTTGCATTATAAACACAGCTTCTGTGCCAAGTGAAGTGCTGGGGAATCCCAGGCTTTCCCTATAGAAACTGTGTTGTCTTTTTGGTCTATTCTCCCATTCTTCCTTTAAACAGAGCAAAAGACTGTTTCTAATACAGTAGTAAAGTTGATGAAATAATTTCTCCATTGTGAACATACAGTTTAAGCTTTCATCTTGACATTGGAATGATTCCAGTAATTTTACATTATATTTAAAAGTCACATAATATAATTTTTCTGATTGATGATAGCTGTTAGAAGTAGATGCGAACTATCCTAGGTGTTCTGTTTTATTCTTCCCCTAAGTCATCACCAACTTGAATATAGTCCCTTTAAAAAAATAAAATTACACTAAAAGTAAAAAGTTTTATTTAGATTAGATACACTTTATCACTTATTTAATTTGTCTTACACTTCACAATAAATGGTAATTTTATTATTTAATGCATTTGAAGAATAACACCAGACTACAGCTGTATTTCATCCCTCTGTAGAATTGAGAAGCAAGGCACGCTGTAGGCTGGAAACAAAGCAAAACAGTTTCCAAGGATTTCCTTTTTTATAAACATTGCTTAGTGGACAGTACTCTGCACAGACAATTCACAAGAGAAGTATCTGTTTTCCAGAATATGTATTAAACCAATTCTCAAGAACAAGGTTTTAAAATATTCAGATTTACAGTGCAGTTATGCTGCTAAATGACTAATCTGTTCAACTGTAAAGCTGCAGGGAAGGAAAACAAGAAAACACAATTTTCAAAAGATTTCTACTTCATAGGTCACCATCTCTTCTTATTTTTAAGATCATTCATAGCACTGTGCAGGAATTGAAAATTCTTCCACAGTTTGTGGATGCTATTTCATAAGCTGCTTTGTTAAAGATTACTGATGCAGTACTGGACAGGAAGGAAAGCAGAGGATTTATGAGAAGCTGCTTTTCTACAACCGTTCAGAGTTGGAGAGAGAAACAGAATCAAGATAGGAGAGAGCTCACAGATTTTAAAAGATAAGCTGAATCTTGGAGAGATGTTTTTAAGGAGGTATGGGGGTCAGATGAATGATCTGGTAGGAAGTTTAAATCCTAGAATTCTTTTATTAGGGAATGAAGGCTTTCAGGTGAGACAGGTTCATGCAGACGGCAAAGTGTGTGTGGGGGGGTTGTCTCTTTTCTCCATGTTCTGTTTCTAATGGGGAAGGTGATGGAGTGGGCTTGAAAGAGGTAGAGCTCTGAATCTCTGGTGTTCAGTCTCTGGCTCTGAAGAGTGCAAGATTTCATTCATCTCCACCTGAGCAAGGCTTATTGATGTGTGGTGTTTGCAGTGTGGAGCTCAGAGTGAGTGAGAGAATTGCAGAACACTTTCTCCTTTTCCTCTCCTGTGTTTTGGATTCTAAGACTGGCTTAAGGCAGACTGAAAATTGTGAGGAGTCTTTCTCATAATGAAAGAGAGGAACAATATGGACTGTACTTTTTGACTTATTGATATCTATTTAAAGAAAACATCTCTCTGCTTTTCCTACTGCTCATAGAATCTAAACTACAGGATTTTATTTTTCTTTTAAATTTTAATATTAAAAGAAGGGAGTACTGTTTCCATCAGATGCCACACTGCAGTAACAGATTCTGCTGAAGGAGCCTTTAAAGCGCTTGTATATATTTCTTGTTTTTAATTAAAATACCATGTTATTGTAAGGGAGTGCACTAAATGCAGATGTAACTACATTGCTGGTGGTCGGTAATTCTGTAAACATCGTACTGGGATATGATTCCACTGTTTAACTGCACTCAGATATGTGATGGCTGGGAAACAGAGGAATTAGGCAAATACTCAGGTAATTAAAAATAAATAAAACTTACATAAAATAATTTTGATTTTTTTTTTCTAAACACTAACCATCAGTGTTCAAATATTTTTTTCTGGGTTTTGTTAAACTAAATTTGAATTAACTTCCTGATTACTTTATCTACTACTTTCAGGGTGTTTGAGGGGGGTTTTTGGTCTGTGTTTTTAGGTAAAGCTGCATTAGAACAATCTCCATTTTGGGAGACTTGGACAAAGAAAAGGCAAAAACTTTGAATGCTAGGAGGTTAATTGTAGGAGTAGAAGAAACTTGAGCTAATTTAAAGTGCGTGTGTGAAGTTCAAAGATGTACAGCTGGAGAAGGCACTCCTTGTCAGAGTAGGAATTAAGTGATATTTCTGTGTTATGCAGTTATGTCATTCGAAAAATAATTTTCATATTTCAGCTGTGCAACTGAGGGTCTTAAATTGCCACTCACTTTCAGTGTGTTGATCTGCCGTCTTATGGCTCTTTCGAACTCTTGAATTCCTTCCCTTGTTTAAATGATAAAAGGACTTGTGCAATAACTGAGTTTGTATAAAGGGAATACAATTCAAATGCATGACACCTGTCCAAAGAACAACTACATTTTGGATGATGGAGGAAAATTAAGTTGAATATTTTAATGGTTTCAAAGGTTGTCAAGGATTAATGCCCAATCATGTATTTTGATAGGAAAAAAAAAATAAAAGAAGAATAGAAAAAAAGAGAGAGAGAGAGAAAAAGGAAGGGAGTCAGGCAACCCCTGGGACCGTACTTCTTTAATTTAAAGAGATACTGAGTTGTTGATGTTTTGCCATCTCATCAGACCTATGAACTTCTGTGCCTGCTGCATCATTCAGCCAACTTGCACGGAAGGCTTTAGCACAAAATTTCCATGTTGAATGGGTCATCCTCGTTACTCTTGGCTGTCCATTTGCTGTAGTTAATGCAGATATTGTGCTTTAATAAAGCAAATTAAAAGGAAAAAAAACCCTTAGATTCCATCCAAAATGGCAGTGCTATTAAAGCTGTGCCATATGCCATTATTATTTTGAATCAGAAATCATATTCACTGCACAATGTTTAAACAGAAGACGGTAAAATTATCTTGTGATGTTGAGCAGGGCTGCTGGCAAGGCTCTGTGACCCATCTGGAGTGCTGCAGGCTCATGCAAGGCTGGATCCCAATGTTTCAGTGAAAAACAGGATCTGGAGAGGTCTGGGAATGGTGAGTGTACAACAGTGCATCCCTGTGAATGCCGATGCAGTTTATATAAAATATAGTAGAGATATGTCACACAAGCAAGGTTCAGAACCTTCTTTGGAGTTTTATAAGGTATTTTTATAGTTCTTTTCCCCCTTTGAAATAAGGGTAGGATGGTCATAAATAATTTACTTTTCTAAACAAATTCTACTTTGGGTAGGAACTGTTCTTATTCTCTAAATATCTGGTTTCTGGTGTTGTCTTTAGACCTGCCATGCCTAAGAGTGTTGATTGTTTTTAATCTTTTTTCCTAGGCAGCTAGAAACTATTTTATCTTAACTCAAAAGAAGTTAGATCTTTTCTTCTGTTCAGGGTGTTGTGATTAGAAGTAGGTGATCTCCTTTCTACATAGGTTTATTGGGTCTTTTTTTAAAGTTTTTTTTTTTGTTTGGTTGGTTTTTTGTTTCCAGCCATTTATCACCACAGTATCTTTCAACTAGGTCTGGTTGTCACAACAGTCCAGAACACACTGGTTAGGTCTCACTACTTCCTATCCTCAGACTCCTATCTCTTCAGATTCAATCTTTATAGATACAATAGAGTCTTAATCTTCTGTAGATATGGGAATGTTAGGAGACCTCCCCCTCACCTGACACTACCTCTTGTGGGTTAGAGCACCTGACTCCATTGAGATTGTCGAGTGTGGAATGCCCTCCTACAGTGTAGGTACCTCATCACACCAGATGGTGCCTTCTATGTTTTGCATTTCTGCATTTTGGTGGTGTGTTTCTCTCTTGTTTCTTTAGTTTTTTTCTCTTTTTCTTTTTTTTATTTTGGGGGGGGGGGGGTTGGGTTGGGTTCGGTTTGAGGTTTTTTTGGTGTTGTTGTTATTTAGGTTTGTTTTGTTTTCTCTTCCTAAAACAAGAAGAGCACATTCAGTGTTTGAGAAGGTAGCTCTTGTCTAATTGTGGTTGGGGAACTGTGTATAACCTCAGAGAGGTTTCACTGGAAGATCAGCTGTGTTGTAACCTACCTTCTTGAAATGCTGAGCTTCTAGAAAAAGCTGGCAAGGGTTGAAATGGAATCAGATAGCTTGTTTAAGAAAAGATTTTAGAGGGAAAGATGTCAGGTTCTGTTCTCTAATGTTTCTAAGTAAAGCTACTGATGAGCTTTGCTCCTTTTGTGTTGCTCTGTTTCACAAGAGGAAGGAGATGGTGATCAATAGGAGGCCTGGAGCTGCTAAAGAAAAGGACTGTGGGAAGATTCTATCTGTCTATGGATTTATTTACCTGGTTTTGTTGGTACGTGTGGTGTTGGACACTGATGGACAGCTTTAGTCCTTCAGTGTTGTAAACTGGCTTTGCTGATGCCTTCTGTGTTTGGTCTGAGCCTTTTTACCCACAGGACTCTGCCTCACTTTTTATAGCTTTTGCACATGACAGTAACTCTATAGATGGCAAAATCAGTAAACTGGTATTTTGTCTACACCTCATCCCACTTCCCATGTGTTTCATTAATGTTAGGAAAGCTTCCCATTTAGGCTGCTTGTCACACACTTGCTGGTGATGTTTGTCTGATCTTGTACATTAATTAGTACTGGCAGGAATAAGGAGTATACAGGAGAGGAGACATGACCCAAAAATGTGTTTAAGTCATGTTTTCTCCTGAGATGCCTGTTCTTGAAAAGTATATCTTAAAGCTATCTGTGTCTAGTTCCATGGCTTGTCCCCAAACTCAGTGCATTCAAGCCAGAGGATTAACAGTGATTGTTACACCACCACAATAGGAATTTCTGGTTACCTGAAAGCTTTCACTTACTTTATTAACTGCTTTAAACTTTAAATTTTAGTATGTGTTTGTTTTGTTAGAATTCTTCCTTCCAACCACGAATGCTGTAGCCACAGACATAATTTTTTCAGTGCTTTTGGAAAAGCAGATTTGCTCTATCTGCTGTCAGCTGCTCTCTGCTTAAGCATTGAGTAGCTGACGGCCTGAAAACGTGAGCACCACTGATGCTGCAACTAAAAGAAACAAAATTTAAAACAAACACACAAAAAATAGTAAGTATGGCTCTCTGTGTTTGCTTCTGTGCTTAGCCATAGACATAGTGGTCAAATACAGGTTGGTTGGTCAGTCAAAATTAAAAAAAAACCCCTTGGAACTTAATCACAAGGTTTAGTTTTCTGGGGTTTTTTTTAACAGCTACGGTGATCCCTCACAGTGTGTTTGCATTTCTAGAATTAGAACCTGAAATACCAAAACATCACAAGATTTAACACTAAATAGATGTTAGTTATAGAAAGGTGGGATTCCACAGAGAGATGTGCTACCATGAGGTGTAAAGAGAAAGAAAATGTAATTAAATATGATACAAAACAGCTTTTTATAAAGCTTTGCCTATTGTTTCTGTTATAGTGGAGCTCTTTCAAAACTACACAGAGCAATCCCAAGACTTGGAGAAGATCAATATTTTGTAGAAGCTATTTCTATCCTCATCAGAACAAAAATCATTTCCACAACCATTGCTGAATGAATATCTAAGGGATCTCATATTACAAATGATTCTGCTCTTATGCTGTCTCTGTAACAAAACCTCCTGTACTATTGTAAGGTCTCTTAGTCAAAGCTGGAGACTACATAGCTTCAGCCTCAGGGGTTTGGTAATTTAAAAATCATTTGTGGCATTTCACTTTTAAGATAAGAAGCATTTTTATATCTGTTAGTTAGACTTTCAGTCCTGTTTTCCTTTATTGTTTTTGTTCTAAAATCCTTTTTTTGTCTTAGCTGTGCTACATGAAAGGATTGATGTACGTAATAAACCTGACCTAGTTCTAGTCTTAAAAACTGCAACTGACATAACTTGTTAGGGAGTTTGATCTCCTGTGAACTAATCAAGGCTTAGGTGGTAGCCTCTATGGGAAGTAGGTGGTATCGTAAAAATTCCTCAACAGGTAACTTTATAAATTGGAATGAAAAGTCATAAGAAAAATGTCAGCAGAAATGCTTTCTTAGATCGCGGGGAACTGATAGCTTTCTGACATACACAAAGACACACAGTGGAAATACATCAGAAGCACAGGTATCTTTCAGTTTCTTAGCAAAAAACAGAAATAATTATCAGCTTCAAATTATCAGTGATCCGGAAGGGAATGTATAGGTGTTAGTCTTGTTGGTTCTTACTGAGCAGGAGAGGGGGGGGATTTCAGCTCACAGGGTACTCAATGACTAAAGCTCACATCAAGAATGAAGATAATTTAATTGGCAAGTTTCAACACCTGACACATCCTTTCTAAACCAGGAAGAACTGCTGCAGTGAGAGCGCATCTGTCATTTATAAGGAGTTCACCTGCTAACTATATTGACCAATGAACTAAGGAGCTCACTGTCTTCTCTGTTGAATTATCATTAAAAGTGAAACATAAAAGTCCAGAGATAAAAACCATCATGTAATATTGACCCTGGAGATGCATATCAGTTACTTAGTGCTGGATATAGCACCCATGGCAGTCAAACAGTGCTTTCATAGAGATTTGCATTGTTCCAAAGCAAACCTACCCAAATTAGCATCCCAGTTTGCAACACTGGAGGCATAATATTGATGGCAATGGGGCTGAGTCTGTGTCTGCAATTGAAATAGGCTGTACAAACTCAAAATAGTCAGCAAAGGTCTTGGTTGTGGCAGTGCAAAGGAAGGTGTTTCTGCTTCTCTGCCTTTTTGGGCACACAGGCAATGCAGAGGATGCAGTGCCAGTGCTTTGCACCCCTGAGCGAATAAAAATGCATTTCTATGTCATCTCACATCATTATAACCAGTGAACGTGCTAGGTAGGAGCAGAGCAGTGGTTTAGGGCTGGGGCAGATTTCTTCTACAATGCAGGAGAACTGTAGAGTCATTATGACTAATCTGAAAATAAAACAAAATAAAATAACTAGGCTGTAGTCTGGGCCTGTCATGCTTTTCTTGGGTTACTGATGTGAAAAGAACATCTCCAGCTTGGCTCCTATCTCATGTTTTGTGTGTTGCTTAGTTAAAACATCGAGTTCATATAGTTTTGGACAATACTATAATAGTAAGAATATCTGAATTTTGGTGACATTTATTCATGGAAAAAGTACATTTTTGCATCCTCAGGTTTCCAAATGCAAGAAATATCTAGATCTCTACTACACGTGGGCCCTACATGAAGCTCTTTGTAATCACAGAAGGTGCCACCATTGGCTCCAGCAGGCCTGATGTGATCAATGGGTGATAGCAAGGCTTCCATCAGACTGCATTTCTTATCATTTTTGGGGAAGGTGCAGCTAATGCATCCTAAATTATTAAAACTTTACGTAGTGTAAATTCCATAAACCAAAAGAAAATAAAGGATAAGTAACACAAATTTTACAATGAAGACTTCAGTGTTATTAAGACCTATGAGGAGTTTTTTTTGTCCTGAAATATATTCCAGATAAAAAGTTGTAGGGAAGACATTCATTCTCTCTGTGGCATTTATTTATGCAATAATGCACACAAAGCAATCTTTAACTATCACTGTATAGGATATCAAGTTATCTTTAATTATCACTACAGAATGGTTGCAAAATCAAATACTGTTGGCAATCAACATTCATTATACAATAGCATGATTGCATCTGTTCATATTACTAGATAAGCAAGGAAAATCAAAACAGTGTCTGATACATCCACTAAAACTGTCTGAGCAAAATATTGTATCTAACACTCTTAATATCTCTCAGTGACTTTCATCTGATTAAAGTCCAAAGATACATTACCACAGATGCAAATTTTCTAGTGCCTCAGAAATTAAATATTGTTATATTTCAACACCCTGGATAGTTGGAACCATACTCCAGCTGACATGATTATAGGCAGAGTATAAACTTATGATAGAGAGCTGTCTAAATCTCTGAGGCCGCAGGTGCAGGATTACAGCAAAGCCCATTGAAATATACAGCATTCTGCCTAAATGCATGAGTATGAAATTAATTAGGCAGTTGATCACATAATAAAAGTATGATGGATAATCGAGTGGAAACTACCAGCTCAAAGTCAATAACAAACTTGATTCTTTTATTAGATGCAGCTGATTTTCAATTCCTCTATTTACAGGATTTGGTGCTTAATAGAAGACTTAATTTTTATTTTTTTTTAAAGGAGAACTCAGTGTATTTATCTCTGTTGGAAACTATAGTGCGTAAGCAATGTAGAATTTGTGGATAGACATAACTGTAAGTAAATCTCTAAGATACTTGGCTGAAAAGCACATCAAAGTGCAGTGAAATAATGAGACAGGCTCCAGCTGTTGGATTTCAACAGCTTTTGATTTGTGCTCTAGTAGAAGCTCCAGGTTTTGATTCCCTGTTGATTATTTCCATGGCACTGGAGATGATTTGTGCATTATTTAAAAAATAGGCAGTATATAGCTAACAAGGGTGAGTTTGCAAACTGTATTTGAAAGGACGTTTTTGCTCCTGATATGTTGCTGCTTCCTATTTCTATGTTCTCCATAAGCAGCTGCCCTGGTTAAAAAAAGTCCTTTTAAAATACATATGTAAAAGATTTTACAAAAATAATAGGTAAGGTCATCAGAAAATAGTGTGAGCAAAAACTCCAGGAATGTCAGTTTGCAGGGAGCTTTGCTATTTCCTTCTTGTGTAGCGAGGCTATTGTGGAAATTGTTTTTTCAGAGCCTTTTGAGGCTTTGCACGTCTTACCATGAGGCTGCTCCTGTCAAGGAATTATTACCGGGGGAAAGCAAGTGCTGTAAAAGACCTTTGGAGGCCTTACAGAGGCCATGGGTTTAGAGTCAAGTACATTGATCACAGTGCTGTGTGAATGTGCTCATGGCACTGTGCTGATAAAGATCTTGCTCTGGAGCAAATTCAAAAAAATCTGGTTCTGAACTACCCCCCCTCCTGATTTTTGTTTAGAATGATTGTTTTTGTTTAGAATAAAAATCTGGATGCCTTTTTTGTGTTGGTTCTCAGCTTTTTCTAGAATTAAGGTTTACATCTGGTTCTACTGTGAATTTTAGGGCTAGTTTATAATTTGGTGATGGATTACATGAAGGCTGTTGCTTGTTACTAGAATGACAAAATTCTATCAAGTATACTGGAAAATGTTTGTGATTTTTAAATTTTATTCTTTTTCTGTGGCAATTGGATGGCTAAAGGTGCAATTGCTTGGATGTTTCTCTACAGTTTAACCAAAGCTACTTAAAATGTTATTAAGAAATAAATCCTTTCTTTTTTTTTTCTGTAACCTGGTGTTTCTGTTGAAATGGATTTCTTATTAGAGCAGGTTTTCTTGGAGGTTTTGAACTTTACTTACAAGATGATATCACGGTAGGCAAACTACAAATGCTATTTAATAGTAGCAGGTGGTTGTATTTGATATGCCTGATACAAGCATTCCCTTCAGAACAAGTCCATTGTAATTTCAGTATCAAATACAGGAGCAGTCCAAGGAGCAGAAGTGAAAGCACATGTCTGACTGAATCTTGCATTGCATGTAGCAATATGAAATACCTTTGGAATCAAGGATTGAAGGCATTCACTATCACCTCTTAGTCCATTCTCTGTGTGCAGTTTGACATCTGGAGATTGAATCGGGTCAGTCTAAACAAACCATTTAGTCCAGGCATCCCACATCCCGTGATAAGTGCCAACTGCTCACTAGGCTCTATTTTCCTCTGCTTATGCATTAAAAAAAAAAGAAGAGTTGACTGCTAAAACACTTTGTGTGTGCTCTGACTGAGCCTATGTGGAAGGGAACTATAGACTTGGTACTCCAAGAAGTCTTGGATAGAATAATTCTTAATTTCTGCTGGATTTAGATGTGTAGGCTTGAAACTTTGAGGTCCTGCCTGACATTTGAGAATGAGGGATGCAGAAGTGTCTAAACCTTTGGGAAAGCTTGAAAATAAAGGATGGATGGAGGTGAGAGTAAGCAGGTCTTTTTAAAAGTAGTAGTTGGGAACACACATCTGTTATAGATCTGTCTGCTTCAAGATATGTTTGGACAGTGTGCTGTAAATATGTTCATCACACTGAAGAGGAGAGGATGAAATCTACATCCTACAGTCCCTATAGTCGTTAGTTTCCATGTGTGGTGGTGATTTATTATTTATTTACTTGTAAATGTCCGACTTAAACATCCTAGAAAGAAGTCTTCATTTGATAGTAGAACTTGTTCCTTTGCAGTTGTATTTATTTTTCTTTTAATCTTTCTAATATTACCATTTCCTTCTGAAATGTAAATTACGATGAGGCTAAGAAAGAGATCAAGTCATATTTTAAGCCATTACTCATTTAGTAAAGTTTAGAGTTTTAGACTAAATTCATAGCTCTAGAAAGTGATCTTCAATCAACCTAGATTCCCTACTATATCTAGGGATTGAATATCAGTAAGACTCTAAAGAGCAAACTTTTATTTGTATATTCATAAATTCATCTGGAAATTTTAAGAAGCCGATTTTTAAATATTTAAAAGAATACTCCTGTGGCAGTGTATACAGCATTGGGGACAAGAAACAGGAGGCATAGATTAGGTCCTAAACATCTTTGGAGTTGGTCTTTGACACTGGAATATCTTGCTTGCTGTGTTTTTTTTTTTCCTTTTTCCCATTGTGGAAACCAGGTGTTTTCTGGCTGCCATCTCCAGTCCAACAGCACAGTTACAAGCACTGGTTTGGTTTTAGTAGCAGATAAAACCTCACTCTTTCTTATGGCAACAGTGTGATGAGAAGAATCTTGCTGTTTCATACAGTTGCATCATGCTATTTCAATGAAGTTTGAAAATAAAAATCCTTCAAAAGAGCAGTGCTATGAGTAAAAACATAGCCATTGAACAAACATATCAAACTCATTCATGTGCATTTATTTGATCATTTGAAACCTCTAACCAAGGACACCAAAAGCCATTAATAGCACTCAAAGTGAGCCCAATCTTTGTGCCAATGAGGAGAAACTTTCAGAACAACTTACAGCTAACAAATGTGTCTTTAAACTAGCAGTACAGAAATTGAGTTTTAGGTTTAAATTCCTGGTTTTAAGGGTTAAAACTGATCATATATGCACATATATAGAAATGGATCAGCTATATCTCTAAGTTGCATTGACAGCCTGTGAAGGAAGCAGAGGTAGCCTGCACATTTGTCCTAAGCCCATTTTGGCATCAAGATTTGGCAGAATGTATTGCTAATCACCATCAAATGGCACTGAATATGAAGATGCAAATAATGAATATGTTATTGGGATATGCGTACTAAACACTTTGGATGCTACTCTAGCATTTTTTTTTCCCAAAGTAGTGTTTGGTTTGATATTTGCAGATATTGTTGCTTCCATACATGGTGTGGTAATGCTAAATGTAGCACCTATGATACATGACTGAAACACGCCATCTCAGAACACAATGCAATGTAAATGCAGTGTGAGGTAATGAATACATCAGTGAACATCAGTGTAGCAACAGAATGTTATTTTAAAGACAAAGGTGTTCATCAGGAGAAATTAAAAAGCAAATGACTGGGCTAGATGCATAGCAAAACAATAAATTACTTTTTATTAAAAAGCTGAATTAATGAGATTTATGCCTTATCGTTAATAATTGAAAGGAACAAGACTGAGGATTTGTGTTCTCAAAGTTCTAACTAACCAGTAATATCAGCTATAATACTCCTATTTTGAAAATGACCTTTTAAAGATGTTCTATAAAATTAAATTTTAATGAGTGGTAATAAATGGTGCTACTTTCCATAGGAGGAAATGCAACTCTAGCCTGAAGCTTCTGACATCAGCTTCAGTACTGTGTTATGTATCCTCTTTCCATGTTTTCAAGTATGGGAAGTATGAAGATACTACAACACTTTAAGGAAATGAAAATACGTTTAATAGTACACTTTGTCCAAGTTGACTTTTTGGCTGATTAATGGTGTTTCTATTGCTTTCATGATGCTTTTTCTGAGAAGTACTTCTTTTCTAATAGTACGGTATTCCATTTCAAGGGCCTGACATTTTCCTGCTCAATTCCTACATTGAATGAGGATTGGCTGGCTGAAGAACAATTTTGGATGAATTAAAAGTATTAAGACACAGGTGTGAACCTCTGGGAAAAATTGTCCTGGCTTTTCCTAAAGAAAACTTCTGAAAGCCAGCGGACCTTCAAGGATTAATAAAAAACCAAGAAAGTTTTCTGAGGGATATGAGGAGAGCAGAAGGGAAAGAAAAGAGAGAGGAGGAGAAAGGAGTGGCAACTTGCATCATTAAACTGGTAAATGTTACTAGGATATCAGCCTCCCTGCTATCAGCAGTGATTGGAATTAATCCAGGAACTCAGAATGGGTCTGTAAATGTGTCTTCAGTTGTAGCCTTTGGCACAGATTTACATTCTCAGTCCCTTGGGCACTGAATTTCATTTCCCCAATTGCTAAATGAGAACAATTTATCCTAAATCAACGATAATCAGAGTAAACACTATTATTAATTTATTGTTTCCAGACCAGTAAAAAAAAAACCAGTAAAATGAAGCTCTCTACTTTTATCAGTGCTTTCCCTACCCCTTTTGCCCTGAGGATCCTATTAGCAGAAAGCTGAGCAACTCTGTTTCATCAGAAATAAATTATGCCTCACTTTTTTAATGTAACTACTGAAGGGTTGTAAAGATTAGAAATACGTTTGAACCCACTATCACTTGATGTTATTTTCCTTGATGTTCTGAGCTTCTTTAGGGGAATGAAACAACATGTTCTTCTGAAAGCCAAGAGCAGAGTTTTTTTTAAAAGAATACTAGCACAGATTTTGGTTGATGTACAAAATAATTTCGATTCTGTACAGCAGTATTTAAAGTAATGTATAGACAGTCTGAAACAGAGCTGTCATAATTCCTGGCATATATAAGAGGCAGAATGTTTGCAGGGCAAATAGGTGACAGAACTAGTCACCCTCATTTTTTAAATGATTAGGAAACTGTATTTCCCCAGCAACAGTAGACTAATTCTCACTTTCTTCACAAAGGAGCTAAGGATGAAAAAACACCTTTAATTAATAAACACTGCTGGCACTACTTTGGTAGCAAGCTGCTGTAAATGAAACTCTTAATTGCCTCTGAACACAGTATTATATACAAATTCATGTTACTCTTTAAGTGCCGGTCTTTGTTCTTGTTATTTTACATTTTTGTAGGATGTAAAAGTAGCTTTGTCAGCCTCCTTGTTATAACAAAAGTAGTTCCTGTCAGCTTTCCATTTGTGGGGATCACTGAGGTTAAAAAGGTCACACAAAATATTCTCTCATGATAGCTAGAAGAGACAGATCTCAACACAGGCTAAATCCAAGCTAGATTAAGCTCTGTATGGTGGTTCTGTTAATGTACCTAGGCTTTAAATCTGCAACAAAATTTTATGAATAAAGAAAATATTTTTTTAAAATTAATGACTTGTAAAATAAATATATTAGAACAATAAGTTTTTATATTTAAGATTTTGGTGCAAACTAAGTGTTTTGGACTGTTCTGTAAAGCTGTGTAAATACTTATTTTTTTCCATTGTAGGATGTATTCTGAGATTTTTTTTCCTAATTCAATCTTAAAATTCACTTTTTATTTTGGCTGTAACTGTCAAAGACTCTTTGAGAAAGGCAGGAGCTGCATCTTCTAGATTGGTGAAGAAAACACCAGACAAAACCAGGATCAGAGTATTTTGACTCTATGCAGCCATGATCCTTTGTTTTTTTAATTCCCAGAACTCTTACTTCCATTGTTGGGAGTTTTGGAAATAAAAAGCTGTAAATGTTTTTGATTTGTGAGGCACATCTGCATTGGTATCATTGGAAAAGACATCCAGGTCAATCTGGGCTTAGGAACTAAAGAGACAATAAAGAGGATGGGAGAAACAGATGTCTTACATAGACATGCTCAGATCTATTGCAGTGATTTTGATTATGGGAAAACTTTTATCAAGTTGTAGAATATTGTTCAGGTTTTGGTTTTTCTGTGGTTTTTTTTGGGGTTTTTTTGTTGTTGTTTTTTTGGGTTTTTGGGTTTTTTTTTTACTATGTCATATTTAAATGCATGTGAAAAATGCTGAATTTAGGATATACCAACTTAATCCTGATAGTGGCACCTAAAATAAGCACTCTTACTTTCTTCTTTTTAGGATTACTGAGTGAGTGAATAGTAACCAGTCTTGAAAAGAGCTGATGAAGACACTGGTAAGTAGTAAGACACTTGTTTTTTATAATGCAGAGTACAGAAGGAAAACATGCTTGGAATGGTTATACTTCCTTGGTTTAATGTCTAACCAGTTCTACAAAAGTTACTTCAGCTGTTTAGTATAAAGCCACTGGGATGTACTTAGTGCCCATGTAGACATGAGGATTCTTGGTGTATTTTGTTGGGGATTTTTTTCTGTGTGAAGATTTGGTTTATTGCAAAATGGATTATGAGGTTCAGCCTTTGCAGAAGGAGGCACTTGTTCTCAGCAATAACAGTCTGACACATTGGTTTAGAAGGGGATCAACAAGTATAAAGATATAGCACTATTGATTTTTTCCAAACTATTGGGTGAAACTTAATTAAAAAAAAAAAGAAAAAAGAAAAGTAATTTAAGGACAATTTCAGTTTAAGTTTGTTGGCTGAGACTGTGAATGTTCTTCTGGCACAAAAGACATCCTTGCCAGCCAAGAGATCCAGTAGCTTCATGATTGTAAATGTCACCCATTAAGAGTATTTCCCAGTAACAGGGCTTGAGAATGGACATCCAGGCTCCCAGGCAAATCCCACCTCCTGCACCTCCCTTCAGGTGCTTTACTAATTGCTCTGAAGTCAGCACACAGATCTGAGGAGTGCTGCTCATTTCTGTTCCAAATGAAGTGCTTTGGACAAAGTAGAGCAGATGCAGCTCCTCTGAATTCCCATAACAGATGGAAGAAGCAGTTCTATTGCAGAATATTCTGGGAATTTTGAGTTATGAGAGATTTGGCTTGAAATCCCTACTTTCAGGTAAGCAGAATAAACTTTAAAAAAATCATTTTGTAATTGTCTAGAATTAGCTTTTTGACTCCTAGAAATACAAGGTGAGATGAGTGCACCCTAGTGTTTGATAGATTGCTGCTTGTACAAAATATGTAATATTTGCTAATAAGAAAAAAATTAATTAATGGGACACTTTACACTCTGATGGTTACAATATAAACTTCTGGAATGGAGGAAACAGATGAAAAAACATTGAGGTCAGAACATGATGACCTTTCTTTACATTTGGAAAACAGCTTGTTCAAAATTCCAAGGTGTGTGGGACTGTCATTACCTATATTTATTATTCCATGCCTCGATTTTGAAGTTCATATTTTTTGTTCTTTTTTCAAGATTTCTTTTTCTAATGATTCTAAATTTTAATATGGTAGTGTGATAGCTCTTGAAAGCACAATCTATCATATGCAGAAATTAATTAAAAGGAAAAGCTACACAAACGGCTATGGAAAGGAAAGAATGAATATCTTTTCCAAGATAGTTTAAGGTGCAGTTTCAAGGTCAGCATAGACCATTCTGGGTCTGTGCTGCAGTCATAGTGGCAGCTTTGATTTCCTCACCTTTGACCCCATATTTATTCCTCCTTCCTGCTTACGTTGGCAATCGCAAGGCTGCAGTAGCCCAGGCAGAGAAAAAAACAAAACAGCACTAAAATCCCCAAGTGGCTTCCCCGCCTCTTCCCAAGACAACCCTGTCCTTCAGAAAGCATAAGAACTTTTTTGCTGTAGGAGCAGGTTCGAGTGTGGTGGTGTTGTGCAGTTCTGCAGTTGGAATTGTCAGTACAAGGGGAGCACCACACGAAGAGCTTTGGGTGCTCTGAGATCCACTGGAGCCTGCAGGGGAACAGCTTCTGAAAATGCTCAAGGCAGCAAAATCCAGAGAACCTATCCATGAGTTAGAATAAATTTTAAATTATGGTATAAATGTTAATTCACAAGCTTCTATGATTCTGCTTCCTGTAAGATAAAATTCTAGTTTCATCTTTAACCATCAATACATACTGTTCTAAACAGTGATCTTCCTTTGGTTAGTGGCACTAAGTGCTGCAGATATTACTAGGTGCAATTTCACCCAATCAGTCATTTCTTAAACTCAGTCAATGTCATAAAGGTGGCTTGAGGATTCTAGGAATCCTCACATTTACTGCAGAAATAAAAAGGTACAGTTCAGATACTTTATTAGCACTTCAAATTTTACTTACTTGCACTTTGGACATTTGCATGTCTGATATTTATGTTTAAGTACATTTGCATAAAAGGAAATTTAATATTGTCTTTGTGATGTTGCTACAAATGCTTTTTCTGAAGAAATCGATGAGCAACATAAAGCTTCAAGAACTGTGTACCTAAAAATAAATACACAAGGCAATGATTACAAACTGCACATTGGTGCCTAGCTTGAAAAAGTTTGCAATCCAGAAAATGTGCAGAACGATGTGTGTTATTCAAGGTCTTCGCGGGAAAGATAGCAAGTAGACTTCAGAGTTATCTTTATGATTATTAGGACCTGGAAAATCAAGCCCTGACATTATCTATGTAAGGAATAAATATGGTTAAATATGAGTCAAACAGGTTTGTGACAAGTCTTATTTAAAATAGTTTTTTCATTAAATAACTTTTGTGTTGATCCATGAATCAAAGATTAACATGGGAAAAAGAAATGTATATACATAAATATTACAAAATATTTGCCATCATTTCACGAAAAGTAGAAGTCTAAAAAAGAAACATGTTGCAAATTATTGAAGACAAACTTTCTAGCAATTATATGTCTTATAAGTGACCGTACTCTAAAGGAGTCATCAAAGACCTCATTTAAAATTAAAGGAAGAAAAAAGAAATACAATAACTTTTAAATATAAATCTTACTTTGTAAACACCTCTTATTGCTTTGTGGGTTTTTTCTCAGTATGGTCAATGGCAAAATGCTTGTATTACTAATCTACAGTTTATTTATTTTAATAATTAGCCAGTAAGATCCACCAAACTCCTGAGGAGTTCTGTTATGAAGAAGTTTTAAATATGAGATCCACAGCTCTTTACAGTTGAATAATTCACAACATAAATCAATCAAGTTTTGATAAAATGGTGGTGATAAAATAGTATATGGAAAGAAAAGAATATTTCAGCTTAAAATATGTATTAGAGTAACCTGAAGAAGGTTTAAAATTAAACCTAAATTAAAATCAAACCTAAATTGAAACTAAACATGCAAGCCACATCCCAGGTAAGGCTTGTGATAAATGTGGGTAGAATGGTTATGTTGCGTGATGTCATGCATCACAGTAATAAATGCATTGAAAATCATTTCCAGTTTTCAACTAATGGTCAAGCTTATAAACTTCAGATTTAGGGCTTTAAATGCACAGGAATATTTGACAGTTGCAATTGCAACAACTTGCTGATCAGTCTCAACTTAAAAAGTAATTCTGTCATATCGGGGGGTTTTTTTCCAATAGCTATATTTGCACAAACTGCTAGAAGTTAATTTTTCTGTGTAAAAGCCAGAGTGGGGAATGGAGGACAGGAAGGAAAATTGGCTTTAAAGAAAAAGGATGGTATCCTAGTCAACCACATCATGCATGACAAGGGCATGATAGCTCATCATGACAAGGAGTTTGAGAAAAGTGGAGTAATTCCGTGTAATCATATGTTTAGAGAAATATAATAAGTAAAAGGACTAATGAATTCAGGTAACATGGGTTTGTCTCCTGTGCTTGTCAGGGTCCTGTAAGTGAGTAAGTGTCACTTTGCTGTGTTATAATAATTCATCTTCTCCTTTCTGCTTCCTGTCTTAACTATTTGAAACGACACACTCATCAGGTCAGAAGCTAATGCATGTTGTGTGTGTGAGCAGTAACCTATTCCAATGAGTGTATTTATCTTAGTTGCTTAAATAGCTCCAGTGCCACATCCTGATCATTGCTGGTGACTTCTGTCTCTTGTAGTGGAAGTGCTGCATAATAACAGCCACAGAATTTGGTGTACATGTAACCCAACCATGTCGTCTGTACATCTGATAGCTCTCTGGGATTAATAGTGTGCTTTCCTTGGAAACAGTTTTGTTGAAACTGTGCTATCATTTGGACACTATATTTGCATCCTTATTATTTTCTGTATTCTAAATAGTTTTTATAGAAAGGGGCTGTGGGGGTGCTTGTTTTCAGCAACCCTGAGTAGCATATTGCTGAGAAATTCTCTGCCCACTCCAACCTCTCAGTAGAAAATAATTTTTATGTTAGACTAACAGTCAAAATGGATTTTTTTTTTTAAATGAGGAAAAAATACTGGCAAACTCAGTCTGTCAGCTAAATAAACCTATATAGCATATTCCTTAAAAATGCAAATATTACTTTAGTCTGGACTATGAGCTCAAGATTCAGATTCTTCAGTTTAAGGACACGGTTTCTCTCAAAAGAATTCTTCTCTCACAGCTTCCTCCAGTCTAATACTTTGTGTCTGGCAAGAAATGTATTGAACAGCAAACTAGGATGTATTTGAAATTTCCTTCTCCAAACCTGAATAAAATAAAGGAAGTCGAGTCAAATGGAATTGAATTTTTAAATTTTTTTTTCTTGTTCTGTTAGTGCAAGCTCAGAATATCTGAGAGAATACAAACATATTTCATCTCCAGTTTCATTCAATCTGTTTTCACTTCTTTGACAAAGCAATATGGGTATTTGAGAATTTAACATCAGTTCTTTCTTTTTAAACTCCCCCTTTCTTTCCAACTGTGCTCACTTATTTTATATATATATATATATATATATATATATATATAATTTCACACTTATATTTTTCACCTTCTCTGCTGGGAAAAGTAAGGAGACTGATGTTCACTTTCTGAAACTTGTTTTTCCTTTCAGTTCTGTTTCCCTAAGGGGGTTAAAAGAAGGAAAATGTAAAATGCTAAATTAGAAAATTTAGTATTTTTACTACCACTACATAACAAAATTCTTGGAAAGGATGGGGGAAATCCAGGTTCTGTTTTTCTGAGAAAAACTCTCTCTGTTTTAGAAAAGAAAATCAATTGTCTTTTTCTTAGAAGAGCATGTTTAATAATACAAACTGTTTGTCTCCATGATGTCAGTGTGTAAAAAGTGGATAAACTCATGTTGTGATTCTTTTAGTGTGAAAAATCAGCTCTTATAACTCAATTTATACCTCTGCATTCGAGCTGCATCCATTATGATTCTGCACTGCAACCTTTGAAGTAACATAGGCTGCAGCTGCTAATTTATATCAAATAATCTTCACACTGTTAATCTGTGAGATTCACACTGTTTGCTCTGAAAAGTAAGATCCAGACTGATTCTTAGGGCCTGATGAATGAGCAGATGTTTCCATGAGTGTGTACTCAGTGCTGCTGTAGAGGATAGACTTCAAGCAAACGCTTGGAGAGCAAATTTCAGCCTTTTTGGTTCGTCATTGCTGGTGGTGATTCAATGCACAGCAGACACGAGTGACTCCCTGAGCTGTCCCTCAGTGACAAACACAAACATTCCTTTGCAGCAGCACCTGCTGCAGTGCCTGAGCTGGCATCAGAGGCCGAGGCACAAGATGTCATTTCAGACATCCAGGTCACAGACTGAGCATGAGGGAATAGCAGACCAGCCTGCCTTCCCAAGCAGCTCATCACCTTCGGGCAGGCCTCTCTCCTTTGCCAGTTCACAATCTCCCAAGTTCTATTTGGTATTTATTTAATGCCAGTGTAGGACTATTTGCATGTGATTTCCCTCTAATCAGCTCACTCCAGCAATACTCAGGATTTCTCTAGACAATGTATTTCAGGCTGTCTTACATTGTGCGATTGCACTTCTCTCCCCTGCACACAGCATGTTCCTGGTCCTCACCATCCGTAATACATTGTAACCATAGATACCATGCTCAAGTTAAGCAGGAATCTTCAAGGCTCCACATTTGCTCTTGTAAATGTTTTGATGAAAATAGTGATTATATTTCAGATCAAGGCTTCAACAAGAATATTAGTTAAAAACATTGATTAAGAGAAATAAAAATATGTGCTCAGCAGTGTGAATTCCTCAGAGTACAGGATAAGGTTGAGTCTGAGATTCACAACTATTGCATGTTAGCATGAAGCTACTGAGAGGTACTTTGTTTTTATATTAGTGATGTCTCAAGGCTTGATCCAAAGTCACTTGCAACGAAGATGAGACATTGCGTTGATTTTAATTTGCTTTGGTACATAGACTTTTTTATAGTTTTAATTATTAGCTTCAAAATTATGTATTATGCAATTTGTAAAGGGCTTAGGATTAATTCAAATGTAAAATATTATTATTATTATTATGTTCCATTCCAGTCTTAGGCAACATCCAAATCAGCTACTTTTAAGGTATTCAACTGGGGAAATATTTGAACTGGATTTTTTGAAGGTGGAAAAATCCCATACTTGTTATGATAATATTTTTGATTTAATGTTGTCCTTAACCTCATTAGTGATTTTTTTTATAAGCATTTTTTTTAAAGCAGAAGTTCTGTCTTTGTATATGGCTATTAAAATCATTATACATTTTCAGGAGTAAATAAATTTAGGAGAACGGAAATGCATAATGCAGCACCCTTTTATCAAGGGCATATACCACGCACCAGATGGAAAACAAACTGTGTTTACAACATTACCACTATCGCCACTGACACTACGAGATCTACAATATGTTATAGCAGCAGCTCCATTAACCTTGCTAGTTCTGTTAGAGTTGTCTGGTACTTTGCCCAATCTGTGTTTGTTGTCAGCAAATGGATCAAATTAGGAGATTTTCATTCTGTTTATTGACCTTTTTCCTCCTTTCTCAATTTAGGCCATAGTTCATTCTAAATTGTTCTACTATTGCACTGTAAAATACTGCAAATAGATGGCTCTGGATCTGTCTGCTACTCCACATGTAAATTATACCATCTTACCTCAGAGGTGAAACTTCAGAACAGCAGTTCCTACCTAGCTGATGGTTGGTGATGTGCCTCGCTGAGGCTGTTGACCTTCAGGAACAGCTGTAGGTCACACTGCTGTCCTTCACTGCAGGCTTGTCCACTGGACCTTCCGCCTTTCAAATTAGAGCAATTCTCACCACTCCTATTTATGTTTTTAATGCAGTCATACTTACTTGTTTGACAACTTGAGAAGCAGGTGGGAATGTTTTATTTTGTTAAAATGAGTTCACTAGGAGAGTGATTCTGTTGCCCTTGCCTCGATGCCGTCACTCCAGACTAAAGGAAGTTTAATTTCTAACCTGTGCCTGTCTCAGGAGAGGTACCTCTCACCATTCCATTATCAGTTCCGTTCAGCAGGAACCACTGCAGGCCCATATGGTCCCACTCTGTGTTTGTGCTACAGAAATTCACACGCAGCCACATGATCCAGCCCAAACAGAATTGCTTGCTGCTGCTGTGAATTTTGGCTGGATGCATTTCCTTCCTCACTGTGTGGCTACAAGAGCACTTCCACCACAAGGGAGAACAGAAACGAGTGGTTTGTGTGCGGAGAAGAGCACAGTCACTCCCCTCCCTAATGATGCTTACCAGATTAAAATGATTGTGGTCTAAGTTTTTATGCTAGCTAGAAAATTAGAATGCCTCAGGAAGCCATTTTCAATTAGATTATTGTTTGGAATAAGGCGAGGCCCTCCATGCAACTACTGGCAGACACCTAAGCCCTTTTTTAGCATTCTTTACGTTTTTCTTCCCTTGGCAGTTCAGTTCATTAAAATCATAGAGGAAACAAAGCTGCAGGGGTAGAAAAATTATTTCAAAGACTGAGACAGAAGTAACCTGATACTGGCTTTATGCAACCTCCCTTCCACTTCTTCCTGTTGTGTGAGCAGCACTGAGCAGGCAGTTGTGATTTAGATCAACACTACTCGCCACAGCAAGCTGAATAACCTCCTGACCTTCAGTTCTATTGTGATACACAGGTTTCATTTTCTCTCACCTAAAAGCAACTTATACTGAAGGGAAAATAAGGCCTGCTTCTCAGTTTGGACAAGATTTAAGACATTGCATCAGCAGTCAGGCAGACTGAAATGGGAGAGTTTTTTCTACTGTAAAAATATGACAAATTTAAAAGTTGGTTGTCTTTCTGGTACCCTTATATTCATCTACATCTTGCATGGAAAGAAGGGTTATTATATGAGAAATAATGAAGGAAACAAAAAACTTAAAATTCTTAAGTTTTCTGCATTCACCATAGCTCTGTCTCCATTCTGCTTAAAGCCTGTGTCTACACAAGGACAGCCAGAGCAACAGTTATGATTCTGAACATTTACCCCCAATTCTTTCAAATTTAAATAATCCATCAGTCATTATAGCAATGATAGGCAGAGATTATTTTCTCTGTCTGTAGTACTATATTTGCATCTTAATGCAAAGTTTATCTTGCACTGGATCTGGAATTTTGTTGCATAAGCTGAAGCCATTTGGTGAAAGTCTTTTCAGTTTCAGATTGGTTTATGTTAGTTTGAGTGTGCTTTGGCAAAGCAGCTTCATGTTTTCAGATGAGGGGTGATCTAATCAGTTTGGGAAAAAAAAACTCCATTATAATCACCACTGTTGGCATGGGCAGGAAGGTCACAGATGTAAAAGAAAATATCTTGATGTACAGAATCCTGAGTTTATAATTGTAATTGCAGTTATTTAAGTTATCAGGATTGGTACTACCAAGACATAAGCTGTGACTATGTGCTTCCCTGGTTTTAGCAAGGGAGAGCATTTGGGATATAGCTTATTCCAGGAAGAACTGATGCATAGTTTATGGGCATATATTAACATGGTTTGAGTGATATGATGTCCTCAGCTGTGGAACACAGACCCCTAAACTGATTTGTATGCATCCTTTGTAAAGCCTGTAGGTCACAAATGGTTTCTGTACAGTATCTGCCTACACAAGAAAGAAAAGGCATCCTTTATTTTTAGTCAGGTTTATTTCATGGGTGTACTAGTATTAGTCTAATATAGGTGCACCAATAAAATAAGAACAGCCTATGCAAATTCTGTTAGAGGTTAAACTTGGGGTCAGAAATAAAATAATTGCAGTTTTGCCTTTCTGGCATTTGCTGGAAAGACTTCTAAAGAATGCACCAGGTTGGGAGAAAATTTATCCTTCCATAGTTGCACTAAATTAATCATTAAACTGTGTATTCCTAATGAAGGAAGTGTATTCTCTTCCAAGTAAATGTGACTGCCTCACTTTTATCTGTTCCTGAGAATTAACGAAGACAAAGGGCCTAGCAGGGGTTTTTCCCAAGACTGTCTTAAATAAAATATTTAATAACAACAACATAGTATGTACCTTTCTTCTTCATGGTTACTCTCAAAATATTTAGAATAATTTATTTACTATAGCAAGTAGCATTTATTTTAATGTATTGGTATTATGTGCATTGTCTTCCATATTTGCTTTCAAGATGAGAATATTTCTGCCCATATAAACCTATGTAATGTATATATAAAAGTTCCTTCTTAATTTATCACAACTGTTTTCAAAAATACATTTCTACCTGAAAATATATATAGGCGCAGCGCACCTACTGTCTGAGATTTCTTGCTACTGGAGTTGGCTTCTCTGCAGATTAAGCCAAACAGAACAGAACAGTTTTGGGAGCCTCCATGTCATATTTACCTTTAACAGACTGCAGTATGAGGCATGGGATCTCCTGTCGCAGCAGAGTAGAAATAGGGCTTTTCTGGGTACCTGGTAGTAGAAGAGGCCACTTTTTAGAACATCTTACCTTATAGTAAGTGGTTTAAGAGAAGCACTGGTGAGCCATCATTCATTCCAGCCTGCTACAGACAGCTCCTTGTCTGTAACCAGACAAGAGGGAAGCCCAAATTGATAACAGTTTCACTGATATCACTTGTGTATTCATTCCTTCATGTACTTTGCCTGC
Source organism: Petroica traversi (assembly GCA_025920805.1). NCBI lineage: Eukaryota > Metazoa > Chordata > Aves > Passeriformes > Petroicidae > Petroica > Petroica traversi. Next base: position 2,668,094 of record JAHLSL010000079.1, on the reverse strand, counting down.
AGTGTTTCTGAAAGATAAAATAGTGCTTAGGTTGATGAGAAGAAGCGGATAGGAAGAACTGTTTGGACATAATGAGAAATAAGATATCTTAAAGTAGAATCTATTTGTTTCTCTTTTTCACTAACACTCCTGACATGATATTCTTTTAGAGGCTTTATTATGAGCACAGTTTTATCTATAATACATGTAGGCAGATATGTAAAGGAGCAAGGGAAGGGAAGGAATAAAAAAGAAAACTAACAGCCTCAGAGCAGATACCAAACTTCTGTGAAAGCATCAGTCAGGATAGGAAATGATAATCTTTCCTAACTAAGCAAAAAATCTGAACAAGAATGCCCATGGACAAACAAAGAGTGACCCTGGTTGCTCCAGCACAGTTTGGTGTTGTATCTTTGTGAGGCTCCTGCTCTTTTGAACATTCATTAGAGCAGTAAGTTTCTGTGCAGAGTATTTGGTTTTACTCAGAAGTTACTGCAGGCATGTTTGTGGGCATATCCACAATCCAGAATCATGCAAAAAGTGCAACAGTGTATGGACTTCTTTGTTGTCATCTCCTGGACGACAGCATGAGTAGAAGCTGCAATATCAAATGAGGTTGGGAATGCATTCTGGTCACCTAATACCTGCAGCCATTTTTCTTTATCATGCTCTGAGACTTGCCCTTGTTCTTTATCTTTTTATAGCATCTTCATTCCATTATTGGAATCCTGTCTTTATAGACATGCAACTTAAATCTATTAACTTCTTAGTAGCCTGAAAAATAAGTTCAATCAGTTCTCCAGAAGATTTCTTGGCTCCCAGACTGTAATATATACACTATTGCTTCACAGTTCAGGGTGGTTTGGGCCTCTGGTGACACTAATTTCTGCCAGATTTGTTACAACTTCTTATTCAATATCCTTACCAATCTTCTGAGTGTTTAAATGCTAATCAAGGTTGTAGCTGGCAGGAGGGAATAGCAACAGGGATGAATAAAGACATGGACACAAGGCTGCAGTGACTTAACTCATCCATCAAATGTCCTCTCACAAAAGGCTGTAATAATCAGGAATCCTCATAAACCATAGATCAAATGTAGTTTAAAAGGTAGATTCTATAGGGCTGTCTCTTTTCTATTGAGTTGTGCAGTTTTGCAGCTGAAAGGCTGTAGAAATACCTGCAAGGCATTAACTGATTGAAATGCAGAGCTTGACACAGAGGAATGTAACCTGGTGCTAGTGGTTTGGGCACTACCTCAAAAGAAATAATACTAATGAGAAAGAATAAATATCTGCATTGCTTCTTCTGATTGTTTTAACTGATCAATCCTACAATTTCTACAGAGAAAAGTATTTAGTCTTACTAAAATACAGCTGGAGAGGTGCCGCAGTAGTTACAGGACCTGGCTAATGACAGCAGCAGCTTTTCATGACATCTGTTTGGTAGGCTTCAGAATGACCTTGTCAAAGTTAAAAGCTCATAACATTCATATTTTGTTTTTATAGCATTATGATTCTGCATAACAGTGCTAAAAACAAAACCACAGTATAATTATCCTGTCAATCAAGCTGCCAGAAAAGGCATTTTCCACTAGCTTTGCACCTACTAAACTGTAAATAATTTATAAAATTAGAAGTCAAGACTAAGTGGAGGCATTTGGGGGCTAGTTAAGCACTCGTCAGAGCCATGTGGTTTAGGCGACCCCACACACTGAGCTCTGGGTGCTTGCTTCTATCCTGTGAGTGTGAAAATGGTCACTTGTCCTTGTATTGCTGTGCATGCACCTAATAAAAATATCAAGTTGTTAACAGAGCTGTGAACAGGTGTACAGGGGATGTTGTAATGATGTTTTATTCATTTGAATTTCCAGCCCATTTAGTCTCATCCAATGAACAACAAAAATATTTTCTTCATTATCTCCAATTAATGTAAATGTCAAATAGTTGAATATATTATCACACCGATAATTCAGTACACTAGTTGATTTGTAAAGAATTTGCATTAAAGTGACAATTAAAACAAGAGGAAAAGTAATCCAGAAAGCATGTTCTTATCTGTTGTCATGTTCTTACAGAGATGTAGGACTTGCTTCTCTGAGATCTTTCGACTGTGGTAAACAAATCTTAAAGTCTTTGAGCTTACCATTGTTTGTGTCTGGTCTTTAAAAAATTATAGTAATTGGTTTGTATTCAATTCAAAACAAGGTTATTGGCTATTCATTGTCTGTTCTGTTCAGCTTGGAGAGGGTTAATCCATCCTGGTAGCTGCTGCAGTGCCATGCTTTGGATTTCATGTGAGAATCGTGTTGGTAACACAGGGGTGTTGGAGCTGCAGCTGGGCAGAGCTTGCACAGTCAGGGACTCCTCTGCTCCTGCTGCCCTGCCAGGGAGCAGCACAGGGAGCTGGGAGGGGACACAGCTGAGACAGCTGACCTCACCCAGGGATGTTCCAGCATGTTCCATAGTGCCCTGCTGAGCAATAGACCTGGGGAGAGCTGGCCCAGGGGCTTGTGACCCACTGATCAGGGCATCGCTCAGGGGCTGGTGAGCAACCCCGTTGTGCATCATTTGGTTTGTACACTCTTTTATCATTATTACCGTTTTCCCTCCTATTAAACTGTCTTTATCTGGACCCACAAGTTTTGCCTTTTCTCTTCTATTCTCTCCCCCTTCTCTCTGCAGGGAGGGAGTGAATGGCTCTGGTGCTCTATGCCTGCCAGCTTAAACCACAGCACACTTTAAAATTTAGATGACCGATACTAATCTCTCACAACAGAGCTGTTCTGAGGGCAGAAGTCTGCTTTATGGATATATAAAAACAAATGTGTTCTGACAGGATGGAGGCAATAAAATAATTATCATGTGTTTATCTTTTAATAGCTCTCTCTCCTTTAACTTCTCTTGTGCTTATTTGTGGTTCTGTGCCTGCCCACTCGATTCAGGTGGGGGAGTGTATGGGGTATGTACCACTGCAGCACTGGGCAAGGAGTGGGCTACATGGGCGGCTCAGACTATGCCTTCATCAGTAGGACCCTGCTGCTGGGAGAGCATTGCTGGGAATTTCTGCAGGTACCCAAAGAGCGCACCTGGGACATTGGAAACAAGAAAAAAATTATTGCACTCTTATGCTTAATTACTTAGCACCCCTAAAAGTTGTGTTAGTATGATTGGTAGATTGCTTGCTGAGATCCTTATCAGTATTTGGGGCCTAATTTCTTTATATTTTTCTTCTTCACTGTTTTTTTTTTTTTCATTGGAGAGCTAAATTTTTAAGAATTCCTTAAATGCAGAGAGTAATTTCAAATAGCCCTTTCTTGCATGGAGGAAATATGAAGCAAAAGTAACCCAGGAGTCCACACAAACTGTAATCATCATCACACACTCCTCTGCATGGAAGGAGTCATATGGGCATAACACATTTTCCTCCAAGTTTTGCATACGATTAAAATATGCTCTGCTGAGAATGTTGGACATGCTTAGTTTATTATTATTATTAACACTTACCCAAGTTTCCATGGAAAGTTTTTAATTTTTGAAGTACAGAAACATGCAATAGCATTTCCTATGCTTCCTCCACTTCACGTGTAAGAACTAAATATTTGTGGTGTTGCACCAAAAAAGAAGTTGCCCTTTGTGTGACTCAGCTGTGTTTTTAGTAGTAAGGGTTAAGTGCAGCATATCAAGCTTGTGGTGTGCAATCCCATCCACTTCTGTTTCATTCTAAGAATTTAATTACAGGAGTAGGAGACAGGTGATTGTGGAACAGGCAGGTGGCTGTGAGAAAGGCCGAGCTTTGCTGGTTTGTAATCATGTATTTATGCCCATGCCACATGCTGAGATTCTGTACCTTTTTAGACTGGTGAGGCCAAAAGAGCAGCAGGTAGGATTTGCTGCTTGTATTTTTTTTCCCTTACAAACCAGAATTACTTATTATATTATAATAACTGGAATTCCAGGTTTTTCAAAAAATATCAGCCTCTTAATTGTCTACTCTTTTTTTCTGGTGATCTTCCTCTAATGCTGGGCTGTATACTCTCCTCTGAGATTATCATGTTGCCTTCCCACAGCATCATGGGAACAAAATAATTAGGGAACCTGGGAGAGTTCCAAGAGAACTAGATGGTCTGGGTCATAGTGGCTGTTGCACAAGTATCAGGACCATAGTTAGTTTAGCTTGTAATAAATTAAATGAGATGGTAAGTTGTGGCATAAATTATAGGTCTGGGATGCAGAAGATGGCAAAAGTGGCCTAGTAGCTCTGATTTAAAAGATAAAATAAAACTGAAATAGTAGATATGGAGAAATAGTGATAGAAATATAGATGTGAAAATATTCAGCCTTATTGCATACTTCTTGTATGAGTTACTTGAGTGCTGTGAGAAATAATAAAAGGTTAATGTTTCTCTTCTTCTAAAGGAACTCCTCATCACTGTGATCTGATTTTAAAGGTGCTTTTGTTATGCCCATAGTGATTCAAATCAAACTTCTGAATTTTTAGAGGTTGCTTTGATTCTTTTCTGTTACCTTTGCAGCATCATCAACATTCAGAGAACCAAATAATGATCCAGCAAGGTGTAAAGTAGTTGGCATTATTAATAAAAGTAAAAGAGAAGGGACCTGAAGGGGAGCAGAGAAAGGATTCCTGGGAAGAGCATGCTTAAAGTTATTCCATTTCTGTAGCTGAGGTCACAGGGGACTGACTTGTGTGGTAAAGCTTTCATGCTTTATGATCACACAGAAAATTTAATCCCACTGGTTAAAAATGCCAACTTCATGCCACTGCAGAGGGAAACATACAGCTTATGAATTTGCAGAATAAATACAAGAAGAAAATATTACAAAATGTGTTCAAGGAGACTAACAGATATTTTTTACAAGTCCATAGTAAAAATATTGATAACAGCTGAAATTTACTGTGTAAAACTATATAAATAAAGAAATGGGCAAAAACTGTGAGAAGATCAAGTAATCTATTGTATTGCTTATGGATCAGTTCTCATCAAAAGAGCTTTATACAGTCCTACATAGCCTCATTATGGGTGTAATGTATGGAAGACAATACACTCTAGTAGAACAGGAAAGAAATTTAGATGCAGTAAACAAAGTCAGAAGTAGCACAAACTGGAAATAATAAAGGAATCTGTATGTGTGATCAAAGATTTCTGAGACAATGTATTTTAAGCTACAGAGAAGCTTTCTCTAATAGCTTCCTCTAAAGTATATCACAGTAAATTAAAAGTATAAGGAATATTAATTTTGTATCTGCAGACTACCCTGAATTACAGAGGAGGGAAGGAAGGCAGGAAAAACCCCAACACTTTAATTCTATAGGAACCAGGCTGGGGACTGAAAGGGGAGGTCCAGGGGTTTTTTTAGCCTGGAAGTTTGACTTAATTGCTTTCACTTTGGTTTTGCTGAAGTCTTGGCATTTATAACTCCTGAAGTCACTTCTGTGTCGGGCACTGCCACTGCCTGTGGTTGTCTTCACTGCTGGGGAGCTGGGGGCACCAATCCATGTAAGCTGCTGCCCTGCTCCCCTTTGCTGTCACCATCTCTTGAGGTGCTTTATGAAATAAGAGTTATTTTATGACAGTAAAAGCAAAAATGCTTCCATTTCATGGTTGTTTTGAGTCAGTCTTTTTATGTTCAATCCCTTTTATCCACGCTGTTCTGTGTCACTATCTTGGCAGTTGTTCGGCTCTGGGTCAGGCAAGCGTCTCATGAGACTGCAGTTCAAGTGCGCCCAAAAAAGGAAAGAAAGTGGCCTTTTTAAATATGAGTGAAAACCTTTTTTTCTTTATTTTTGCCTGACTTAATATAAACTTTGAATTCAGGACATTGCATTATTCAATTTCAAATTTCATGGAAGCTTCTTTTTTCCTCAAAACCAATTAATTGACCAATCCCTAGTGAAAGTTATTTGTTATTCCCAAACTCTGTATTGGTTCTAAATGTCCAAATGATTTTCTTAGATTTCTTGGCAGTTAGGGATATGTGTAAATAATTGCTAATAAAAGGTTAGAGATTGCAGTGGGTAAAGGGAATTAAATATCTTCCCACTTCATTCAGGGAACATATCATAAAGAAGATGCTTAACCAGAGTTTTTAGGGTACTCTTATATACATCCAACAAGTTCATCTAATTTCCTTGCAGTCGTTATAACTAACTTTTATCAATGAATTGAGTGATTAGTGACTACATCATAGCTGACAAGCCTTCTCATGCACAGTAATGTAAATTTCAGGAATTTATGGTTCAGAATGCACCTGGTGGATTTCAAATATGATGAGTGTCAAAACTTCAACACACAGTAATTTTTTGCAATTATGGACTATCATTTAAATAATATTTTTACATCTAATCAATTATTAAGGTTGGTTATTTCTGATCATTTGTAGTACATTACAGAGATACAGATACAGGGAAAATGAAGAATGTATTTGAAAATAATCTAACAGACTGTCAGTGTTCAAATTATAATTTACCAATGAGTATCCAAAAAAGCCCAAAACCCAGAACAAGAGCAGGAAAAAGCAAAGCTTTACAAATATCTTTCCCTCTGTGTTTTCCCTAGAAGAAATAGCAAGGGGTATTCAACTCCAATGTATTTTAAGTAATTGATGAGGAACAATTTTCCTGGCAATTACTTTTAATGTCTATATCGCAAAGGATAATAATATTTGAGCCTCAGGCCGTGCAATTGTATCTCTGCTGTCTGCATTAGAAATAATGCTTAGATTCATGTGCTTAATTCTCTAGTCCTTGCTCTCCTTGTAGGATTCTGCATCATAGCAAAAATATATTTGGGTAAGTATGTTCTCTTCATTCTAAAGTTATTTTAGAGTAACTATGTCTGTAGTATGTGTGGAGAGATAAACTAATCATAACATTGTGTGTGGTGCTAAAGGGCAACAGAAGTGTGCCTGAGTGGAGACAGATAAGCTTGTGCAGCTTTGAGAATTTTTAAAGTCACCATGTTTTGGACTTATTTTTTAAAAGTGTTTGAAAACTATTTCTGGCTTGCCTCTGAAAATGTTGCATTAATGAGATCACATGCAGCAGGAAGCTCAGATCTGAGCTGAGAAGCAAAAAGATGGTATGATTTGCTCAAAATTCTTTTAACATCTTTTTTGCGCTAATGATTGAATGTCTTTTGAGAAAAAGGAGCCTCAATGGTGTATTTCTGTGCTCAATGGCAAGGCCAACGAGAAGTCTATTCAGCGATCCTTGCAAATTAGGACTGCTTTAGGGATGTGAAGTGTCCCCACAGGCACCCCAGCAGATGAGAGCAGTTGGGAAGTAATAAGCCTCTGCCATTCAGGATCATTGATTTATGACCCTAGAAATAATGCAAAGAGTAACTGAAATCAGCCTTTCTAGATACCATAATAACAACACAATGGACCCTTTGCTTAATATCAGTAGGTGTGCTTCTGATTTCTGCAACAGCTTCCAGGAGATGCAAGCCCTGGTTTACAGGGCAGCCTCTCGGGTTTTGAGGGTTTTTTCTGAAGGAGATTTTCCGTTTTCAGTTTTCACAAATGAGGCAGCTGCAGGCACGCATGGCTATGCACAGAGACATGGATAATACTGATAGGTGTGCACTTCTCTGCTTGTAAAAATCCTGCAACCAGGGTTCTGGATACAAAGCTGCCAAAACACTGTGGGGCAAAAAGATGCACAATGTGTAACCATGGTCTGTTAGAGGAGCTTCACCTACTGCACTGTGTGCATGCTCACATCAGAAAATAACTTTATGGACTAACAGAACCAACAGTGTTCAGGTTCATTGGGGGTTTTTTGTGCTTTGGGAAGACTGTAAATGAAGAGTTAATTGAACAACAACAAAATAAGTATCAAGACAATCCCACAACCTATTTTTTGATAATTGTTTCTTCTCTTAAGAGAATATTACCTCTCTCACAGATGGTCAGAGTGATGCATTTGGGGAAATCAGCCAAACTTGGCTTTTTTCCTGGTCTCTCTGCTTAGTAACTGCAGCATTTAACCCCAGAAGTATTATTTAACTTTGCTCCAGATACCATTTTAATCAAAAGTACTCGACTTCACAGTTGGAAAACCCTTCTTAAGGTCTCTGAACGCAATTTTTTTTTTTTAAGGTTTTGGACTTATGGAAACAAACTCTGCCAAAGAAAAGTTTACTTTCAAATAATTTAAAAAGGGACTCTTGAAAATGGCTAGTAAAAACCTTTAATTAATCAGATTTATGTCACATTAGTAGGAGCTGATTTTCCAACAGTCACATCAGTGGTGTGAATAAAAAATATTTCTTTCTACCTCATACACTGATATACATAGGAAGATTAAATAGGTGGGACACTCATGTGAAGCTTGGTGGTTTGACTGTTAGGATGATTACATTCTCTGAGACCAAAGTCCAGGACAGCCTCTCTTTTCTCTAGTACCTTATGCTTATAACAATATTTTGAAGTGATTTAGGTGTAAAGTTGAATGTGCAAAGATGGTGAGGCATTCACCAGCTGGTAGGTGGGATTAGGTCAGGCCACATGTCCCTGTGGGTGCTGTGGGCAGGCAGAGGTTGTTCCTTACCCAGGGGCCTGTTCCTCTCAGCTCTCAGGCACAGGGGTCCCCTTTGGTCAGGAGGGCAGCAGGTGAGGAGGGGGCCCATCAATCTTGGGAGTCAGGCAGAAGAAAGGAGCTGCATGTCTCTCTCACCTGTCCTTCCCTCTGTCATTTGGGAAGGCTCAGGGCTTCCACAAAGGCTGTACAAATACCATTTTTAGACATGAAACTGCAACTGAAACAATGATGTTTGGCTATGGCAGCTCATTCAGGGCAAGCTGAGCTCTTCTGGGATGCACAGAAAATCATCCTGACATTATTCTTGGGAAGTGCTCCTATGATATTTGAGATGACCTGTAGTTTTGGTTTCTTACCCCATTCCTGTTCTGTACCTTGAAGGCAGAGTTTCTTCACAGAGAAGTTTGATCTTTTGCCAGTCACTGCATTAGTGGAGATTATTCCCCTTCTTACTGTTCCTAGGTGAACTGGGCTTCCATGCTGCAGGATGCTTTGGCTTTGGCTCCAAGCCCAGTATCTCAGCAAATTCCTCTTAATGGACTTAATTTTTTCTTTTTCTTTCTTTTTATTTTGTTTGGGTTGTTGTTGTTGTTGTTGTGTTTTTAATCTTTTTTTTCTTTCTTCTTTTTTTTTTTTTTTAATCTTGCTCTGCTTTTCTCTTTGTTGTCTGTCTTTTAGCCCAAGCAAAATTTTATTTGTTTGATAAGCATGAGTGGGCAGGCACACCTCTTGCACAGCTAGAAATTTCATTTATTTCCAACTCTGCTTTGCTTTCCCTCCATGGAGCTGAGATTAAGCTGGTTCCAACACTGTCACTCTGCAACACAGGTAGGGATAGGGAGCCTAGAAAGGCAGAAAATACTTGAGCAATAATTGCACCAAAAATTATTTTTTAAGAAATATTTTGTTCAGCTAAAACCGTATTTACTTTTTTAGAAAAGCATACAAAGATTATGAATTTTAAAATGCTAAAACTCAGCTATTTAAGAAATCTCTTGCCAAGAAAAAGAATTTAAAAAAAAAAATAACACAAACATAAACCCCATATTAATTAACTCCTCATAGTCATCCACCAGGTGCAGTTAGGGCTGCTTGTATTAACTCTTCAAGTACCTATTTGTACATACCCATCATTCTTCCAGCAAATGAAAAATTCTATTTCCTCAGAGGACTGTGATGCATTCTGAGCACTTCACACTGTGGACAGGTCTCCTTTACCAGGGTAGGTTGAAGCAACCTTTCCCACATGACACATGTTATCACTCTCTGACAGTCCACAGCACAGCTTTTCATGTTTGTTCTCCCTAATCTATTTGAGTACAAAGATCTGGTTTAGTGCAAGTGAGCTCATTTTAAACTGCTTAAAATAACCTGCGTGTTACAGATTAGGAGGTTATGGAACATGCAGATGAGCAGTTCTCTGGCAAATGCAAAGGAGTTACTCTGATTTGGAGTGGCAAGGTAAGTGTCTGTCCCACTGGAAAAGCCACTTGCATGGCTGCTCATCTGCTCACCTCTGCTGGCAATTATCCAGGACTTACTGAGGGACAAAAATTTTTGTTTCTTTATTGTGGTGAAAAAGGATCTTAGGTATAACTGTCCAGCAGCTGAAAAATGAAATCTATTTAGATATGCTAGAGAAGAAGCTTCTGCAGAATACAAATGTAAATATTGCTAAGGCATCCAAATGTTAAAAGAAAATAGCCTGGTTTAATGGATTAAAAATAAATGCCTCATTGTAGAGGTGTTCCTTAATGTTAAGTTGCTTGGTTTATTTCAGAGTAGCTGTAATATATTAATGCATGATAGTTTGTGATTTGTTCATAATGAACAATCATGTTAACTTCTAATTTTCAGATCTCTAAAAAAAACCCCACAGAAACAAATCAATTCTATTAATTGCTTTTATTCAATTCCAATTATAATAATAGTGTTTAATGCCAGCTTCCTAAAGGGCAGTATGAGTTACTCATTACCTATTTAGAGGACTTTCTCAGCTTTCTATTTATCGTCTGATGTTAAGCACGAACTGTGTCTGTTTGAACAAGAAAGAAATTTTTTGTCCCTTTACATGTGGTCATCACTCCACAAATATCTCCAAATCCCATGGAAATGTTTAAAGGGTAGTCAGTAATGTGCTAGAGAGAACTGTTGTAAGTAGTCAAATGATGCCCTGCCTTAAAAAGACAGCTGTGTGTCCCTGTGGCCTGGCACAAGCCTGGCCAGGATTTGCAGCCTCAGATCTGGGAGAGAGAGCTGTGATGGTGCTGGGCAGTTGGTTCTGAGGAAATGCTTGAGTTACTGAGTAGTTCCTGCAGGAAGGGGGATCAGAAATGCTAACTGGCAGCTGCTGGCACTGACAGCATTCCCAAACTTGGAATCAAGGTGGTGTGTCCAGCTGGTGTTGGTGTCCTGCTGTGGTTTAGTGGCTGCTGGGGACTTTCTTTGACAAGCAGCAAGGAACAGGCAGAATGATCCAGCCCTGTCATCCCGGCATGGAAACACTGAGACTTGTTCCCCTGTACTGTGGTGGGAGCTTGTGGTACTGGTTCTCTCACCTCTCCCCCAGATTTAGCTCTCTCATTTTGCCTCTCCATCAGTCAAACTCTTTGAGGTCCTGCCTCTCCCTTGGGAGTCTTTGAGATTCCTCCCATGAGCCATAGTTGTTTCTCCTTCCAGTCTCTAGTGCTTTTAAAAGACAAGAGACTTCCTGGGGTAAACTGGAAAAACCAGGACCTCCATAATCAACTTTTTTTGGCTAAAGGTTTTAACAGAAAACTCCCATGAGCTTAACAAATCTGCAGACAGGCAGCTCTGTAAGAATTCTTTTGTTTATTGAGGTTTTTTTCTCTTAATAAAATGGCTTAAATACTTTCATCGCATAAGACTGGCTTGTTGCTTCAGGAAGCTTTTAGAAGTTAGTTCATGCCTTCTGATAGCTTTATTGTGGAAAATACATTTATATTTTGTCAAAAGAAAAAAGAAAGAATGAAATAAGTACTACTTATCAATAACATGTATTCAGCTTCTTTTCAGTTAGGGATCTTTGTTTTCAAACTAGGGACAGTTGAGCTCTCTTACATTGAAGTCATCATTTTTCAATGTATCAAAGGCAATTTTTGTATTGTCTCAAGGTTGAAAATGGAGAATAAAAATGTGAAATTTAAAATTCTCTTTTTTACACATTCTTATCTTTTTTGCGCATTTTTCTTTTTTACAAAAATAATAGAAAACTCATAAGGAAATTTAAATCTCTACAAGCTGCATAGCAAAGCAATTTGGCCTGATTATAAGAACAAAAGTATGGAAAAAATTACTATATTTTTTTCTAAACACAGATTTTAATTAGGAAGAAGGTCTGAGCCAGACTGTTGTTTTCAGGTCTGCTCCAAACCAAGAGTTTTAATTAGTCCAGAAAGAATCAAGAACCTGCAGTGCTATATCAGGATTAAAAAGGGGCAAGGGAAAGGCAGGGGAAATAGTCAGACACATAGGAAGCAGTTTTTTGTCAGCTAGGGGAATACCATTAATCCATTTGTCAGATAGCATACATATACTGTTCTCCAGGGCATCAACTAATTGTTCCTATGCTTAAAATACTTCTTGTATGAATTATGAATAAAATGAACTTTTTTAATTCTCCTTTGCTTGCTTTTTTAATTTTTTTGCTATCACAGTTTATTCAGTTGTGTTTTTACGTGTGTATTTAGCAGGTCAGTTGGACTCCAGATGATCTTCAGAGGTCCCTTGCAACCCCAACTGTTCTGTGATCTACTTTGTCAACTATTTATGCCAGATTTTGGCAGATTGCTTTCACTAATAACATTAATTTACTGTATCGTGTAACATACTTTGTTTACTATTTCATGTGTTAGAAAAAAATTGTCATGCAGTTCTATTTTCTTCAGTAGCTGTCAGAAAATAGTAACTGAAATGAGTTTATAATCAGTCCTCATTGGGAGGCTGAGCTGAATACTGGAGTGGTCCATATGTCTTAGAGGTTTATGTTGCAGTTTTCTTAATTAATTGCTGCTCAGCTTTTAAAGCATAGCATCTCTAATATAGAATATAAAGTACTTTGATGGGAAATGACTTTTTCACTGTACTGCTGTATTGTGTGTTTATTTTGGGTTTAAGTTTGTTTTTAAATACGATGGGTTACCATTTTAAATCAGTGTGGGCACTGGATGCCTTGCCCTTATGATGCATTGATTTAGAAAGTGGGAATTGCCTGCTCATTCTTTAAGAAAAGAATGGAAGCCTTTGTTTCCAAACATAACATTTTCTTTTTCATCTGTCCAATGAATTAATTCCCACCAGCATAATAAAACTCTCCCAGAATCCATCAGAGGGCTGCACTGATGGTGTTCTCCAGCCCCTTGCAGTGCCGTGTCAGCCCAGTGTTCGTCATGTGAAGCTGAAGTCTGACATTTGACTGATGAAGAGGTGCTGCACTCACATCTTTGGTTCTGCTGGATCGCAGCTCTGATGATTGGCAGGAGTGAGATAGCAAGGACATGTTTGCTGCAACATCTTTTTAACCCTTCCTGACACTGGAAATAGAATGTTTCCTTCCTGTGCTCCAGCTCAGCCAGTGATACTTGTGTTGAATATCATTGTCCTGACACCAACAAAGTGTATAAATTATTGGAGAGAATAAATGTGCTAAATATAGCTTACAGACCCAATGTCAACTGCGTCCTGTGTCAGCACTGAAAATATACACGTTCAGGATAGGATATTTTTTTTTCCAGGCAGGAAATGCCCATGTTCTGTAGGTTTTTGAAGTTTTGTCCCACACCCTTTTACTTTAAAAGAAGCAGACTTCATGTAAAGTCAGAGAGTTAACTAACAGCATTGGGACTTGTAGTCAGAGATCAAATAATTTTTTAGCAAATATAAGTAATATTAATTACAGAGTTCAAAGGTTCACGAAGTATAGAGTAGAATGCAGGGTAAAGTACTGAAAACTAATAACATTCTTTGGTTACTGAATGTGTAATGAGAAATGGTAGGAATCAGCCTTATCATTTGTATATGCATGGAAAAGTAGAAATATATTCATCTGTCTGTGTGTTTGCAACGTGGTGGTTTAGAAACAGGTCCAGGAATGGCAGGTATATATTTATATGGGCAGATTCACGATAAAAGAGGAGGATTTGTCTCCAGAAAAGGGTGTGTTAATTTATTACATTTTGCTTCTTGGAAGGGCCAGTAATGGCCCGTCTGTTGTCTTAGATAACTGTATGTACAACTGCAGTCTGAAATGCTGCAGCTCTTAAGAATAAAAAGATAAAAAAGCAAAATTCACTTATTATAAATAAGCAGGAAAAAAATTGTCCATATACTTTACACTGGTTCTTCTAGGAACCTTATATATATGTCTTACGTGAGAACTTTCAAGAGACAGGTCCTCAATAAAGTCACATCATTTTACATTTGACCCTGAAAAAGTGTGAATTATGACACTAAGTTTTTTGTCCTATGGACTGACCCAGGGAAGAGGATTTCAACATGTTACATGAAATCAGCATTTCTCCTTAGTTCTTGCAGCTAAATGGAGTCAGAAATGCAGTGCAGGCTGGATAATTGATTTACATGCCAGAAGAGGTAGGAAAGCTATAGGTGGCAGCAGATCTTTGACCTTCCTTTTTGCTGATCCAAACCTGGTACCTGAGAACCTAAAACTTGTCAGAGAAGGCTTTGTGCCACCTCCAGGTTCAGCTGCAGAGTGCAGCACCTCGAGTGACAGTGCTGGATGTCCTGCTGTATCTGAGTCCTCAGGGAGTGTTCAGGGGTGGAGCAGCAGGTGTGCTTTACGTTTGCATCCTGCTTCTAGTGCTACAGCAAAACATATTTAGTAATGTATTTTTACTGGGAGCCACTTGATAAATTGAAGTAGACTGCTTGTCTTGTCTCAATTCCTTTGGCAGTATTTTCCTCTCCACACATCTATCTAGTTGTGTTTAAGAACTATCTTCTACTTTATCTCCATTTGATCCAGGATGACAAACTATTAATTCACTGGGTAAGCTGCTATTCGGTACAAAGAAATTGCTGCTGGTTCCTCATGTGCATTCTGGCATGGGATTCCTGCACTGAGGAAGGGATCACAGAGTTTCCTGTGTGCAGGTTCTCTTGGATTACCAACAATTCCTCCACTGTGTTCAACATTATTTGAAGAGGTTGCCCAGCTATTCTGTGTCTGAGCAGCTGATTGAGAAGGGCTGTGCTGCTGTGGAAAGAAGCTGCAGCTCCCTGGTGGAGGCTGTTTATTCCGTTTCCTGCCAGGGAAGTGAGTTTGGATTTGGGGCAAGTCAGCTGCCAGAGGTGATAGAAGCTTTTGCGATGATGATGCCCGGCATCTTTACTGGTGGTCAACTTCAGATGTGTCTGATCCAGCCAGATTGAGGCTGCTGCTGACTGAAGTCTATGGAGCCAGTTGGAGAGAATTTCTGTAGGCAGATTTTAATATCTCTTTTACACCCATCTTGAATTATACCTACTTGAGAGGAGCAAGGTGTGCAAAGAGACAGGAAGCTTGATGGGCCATAACCAAACTAAGCAAAATACAAATTTGGGAACTGCATCTAAATTCTGCCAGAAACAATTAACTTTCTTTGTAAGGAGCTGACATAGCTGTTGGTGAGGTTTAAGAGCTCCTGAAGAAGGCCCATGCAATTTGGAAAGGAAGGACCAGTATTTTTAACAAAATAACAGAGGGTTTTGGCAGCTCCCTGTTGTAATGTTTTTCATTCTAAAGATGAAGTATCAGTTTCTTTGTCAATAGCCAAGAGCCCTTGCCTCATACCAGAGAGGCAGGGTTTGACTTGAGACATCTGTAATTTGAAGACACCCTATCATAAAGATGAAAACATCCTCAAGTTCATATTACTTCCCGGTTATCCTAAGGTCTTGTAAAAGTCCTGTAGCCCTGGCCTTACTACTTAGAAGTAACTAAAGAATTCTGTTGGCTATTTAATAACAAAAAAATCTGTTTGCCAGCTCCTGCCATGGCTGTATTTTCACCTTGCTTTAATTTTTTTTTTTCTTTCTCCCACTGCTCTTTAAATGATGTGCCTGTCTGCACCTTCAGATTTAAGTCAGTAAGGTAAAGCATGCTGGAGTTTAACTGTTCTTTTGTTTTCTGAGTTTACTGAGTATACTTTGTTCTGAAGGAAGAGCAAAAGTGGTAATGCCAATTGTCTTGGCAGGAATTTTTCAGCCAGGTGTGATTACAGGTGGATGTACATTTTCTGTCTGGAAGAATGTATCTGCCCAGTATTAAATTGAAGTAGGAGATACTAAATCGTATGGAACATATCAGCCACTTCTGTTTTGATACAATCACATGCAACATGAAAATAAAATCCTTTTTGAAAGAAACAATAACTATTCTGTTTTAAAATTCAATTTCCTTTCCAAATATATGTAAAATAGAATATACCTCTGGGAAACAAACCTGAAGCTAGTATACTTGATTATTATACCAACACCTCTCCTGGCTTTTTATACCCAGCTCCAAAAGTGTAACATTTTGATTTTTAAATGAAGTAACTAGATATGCATACAAGAGAGGCAACTTGTCTGCAAATTATCATATCATATGAATCCTTATCCCATCTGCTGTCCGTTTCCTTACAGCTGTCCTTTGTTTCATGCTATTCCTGTCACGCCGTCCTGGAGAACCCACCAGATTCACGTAGTCCTTACACATCTCAATAATCCACTTGGAGGCTTAGATGTATTTTGGAAGGATTTAACTTTTAAATCTTGGCTGCTGGGAAGAACAGCTTTTGGGGTTTGCTTTTTTTTTTTGGCTTTTTAAAAAGTTTTGTCTAATGAGCACACTATTGATAATATTAAGAGCAGTGCATAAAGGGCTGCTCTGCCCTTTTTTTACTCCAAGCACGTTGTCTTTGTGGTGTCTCACATAACTTATAAGGATTTCCTTTGCTTCTTCTCTTTATATAGCACATAGTGTGATTAAGGACTCAGTACAAATAAAGAGGTTGAATCGTGTTTTAGAATTTATTGCATTTATTAAAGTATTCCAAACTCAAACTTTTAAAAATAGTGATATCAATTTCAGATATTTAAGGGGATAAGTACCTATTGAGGATTTAGGGTAAGGTTGATTGAGGAAGTAAATCTACTTTCCAAATGTCTACAAAGAAAAATCAAACGAGAAATTCAGTATCAAAAACATCAAAGACAATAATGCAGTTGCTTTCATCTCCAGTGTGTGCTTGCACTTCAAAGAAAAGCAAAATGCTCACCCTTCCGCCAGTACCCCCGAAGGAGGATGAGCCTATAGTTGAAGATAAATCTCCATCACTTCTTTGAGAGAACAGGGGAAATAGAAGTAAAATTTTGCACAGAAAAATAGCAGCTTTATAGTATTTCTCTCACTGTAATGGTTGCATCATAGGGCATTTCTTATAATCAAGAATCCTCTTGTTTCATTAAGGTATGCAAGAAATACTGTACCTCTAAAACCCTGCTCTTCACTCAAAAAACTTTATTTTCTTTATCTCTCAAATGTAAAGATAAGGTGGTGTTCTCTGAGGTGATGTTCTTCATCCTAATTATCACTTCTGCAAAATGTGCTGATTGCACACAATTGAACATGTACATTTGCTCACTCACATTGTCCCATACTTTTTATCTTTGAATTGATGAAGCTAGATTTAATTCTGTAAAGTCACTTTGTATTAACTGTTGTGTGAGGGACATATTCAATAATTCTGGCAATGTGAGGAGAGAGGGAGAGAGGTGAATCAAACTGTAATGCCTGTCTAAAACAGTTTGCTGTGAAACCAGCAAATTTTAGGGCTGGTCATGCTATAGATAATCATGCATGTAATGATTCCCCAAATCCAGATTTTTGATTCATTACTCTTGATTGTCAGTGAAAACATGGTCCCTAAACAATCCCCAGAAATTAAAAAGAAAAAAAATCAGGACATTTTCCTTCTGTATTCACTTTGGAGATTTTTATTTTTCAGGCAGAGGTTATAGCTAAAGATATGCAGTAAACTGAAAGCATAAAAATACCATAACTTTTATTTCTTTGAGTGAGAACAGGTTTAAAATGGTTGTTGAAATGAGACTAAATCCAGTTTTGGCTTTTCCTCTGTGCTGCTTTAGCTCAGTTTCAAAGCTATCACTGATCAGGAAGCTTGACAGGTACAGTGTTTGCAAATCCTCACCAATGAGCAGTAACAAGATTTAAAAGTGAAACCTCTGAAGAGAGCCATTTTGCTCAGTCAGCTTTATAAATTCAGTTATTTAACCATCTGCAAGCTAGACTTATTTTATTTTTGTCTATCAGATATAAATCCTACCCAAATAGGAATGTCAGAGCCTAGTGAATATCATCACACAAAATAATTGTCCACACATTCACAGTTGTTTCATAACATAACAATCAGCTGCAAAGGAATTCATGGTGCAGTAAACTGAACAGGTTTGCTTTTAAATGAGGATCCATAAAAATAGAGACATTTGGAAGTCACTTTAATAGGGAAATGTGTCTTTGACCTTTTTTCCTTGTATTTCTGTGGCAATGAATAGAAGTTTAATCACTAGGCACAACCATTCTCCTTGCAGAATGTACGTGGCCTGAACTGAAACCTTGTGGTCTGGTTGCCAGACCACTGAGTCCAGAGAGCTACAAATAAGGTGGCAGTTTTCAGGACTTAATGACATTAATAAACAGCCCTTAAGCACAGTAGGGATCCCGTGTTGTATTAAGTCTTTGGTAGATTTTAGTATTTTGGCAATGAATAACATATTTAATTTTTTTTCCCCCAGAGAACATTCCTCAGTTAAGGATCCAGGAAATTTTCTAACTGTTTAAATTCTCATTCCCTGGACTCTGGTGCCATTCCTTGGAAAGGGGAGAGTGGGATAAGACCAGAATTGGTGCAAACTCTTAGTGCTGCTGTGTTTTGTTGGGTACTTTTGCTGTTGTGTGAATGCATGGATATGTACATGTATTTAATAATAATCAGTATTTCTCACAAGATTAATCATAATGACCAACTGTCATGGTGGCATAATTTCAAGCAGCAGCTTGAAATGTTATTTCTGTGACTGTTGGGACCTGTTCCTTTTACAAGAGAGAAGGAATCTGTTTTTTCCTTTTCTGCAAACTTGCTGCTTATGGGCTTTTGTCCCGTGAATTTTTCTAGTCTCCACTGCACAGGTGAGATGGTGGAATGTGTCTGTTTCAATTCTATGGCTTTATGTTATTACAATTTACAATGCATTCTAGCTTGGGTAGTAGGGGGTTATGCCGCACCAGTCCACATTGTAAACATGTAATTAGATGGAGAATTTTCGTGAGAGGGACGTATTTGGTAAAAGTAAATAGGTCATCAAGAATGGCATTGAAGGATGAACAGTAATAAAAAAGTAATGTCACTTGTTAAACTGCTGTAACAAGTTCAAATGTGGACGTTTACCAATACATTTTTTCGCAGCTGTGATACAGATAGGTTATTTGTCTAAAATTTTCTGCTGTAGAGTTATGGGTTTCTGAATGTGTTGAAAGCAAGAAGGAGAATGCTATTTATGCCCTTACACAGTGGTCTGAATTTTTTTTCACATCCTATGAGCTAGTTCTTATTTATTGAATTACATTGTTAAGAACATAGAATTTCTGTGCTTTGAAAATGGCTTTTTAAATCAAGTCTTGATCTCATTGCTATTCAGGTATTTATACGTATATACATTTTTCTGTGTTTTGATATGAAATATGTATATTAGCTATGCATATATTCAAGTACTTCATCCATGAGTAGTGAAATACTAGGTAGGTATATGAAGATATTTTATCTTAGAACAAGTGTGCCTGTGTTGGTTACAGTTTGAGCCTGTTGTGAGTATAGGCAATACCGATGAGCTTTTCCTCGTTTCTTCCTCTGTTGCATGAATGTACTTTTTTTGGATATGCTTTCAGAAACATAATGACATAGTTATGGCATTCTTCCTTCATGTCTGGAGAAAATTGATGACAGTCTGTCAAGTCTATCCTCAGTATTTTAAACTTCTAAAAACCAAAGGTTTGGTTTTTTGGTATTTTGTTTTTTGTGACAGGAATAGAAAATCACTCTCATTCATCAGAGATGTTTTTATTTTTCAAGAACAGTCATAATCTGCTGGTTTTCTCTTTAGAAGAAGGGAAATTTTGATACTTGCGATCACATGTACTCAGTGAATACACAAATGTGTTTGAAAACATTTGAGCACCATGCAAAGAAATGCTCTTTCCTAGAAAATATTAAATCACTTATGCATCCTGTCCAGGAGCAAGGATCTGTCAACCAGTCCACAACAGATAATGAAGACTTGATAGGGAAAGGCACCAATGGGTGCAGGGTGGGTGTCTTCCCCAGTGTCCTCACAAGTGCCAGGCCCCTGGGCAGGCTGTTCCCAGCCCTTGGCTCTCTGTGGAGGGCAGCTCCTGGATGCCATTCAGCTCTATGGATATCTAGAAAGGAGAGAGGGCAGATAAACAAACCTCAGTCTCAAGAAACCCTGGCTTCCTTGGAGAAGTGATGAAAGAGATGAAACATAATTCTGTTTTCTGAAAATACAATTCCACAGCAAATTTATATTTTTGTTAATTAAAATAAAGCTGTCTCTGTACCAATCATGACGCATTTATCTTTCTTGAATATCTGAACAACTTCATTTAGAAAACATGATGCTAGGGGTAATATTAAAGACATCAGAAGTTCCATTTTTATTTGTTGTCAAAGTACTTTAGAGGAACATAATGTTTTGTAGCTTATCAGTGTGCAAAAGAAACTACTACAGTCAAATATAAATTTATTGCTTTTCATTCAGCAGTTTGTGCATACAGTGAGTAAAAAAAAAAAAGTCTAGTAGATACTTCACAGAATGCACATATCTTGCCATTGTAGTTTCTGAAGCAAATGTGGAATTTGATTCAGTGTCACAATCATCACATTATTTAAACATTTTATTTTTATATGTGAATATTGAGTTGCTCTGGCATTTTAGTAATGCAAAATAGATGAAACCATTTAAGGATTTGCTGGCTGACACGAAAGTTTTTATTGTTTAAAAAAAACCCAAAACATTAATCTCTTCAAATGTTATATTCTTGACAAAGTTGCTTGAAATAATTAAGAAATTTAAATGAGTCACTCCCAGATCTGTAACAATTGGGTATTATGGTTTCACAAGAAATAAGTGTTTCAGATATTAAATGTTCATATTGTGGCATGAAAAAAAATACTTTGAGTCTTCAGAGTAGCTAATCATCCAGTGGAATTAGCTGAAAACAATGTGCAGTGACTCTGGTGCCTGGCTCCTCATTATTATTCGGAGTTGGAAGTCGCTGGGGCTTTCTGCCCTGGCAGAGACAGCGCCTGTGCCAGATCTGAGACAATCAGGGCCCTCACTCTGACGAGCTATTTCTTTTAGCTCTGTGGCAAATCGAGTCTCCAGACTATTTCAGAAACATTAGAGACTTTTCTTTGAAATATTGTGCACTAAAAGCCAAGTCCATGTCTAAACCAAATAAAGATAAAAATGCCTGTTGATTCCATCTTTGCTTGATCATTATGTTGCTTCCATTTTAGGGATTTTTCTGTTGCTCTCACAGAGACCAGTGCCAATCCCTTAGCAATTTTGCCCTATGATTAAGTCAAAAGGTTTAATCTGTTACAAGTTCATTATATATTTTTGCACAAATGTTTCTGATTGCTTGAAATAGGAGAGTAAGTTCACACTAAAACTACAGTGGCTCACCTTATTTAGGTTTTGTTTCTTTTTTAGTAAAGTCCAGTATCATTGATTAATCTTTTTTTTTCTTATTTCCTGCATTTGTTGCCTCTAACACCTGTGATGGGAACCATGGTGTCTGCTGTGATAAATAGGCCTGTAGAGCCCAAGATTAAATGAAATTCTTCTTGCGATATGATTTTTGTGAGACTAATTGCAAAGGTCACGATCTTCCTTTGCCAGGGAGCCCTAGCTAAGAATGTCTCCATTCTGAGCCTGTTAAAATGCCCTATACACATCGCTTTAGTCTTTATTAATGTTGTCTCGAAGCAATGCATTGCCACACAGCAGTCAGACTTGGGCATTGTATGAGAAAATAACTTGTTATTTGGGCAGAAAAGATTGCTTGTTACTTACAAGGAAAGTTTGAGGGTGTTATTTTAATATTGGCATAAGTCAATCAGGGGTTAAGAAAATACATTAAGGCCCAATATAAGCAGGTACAGCATTTTATTTTTAATTTTACACCTCATATCTTGAAAGAGCAAGTATTTTCGAACTCATGTCCTACAAGCAAAGAAGGCAAACTAAACAAATGTAATTTAAAATTAACTGTATTAGATTTTCTTCAAGAGTTTTAAAGGGGTTCTGCTATGGGCAGATTAAATTTGCAATGTTAAACTTGGAATTATTCACCTTTTGAATATACATATAGTATAGCTATAAAAACCCAGTATGAAAATGAATTACATATGTAACCTTGATTAAGTCAGATTGTCCTTTGCGAGAGCAAATATTTTATTTGTCTTTACAACTGTATTCCTTCCTGTTTAAATAATCCCCTGTCTCTGCATGAATGCCTGCACATTAATGTTTAAATGTGTTTAAATGTCAGTTATCTGGCATTAGAAAAAACATCATTAATGCCAGATATTAAGCAATTATCATGGCAGGGGAACTAAGGTTTACACACACATTTCTGCATTCATTTATGATTTACTTGTGATCTTGATTTAATGCGTATTAAAGCATGAATTAAAATAGTTGACAAATACTCAGCATCAGTTTGTTAAAGGACAGAAAAATAGACTTATGACTTATTTTTTTAAGCATATAATTACAGTGAGTGACAAGATTCTTAGGAAGCTGAGAGAGTAATACATTGATTCTGCTCTAGAGCAGATTTATCCTCTTGGAGCCGAGATTTCTTTGTGCACTGCAGCTCTCCATTGGATATTCTGCTCCCACCCTGTGATCCAGCAAACGGAGCTAATGGATGTGGTGTGTGTGGACTGAGCAATAGGTGTGGGTGCTGTGGCCACGAGCTCTGCTGCAGATCTGTGCTCTGCTGCAGACAGACATTGGGAAAGGTTTACCCTGCTGCTGTTTGTCCTCAGCTGTGTGTCAGTTTTGCTGCTTACATGTTCCAGCCTTTTGAAGAATAAAGGCTTTGGGCCGGAGAAGTAAAGTGTGCTGTGAACAAACTTGCACTTAGGAGAATGTAGGAGTAATTTATGGGGGGTTTTTTGCGTTAGTCAAAACGTCTTGTTTGTATTTGTTCAGTTTGTTCTCATATTGGAAGATGCCAAACCAAGAGTTGGAAAAATGGCAATGGTGCCGTTAGCTTCCCTTTTTACTTTCAGTTATTCAGGTGGTGCAACACCTTTTAACAAGCCCAGGAAGGTTTTTTTCATTTGCTGGTATTTTCCAGGGAGTTCAGCTCCTCCTGAAACCATTTGTTTTGTTGCCTGAGTGATAGCTAAGGACTTGTGGAAATTGGAACCTGAGCTTTGTGCAGCAAGCAGCTTCATTGTGGCCATGTCCTGGTGCAGGCAGGCAGAGCCAAAGCTGTGCTTTTATCCTGGAATATCCACCTGGATTCCTCAAAGTGCCTCACAGAGGGATCATGTCTCCATCCCATCAGAGCCTGTAATTGTGCAGGCAGCTGAGGCGCCTCCCAGCCCTGCTCCCTTGTGCAAGGGTGAGCAGAAGGAGCAGGAATTGCCCTTTTTATGTCGGGGTGAAGGGAGTTGACTCCAGCTTGTGGAACAACAGGGAATGCACAGCACTGGGGGCTGAGGGAGGGAAAAGCTGCAGTATAAAGACAGAGTTTAATATCAGTAAAATGCCGGGAGCTTACCTAACTTTATTAAATTATCTAAAATATCCAGTAACTATTTCGAGGTTAAAGTCTGTACACCCATACAATAGCTAAATTATTAAGTTATTTATTGTCTGGGATTATTTTCATAAGAAATAATCTTATTTAGAAAGAATGTATTTCTTTGCGGTTTGCGCCTCTCTTAGGATCTAGTCATTGGCAATGTTTTATCATTCTTAATACAGAGGCACTAGAAACAAGTCATACAAGAAAATTGCTAAGCACAAAAGGCCTCTAATTCTGGTATTCCCAGATACTTTTAGTAAGTTTGCATTAGCTGAGGTTTTAATTTAGCATTAACAAAGGCTTTTGTGATGTTTTATATGCTGTAATCTAATATTCAGCCTGTGATTTCATTCAGAACTACTATACATTTAAATCTTAGTTTGGAAACTAGATACCGCAGGAGAATAGTCCTGGAAAAATCTAAATTATCAGTTACGAGCTGATCTAAAACTTAAAGTATTGAAACATCTTTTGAAATATGCATTAGAGGATCTTTAAAGAGATCATACAAAATTCATCAAAACCCACTTTTCAGAAGCAGCTACTTTTTCATCAGGGTTTTACATGTCACTAGTTGTAGTTCCAAATTTTTTTCAGGCATTTACATATAAACAAAATTCTGTATAGGCACACACACACACACAGAGAATTTATCTCTCATTGAGTTGTATGTTGGGAAAGAGAAAGCAGCTGTGCTGCTCTTTAGGTAAGGAAGACTCAGTAACAGATATAAGCTTGTAGTTCAGGGGTTGTGCAGGAAGCTGTTCTGCAATACCTCCTCAGTGTTTTTGAGCAGGTGAGGCAAATACAGCAAAGAATTTTGCTAATGGCCATCTATATTTGAGAGGTACAAATGTACTTTTCTACCTCCCACATTTTAAAAATATTTTTAACTCTTCCCTTGCTGACTCCTATACAAGAGCAAGTTGCTCCTTCAGTCAAATCCTTGAGTATGTAACAGCATCTGACCTTACCCATGGTGTTCCCAGTTTGGGGGCATTTGTGCATCTGTTTTGCTCATCTTTGTATTTACTGTGCTGCCTCCATGGTTCCCTAGATTTCACCAATCCCTACCCTGCTTAGCAACTCACATCTGCTGAGGCCATGTTAATTCTGTATATTGAGCCTGACTGTGGTCCTTTAGCTGTGCTTATGTAATAAATCCAACATCTGCTTCAAAAAGGAAACTAGAGGGGGGAAGTATGGTACAAAAATAATTTTTAAAGTCTCAAATGCCGCTTTGCAAATTATGAGCTACTTATTATATTGTTAGCTACAATAAAATATCAAAAGTTTTATTGCACAAAACTTGACACTTAGGCACTTGTCCAGGAGACAAACTGCCCAGATAGATATTAACTGAAAAATATATCAGAACATATACATACTCAGCTAATTCATTATCTTAAAGCAACCTGTGCTGCAGCTGCACCAAACAGATCTACCTTGCAGCATGCCTTGAAGGTAAACAGAAAAGGAAAATTTTGACCAGCTTCTCTCTTCCAAATCTTTATAAAACTATTTTGACTCCTCTTTTCCCTCCCTAAGGCATTTAAATAACTATCTAGATTGTAATTATTTTATTTAATTCAATAAATCCATTTCCACATGTAGATTTGTATTTCTTTGCACAGCATTTGTTTTCTGGGGGAATCATATTTTGAGAGCACCATGTATAGCTTAGAATTAAAGGAAGAGTTTCATCTTGGGTCATTCTGTACAGTATCAAGCACAGACAGCTGGTATTTAAAACTAACAACCAGGAAGATGCCCAAAAAAATCCTGTCCTTGTTTGATAAAATCTCTGTGGATTCATTTGTACTGCCCTTTTCCTGAGGCAATAAAGAGAGATGGTGTTTTCAGACACAAGGTCTTATTAACACAAACATTCCGTGGATGCTGGAGAGAGTTGATTGCCCCCTTCCTGACTTGCCTTAGGAAGGATAAGTGATTATTTTAGCATTGGCATCATTCTGAAGGACTGCAATATATTTTAGTTTGTTAACCTTTCTTATTCCATTGGATTATTTGGTCGGAGTCAAGAGACTCAAGCTGATGGTTTTCACTTCTATGATTTGCCAACCCTTATAACTGGTGTGGTGCCAGGTTCACTCTGAGCTGTCACTGGGCAAGTGTGTTCCAGCTACATCCACCTGTTTGTGCTCTGGCTGCCAGGAGGGTGACTGCTTGTCAATTTGGCATCTTTGCCTGCACTAAATCCACTTTTTTTAGGTTTTTTTTTGTTTGTTTGTTTTTTGTTTTTTTTTTGTTTTGTTTTGTTTTTGTTTTTGTTTTTTTTTTTGAGGAGGAAGGTAATTAGTGCTGGTAGCATCACAATTGAGTTTTATGGATTTTCACCAATATTAGGACTGGCAGAATTTACACAATGGTTTGTGGAATCATCTCTTTTTGTGTGGTTAGTGACCACATGGATATTTCAGGTGGTGTGTGTACCTGTAAATCAGCAGATCACAGCTGAAGGCATTCTGTCTTTTGTTAACTGGTTAAAAATATTAAAGGTAATCAATTCCTGTCTTCAGTTTGTGCTAATCTATTCTATTGTCTAGCTCACCACAAAAACATTTGATCACATGTAGAGGTCTTTTATTGGTTTGTTTTACCCAAACAGCAGTGTTAACAGAATGATATAAAATCAGTAGCTGATCAAGACAAGTTTATCTGTCACCTTTGTCATTAAGGAATTCATATGAAGTGGGTGGAGTGGTTTGGCTTTTTTTTGCTTGATTATGTAAACCTGAGACAGAATAAATTCAGTGGAATAAAAACCTTCATCTAAGACATATCACCCTCCCACTTTGTCTCCCTTAGCACTGTGATTTGATGTGTACCTTAGTACTGGCTTTTTTGGGATTTTCTGTTCTAGAAAACTCAATGGCCCTGTCAAGTTACCTTTCCAATTGTTGTGGATTATGTCCGTGCCCAATTTCTGGGGAGTCTTGCTTGTCACAAGCACACTTAGCACTAGAAAGCAAAGAATTGCACTTTGTGCAGGCTGTAGGTAGTGTATGAATTTCCCTGGCACCGCACCTCTGTGTGCTCTTTCATCAAGTCAGGCAGCAGACAAGGCGGGGCCTTTTCTTCTGCCTTGATATTATTGGTGCTGGGAGAGGGGAAAGGAGATGGGACCAAAGTGAGGGAACCATCTTAAACTGAATGTTCAGGGTGTGCAAGTCCCAAGCATCCCACTGTAGTCCCTTTCCAAGCAAGAAAGAGGATTCAGTAAGGAGCACTGGGACTAAGCAGTGAATGCGCTCCCATTCTCAGGAGACACATTTCCCCCATGAACAGCAAAATGTATGTGCTACTTGCTAAGCTATAAACTTAGGCAAGCCTGGTAAATTGAGACTCATCTGATATAAAGCAATTTCTAATGCGATCTTTAAAATGTTTTTCACCGTAAGTGGTACTCTCTAGGTTTGATGCAAAGTGAGGAATTCCAACCAATTCTAGTCTTTCAAATCCTTTTTTTTTTTCCTTTTTCATCTAGTAGATAAAACTCTATAAAGTTGCACATTTTTTATAATTGAGGAAAACAGAGGACCGAGTGTAGGGCTGTAGTAAGTGTTATAGTAAGGCTTAGAGGGGGGAAATAATATTGTAGGGCAGCTGGCACAGGCTACACATCTTAGCACCCAATTATAAATAATTATCTTCTAGGAAACTTCAGATTTTGCTCTTAAATTCCCTGTGAGAAGGAGGACTTCTGGGAGTTCTAGAAGTTGTTCCTCTCAGTACCTGGCAGCTTTTCTAATGGTGAAAAAAGATATGACTTGAGTCCTTTCCAGTGATACATTGACCAGTTTTAGGTAATTAATTATCTGAACCTGCCCTGGAGCTTGCTGGGTCTTTTGTACTGGGCCAAAAAATGAAATAGGGAAAGGAATTTCATGGGATGTTTTTTTCACTAAGCTCTTCTCATGTTCATGGTCCCCTTCTGCTGCCTTTACACTGTCCCTCACTGTCCCCAGTGCTGGGCTGGTCTGTGCTGAAGGAGGTGCCCTGGGGATGGTCTCCTCATGGAGAGACACAATTCTCAACATCCCACTCTCCACATCCCTCTCAAAAACCAGAGGTGCAAGGCAGGCTTGGAAAAGGGAAATCACTGATGCAATGCAGCCATGGAGACCCCGTGGAGTGAACCCCAGCCCCTGCAGTGCCTCTGGAGGCACACCCAGAGGAAAATGTGTCACTGGGGTGTGAAGCCAGAAGGCCCAGAAAGTCTCCTAAGGTGTTTGGCTTGTCTGCTCTCAAGTGTAGGCAAGTATTAAATTTTCATTGCCAGGCTGCTGTTTTCAGCTAGAATGCTTTCTGAGCAAATCAAAAAAGGACAGGCTGCCATGAATCCAGGCCGGAATTGGTAGCTGGGATAAAGAAGGGAGGGCTGCAAATCTTACATCTGCTCAGAGCAATGGCATCCACCTTCTTATCTGACTGAAATAAATATCAATTTCTATTTGTAATTATTACTACCAAGAAAGTCACCTACTGAGCAAGGGGATAAGTGCCAGAAAGAAGCAGTGCCCTGCCCATGTGACCTTAGAGCAGAAGAGGGAGGTACATGATTATGTACACATTTGTTCTAGAGAGACACAAAGCCCAGGGAGAACTGGGAGAACTTTAGCACATGCTACAGATAAGCCCAAATGAGTATCAGGATACATTAACTTAGTGCACTATTAATTTATTATATTTTGAAATAATAGTATAAAATAAACATAATTTCATCTTGCACATGAACTCTGAATTATGTTATGTGGGTCATTCCAAAGGACAGAAGTGATCTTAGTCTGAACTACCACCACTGAATATTATAAATATGCTTAATATCTGGTGTAATTACCACACTGCTATTTCTGTTCTGTGCTGAAATCAGATTTGCCCTTCAGCGTTTGCACTGCCAATTATCAAAATAAAATATGAAGCTGAAAAATGTAACAGTGGAATACTGCAAGTAAAATAATAGTAAGAATCCAGTCCTTATAGGGTCATTGTATGTATAGGGAAGAGTGTAACATGATCTTGTAGCATAAGCACTATTATACTGCTTGCTCAAATATTTGGAATTCATCATGACAACACTTGAAATTAGGAAGGTTAATGACGAAACTGATTAGCAACAGAGACACATTTGCAAACCAGTGAGTTGTAGTCATTGCCACAGTAAAAACTCTGAGAAACATTTTAAATCATCATAGACTCTTTCCTGAAAAAGGGTCTTGACTGATCACAACAAAGAGCTCTGTCATGATGTTTCTCCTTATGGAGCCTTCAGAAATGGATCCAGATGGATGGGCAGGAAAGATGTTGATTTGGTCACTTTTTACAAGCTTGTATAGCAACATTTGAGCAAAAATGAAATGTGATTTTGAGTGAACACTGGTAGTGCGATTCAAGTCATATTTGGCTAACACCTTTGAAAGCTGAATGACCTGCTGCTTTATTTACTTGCTCTTGGACACAAAAATATAAAGTCAAAATCTGATCCATTAACCTCATGCAAACTACATCCTGGCAGCTTTTACTTATGAACAGGGCATGTGAAAATAGAGAAAAATTCTCAGGCTGGACTGAACAGGCCTTTGTAGATGTGTAATACAGAAATGCTTTACTGAGGTAAGTTTAGACTGCCTGGAGGTCAGGAATCCCTACCCCTTATTAGAGATTGTGGCATATATTTATTGCTTTTCCATCTGGATGCATTGACCTGCTGCAGTTTTTAATTTATTCCTATGTCCTATGTTGTAAGCACTACCAGCAAAAGGAGAAAAAAAGAAAAATTTCCAGAGTTGTCAGCCTTTGAAACGTAAAGGAATTAAATTTAAAGGAGTGCAGTCTCATTATTGCATCTAAATTTTCTAAACGCCTCTATCTATCCCTTTCTGAGCCAAGATGTTTGTGTGCCTCATGCCTAATGATATTCAGAATTTATAGCAATATTTTCTTTTTCAGCCCTTGCATCATTGTGAGTTTGCTCTTTCTCTCAAGGAGCTCCCCCCTCACTGTTGTGCAGTGTCAGAACAGTGCCCCACGCTGTCCTGCAGGCAAGCAGCCAGCAATGTCATGCACACACACCTACCCTTCCTGCAAACCTGAATATGTGCACTCTTCTGTTCACTGCTGTCAGTTTGGTTCAGATAGCTTCTGTAAAATAATACCTAGAAGCTGACCAGAAACTTCAGAAGGTATTCCCAAGACCAGTTCCCTATCTGCATACCTGTCTTTTTAATACACAAAAATAAAGACAGAGGAGAACTGCAGAACAGCTGCACTATAAAATGATGGAGTTTGCAGGGTATCATGATATGGAGTTGGAATTGGAAGCTCATGTTGGGGTGGAGGGAGCATTTGCTTTTGGAGGTTTCTTGTAAAGAAATGAAACTCTCTTTTTAGCCAGCATGTTTTATATCTTCTTGATTTTTTCATGTGGGATCACTGTCACAGGCCACAAACCTTTATGTTAATTTATCCTTAGACGTATTAAAAATGCACTCATCCATATGATTTAGTTAGTTCAGAAAGAAAAAAAAGTAAGTGAAGACAAATACCCAGCTGTAGATGTTGAGTAACATTTAAATTGATTGTAGCCTATTAAAGCTCGTTTGTTCATCAAGGGTGAAAAAAGTAAAAAGTATTAACAACTGTACTAGTGCTCATTCTCCTAGTCTTGATTTATGTTCATAAACATGAATACAGATTAATGGAATTAGGAGCAACACCCTTTTCAGAGGATTTAAAATAATTTTTCAAGTTGTGATTTCAACCTTAAATTTATAAAATAAGTCTTTGGAGCAGCAGTGGTTTGGCTGATATTACAGCAAATATTTTGTTCAGGTTTTTTAAAAATAACTCTTACCCATTTAGAGACAATGTACTGGAAACTTATTTTCAAAAGGTATTTTCAAAAACGTACTTTAGAGAATTGTGATTTCATGTAATTTTATTTGATGCATATAAGTTAACTTCTGTGATACATCTGGAGTTACTTCAGTATAGTTCAATATAGAACCAGTCGTTAAAAGAGCAGCCCATTTCATATCCAGGTGTTGAACTTCAGGTGTGTTCTGCTCCCTCTCAGTGCTCTCTTGTCTCCCTGTGCTGCCCAGGCTGTGTCCTCTTGGCTGCACCTCCTTTGACAGCTTCTCTTTTTCTTATCAACAATTCCACACACATTTCCTGTGTCTTTTCGGCTGCTATTTATTTGGCTGAGAACTTGGATAGAAATTGTCTTCATCAGTGTGTTAGTTCAGAACAGCAGCAGGTTTTGCCTGTGTGCCCTGTAAGTTCTGCCACCTTGACCCCACTCACTGCTCCACATCCACAGAGTGTTTAGAAGTGTAAAGTAGATTTTTTTCAAAGGAAACAAATCCTGAAAATTCTTTTCATGGGGGCACAAAATGCATCACAGCCCATAAATAAAAGTCCAAACAAATAACTGGCCCCTTGTGTACTTCTCAGATGTTTATTTAGGGATGAATGCAGGGCACAAGGCTGAATGTGTCCCAGAATAAGACACAGGAAGTACATACAGTGCACATGCAGGAACCTCAGTTACTGGCTGGTACAACAATTGATTGCACCAAATGACTTGTTAATATAGATTGAAGCCTTAGTTACTCCTAATGGTGGGTATTTAAAAATCCATCATTCCAAATCCCATTGATGGCTGAGGACCATTTGCCTTGCAGAGCTGGGTTATGGATGTTAGCACTCAGTCACAGCTCTAGAGAAGGTAGAGCCTGGTTGGAATCGTTTTTCACTGTTCTCTGTAGAACAAGTCATGGTTTCCTCAAACAAAATATATTTTTTTTCTGCTCTTCTAGGTTCCAAAATTACAGTAATTCTAAACTGGAAGCAGAAATAATGAAATCTCTTTCATTATTTATACTGTTTTACAATATAGAGGCTTTTGCTCATCCTTGCTCAATCATATGAAGATAGTAGTTTTCCTCCCCCAGAGATTAGACTCTGTTCTCATTTTCTGATTCCTCGTTCCATCCTTGAATCCTTGTGACACCTGGACAGAGTACATTGTTTGGATTTTTGCTAGAGTGAGGTTGGAGACGGGCTGGACAGAAATGAAGCTTTGCCAGCATCTACAGACCATTAGCATAAATTCTAGAAAATAGCTCCATTCAGAGTCTGATTCTGAGAAAATTGATGTGCATGAATCCAAGCACTATTTTCACACAGAAATACGAATTTTGAATATGCATGAGTGAGAGAAAGATTTTACTTATTCCAGAAATCTGGCTAAGACATTATTCCCACCAGGACATATGATCATTGAAAGAAAATGGGAAAGCATGGAAGCACCAGCTGTTTGTGAATGAATCAGATTTGGCCTGGTTAACAGCTGAGATGAATCAAATATGGTTTTGTTAGGATGATAAAGACTGATGAATTGAAGAAAGTTTAGAAACCCTCTAAGGATTTCTCTGAAGACAGTGTCTGGCTAGTAAAAGTACCTCTGCTGTTAAATAAATATGGAATCATTATTGGGCTATTTTCTTGTTCACCTTCAAGTAAAGATTATCAGTTTCCTGCTGACATCACCCTACAGTGTCCTAACAAAATCAAATACCCTGAGCCCCTATTTCAGACAGGAGGTCATCAGTCTGTGTGTGACTGTGAGACCATGTGCAGTGCAGGCTCTGTTTACCAAAGTAAGTTGTCTGCTGGTTTGGTCAACTTCATTTTCAAGAGGAATTTGAATATCTTGAGTAAGTGTTATTTAAACTCAAAAAATATTTTACGTAGGAGAAGGTTGCTTCAATGATTTTAGAGCTACTGTATGAATTGTGTGCAAGCTGATTTGGTTGAATTTTCCAAGTAAATGTTTATGGCTTGTTTAAAAATGGGGGGAAAGGTCCAGTTTATAACTACAATGCTGCTCAAAAATGCTTGGTTTAGCATTGGATACACAGCAGTGCATGATGGCTGGTGAGAAAAATAGGTGAAATATTCTGTGTTTTTACTGTCACCTGAAGAAGGTTCAAGGAAAGAAGGGAGGTCCTGTAGTGTGACTTCAAGTTTACAAGTAGATGAAAAAAACCTATTTTACAAACTGAAATTTTATCAACCATTAAATGAATGGTTTTGGGTATACTTGGTGTAGAGTTTTAATTTACGTGGGTGCATATTAGCAAGCACAGGTAAATACCAATGCATAGACTTAGAATATCATGGGAAAATTCTATGATATATGATTTAATGTTCTTTGCAGTACCACTGACACTTGACATTTGCTGTTTTCAGCAGAAGTATTTCTAGTGTTCCAAACATTTGGAAGAATTCTGGCAGTGGGGAAATGCTGTCGTTCTCAGTGATTTGTATGTCATGCATTCAAAGAAGAATAACTGGGAAGCTGAAAAGTAGAAGCTTATGGTTTTCAAAAACCAACCTAATATGAAACTTTTAAAGAGCCTTTCTGAAGGCATCCACTGCACATTATACCTCTGCCTCAAAGTAAAATTGCACTTGGGTTGACTTTCTCCAAATCAGAGATGCCTTCTATTTAATTCCCTTCAAATGTTTAGCTATGCTTCATAGTTACCACATTAGGCAGCAAACACAAATCCAATAAAATTTAAACCTTGCATTCATTAAGTTGAAAGCAACTTGCTTGTTCAAAGTCTTTGAGATTGACTCTTTCAGAAAATAGTTTATTCTCAAAGATGAGCAACCTTGGTCAACTTGAAGCTCTACTTAATCCCGTGTGAGTGATTGATTTTATTTTTTTTTTTGCTTAGTCCACTGTCATGCAAATCATGAATTTACTCGATCCAGAGTTATTTACTTAGATAGACAAGAGACAAAAGGTTGCTGATAGCAGTTCCCTGTGTGCAATGAAAAAAAACCCCAACACTGTAGCAGCTAATGCAATGTTATTCTTCTTATGTTAATTGATGCTTTTAGATTGTAGTAATTGATAGACTGTGCTCTTCCAAGTGTGTTCTCACTCTGAAAACTGCCATTGTCATTTGAGAAGTAAGACAGTGCAGATGATTTAAGTCACAACATCTAACACCAGTATGTTTAGGTAAATTTAGAGTATTTAAAAATACTAAGGGAAAGGTTGAACGCCACATTAAGTCTAATACGGGTCTGGAAAAGTTGCTTGACCGTTACCAGAATTCTTTCCAGTGACAAAACACTGTTATTTTATAATGATGGAGGCTGTTAGAAAAATGGAGCTTTGCATCTGTTTCTGCTGATCCAAGTCCTCTGGTCCTGAGACTCTCCAAAGTCTGTTGACTTTGATACAATAAAGCACCCAAGGAATGTTTCAGGACCTGGCTGGGTGTTAAAGGCTGAGCAGGTCTCAGACCTCACCCTGCTGGGCAGCACTGAGGAGGGCAAGGGCCAAAGTGTGCCAGATGTGAGTGTGGATAGCCCAGGATGGGGCTGCAGCCTGTCTTGGGCTTCCCTGTAACCTGCTCCTTGTGTCTTTTCTTGGACAGATTTAGGCAGTCAAGGATTTTGTGTATCTTGTCTGTTGAGTCTATGGAGCTGTGCTTAGCATGGGCTCTATTTTGCCTTCACGTGGTCACAGGGGAGAGTACACAGGCCCTCCTCAGTCCTATGGAATTCTCCATTTAAAGTCTGGTCACAATGGTAGATTAGTAATTGTCTCAACTGGTACAATGAGATGTATTTTAAAGTCAATTTTACTGGTAACCATGAGAGTTTTGTTTCCATGTGCCTTCAAATATTTACACACTTAGCTTTCTTTATACAAAGAAAGTTCAATAGTTTTATTTGCATTTAATAGAAAAAATGAAGCAAGAACATAAAGTTCTCTGCTCTGTTGGCCTGGGGGAGTCTTGTGAGCCACTAGGGAATTTACAGGAGGTGATTGAGAAAGGCAAGATATTTACATCTCTAACCTCACTCCCTCCCTCCCCCTCTCTCCCTGAGCCTGTACCTGGAAACTTCTAATTTCCATAAAATGGAAAGATTGATTCACCTAGGCCAATTGCCTACCTCTTACAGGCTGCATGCGCACAAACCATACAAGATTTTATCAAGAGAAAAACCTTGGTGGTGTTTCCTGTGCTTGTGTTTTGAGGAACAGGGAATAGGGAAAAGCGAAATAAATATATATGCAGCAAAACAAAATGGGCAAAATATTTTAGTCAAGTGGGCTCTGTCTGATTTTTTTTTTTTTAATTATGTTGTGAAGATGGCCAAACTTTGCTTTGGCCTCTGAAGAAAGTTAGTTCTACTTTCAGGTTTTTCAGCTGTCCCCACCAAAGGGGCACTTCTTCTGGGGGTAGGAAATAATAGAAAAAATTAAACACTAAAATCTTTTACAGTCAGGTTAATAATATCTTTTGACTGTAACACAAAAAACAAGCTTTTTGTTCTACCAGTCATTCATAATAGTCTTTTATTAGGTTTACTAGAAGAGTTCTATAATTTTTTTTCTGAAAAATGGGCAGCCACTCTGACATAAATCAAAATCTTTTTGCTACTGCTTTCCAAATGGAATATTTCAAATGCTCTGATATAATACAAAGCATTTTAAAAAAATGTGAAGCATGTTATTTACAATGATAAGCACAAGAAAATAAAAGAGTAACATCAACCGGTGGGTTTTGTATTACTAATTCTTATTTTATTTTTGAGTTATGAATGGAAAATAGGATTACTGATTAGAGTTATATAATAAATGCTTACTAAAGTAATCTCCATGAAGGAATATATCATTCTGTATTGCAAAATGGAAAATATACATAATAATTATTGAATTGAAAGAGGTTTTGATTTTTGTTTGGTGAAAGCCCTGAAAGAGTATAATTTTCAGGTTGGCTGAAGTGTTTTAACTGGTATGAACTGGCTTGAGCTGTCTCAAACAATAATAGATGACATTGCTAGAAGGCAACCATAGTAAATTGTTTGCTGCACTGCTATGCAGGTTCATTTCTCCCCCCCCCTCCATGATCTCAGTACTAATGACAGTATGGGAATAAATGAAATAATTTCTCCAGAGTATGTCTAATTATGTTGGATTTTATGTCCAGGAAAATTAAGATATAATAGTACATCAGCAGAGCTGAACCTGATACCACAAAGACAGTTTTGTTAGTATTGATCTCAGACTTGTTTGCAGTGGATTGGGGTGAAGGGAGAAATTGAATGAGTAAGTCCAGATTAGCACTGCTTAGCACTTTGTATTTATTAGAGTGGTAAACCACTGGAGTTGTAATTACTGGTCTGCATTACAAATTGCATCATTT
Organism: Petroica traversi; assembly: GCA_025920805.1. NCBI lineage: Eukaryota > Metazoa > Chordata > Aves > Passeriformes > Petroicidae > Petroica > Petroica traversi. The sequence continues at coordinate 2,632,367 of JAHLSL010000079.1, read as the reverse complement.
TTACTCTTTGGGACTCACACGTTTCAGTGAGAAGTCTGGGAAATTATTTTTTAATGTGCTTGTTAGCACAGCTGTCTGAATGCTTGGCTTACATTAATGGTGACATCAGAGATGTGCTCTTACCCAGGAGTGCTGGGCAGTGCATTTACAAGAGGCAAATTCCCTGCTCTGGGGAAATCAGTGGATGTCTTTGAGAACACAAATGTACTTCATTTATATCTGCCTTCTTTGCTTCCTGAATTTTGAGAAAGTTCCAAATATATTCTTATCCAGCCTTGTGCTTCCAGGTAACTCGAAGTTAGTGGGATTCACTGTCCTTCATGCACTGATAACTTCTATTTCAAAAGCATTTATGTAAAACTGGTAGAGATAAATTTGAGAACCCAAAATCCAGTGTGCTGCATCAAAAAACAGGATGATAACTGACAGCTTTAGAAACTGTCTAAATTTAGACATCTGAAAATTGTGACACAACACTTTTTTTCCACCTCTGACAACCCAGTATTAAAGTGCTTAAAATTGCAGCCCCATCTACCAGTCAGTTCTCACTTCCAGAAGGCATCCTGCAAGTAGTCCTCTAACACACAGTTTTGAGCAACACTGCTTTTTGTTTCGTTTTTGCTTCTTCTTCTTCTTTTTTTTTTTTTTAAAGCAAATTACTTATTGGTTGTTTTTTCAGAGAAGCACTGGCTAGTTTCTTCATACATTTCTATGTTTTCTCATCTTCTTGTTCCCAATGCTCCTTCTGTAGAATAACTTTTTTCACAGAGGATTTGTTTGTAGCAAAAAAAAAAAATTCTTGTAATACCAATCATCTTTCTGTTCGTTTCACTTCATAGTCTGGGACTAGGGTCGTATGTTTATATTCTGTAGCTCTGAAGAATAGAAGATGTTCACTAAAAGAGCACACTTCTGATGAAGTAGCAGAAACTGTGACTTTAGCACAACACTTAGTTGTGTTTCTTTAGCTATTACTTAGAGACAAGAATAGCATAGTCGTGCCTGCAGACATGCACACCTCACCATCATGGGTTTGATTCCTTTCATTTGAAGCAGAAAGCCTGCTCTCTTGTCACGTTATAATGTAGGATGTCTGTTATTTTCCTGCAGTGTAAGAGCAGTTGACTTCACTATGTTGGGCTTGTAAGATCTCTGGAACCATATTTTACAATGTGTGCAGGCATGACAATAAAGTGGTTTTTTTCTTATAAATGAACAGCGCTCAAATAGGGACAGTGTGTTTCTCTGTACTGTTCCTTTCATTAGGGCTCCAGCCACAAGTGGGAGTGAGCAGAGGTCATTCCATTAGTTTTACTTTCCCAAGTTTTTTTCATACAATTAGATGGGTGAAGAATTATTTCTTAAGAAAAAATGAAATCCAGGATGCTCAAAACTAAGGGGTAGGTTCTGATAGCAGTCAGGCAAGCTACTCCATCCAAATCTGGTTTAAGCCTTGCCTCCTTCAGAATTCAGGACATTTCAAAATATCTGCAGAAACTTTCAAACAGTCTGTGTCATGTCAACTGCTTCTTGATCAGGACAAAGTGACTGCATTTTTGATAAGTTAAGAAGCAAACCAAAAACTCTTCACGTTTTGTTTTTCTGAGGGATGGAGAAGTTCAATTGTTTTCTATTATATCAGAATTGGTGGAACCATGGATTCCCCCAGGCCGGAAATCCTCATGAGACCTCCAGTCCCATGTTCTGCTCAAAGCAAAGTCAGTGCTGAATTCAGATGAGGTTTCTCGGGACTCTGTCAAGTTGGCAACACCTTCAGGGAGAGGGATTCCACAACCTTGCCTTAAACCTGCTCCAGTGCCTTCTTACTCTCACAGGGAGCACTTTTATTTTGTGCTGCTGGAATCTCCCTTGATTCATGTCATAGCTGTTGCCTCATGGTGCAGCTCTGTACAGAGCCTGGCTTGGGCTCCACTGTGACCTTCCTATGGTGGCTGCAGGTGGCTCTCCAGTCTTCCCAAAGCCTTTTGCTGGCTAAACCAGCCTCCCTCAGCCTCTCAGTTCTAGGTCATGTATTCCTGCTCTCTCAAAAAAAAAGTTGAGAGATTATTTTAAGCCTTATTATTATTTCAGTTAGTTCAAAAACTGCAAAAACTCTCATCAGCTCTTTTTCCAGAAGGCTCATAATCAGTGTAGTTCGGAAAGAAACTACACAAAACAAAGATGATCTTTCCTTGTAAGTCACTTGAAATCTCCCAGCTGGGTCACCCTGCCGGAGTGTGATGATGAGTTGTGGTATTAAAATAGCAGAAGTGGAGCAGAAAGCTCAGGCAGTGGAGCAGCTGCCTCTCCTCTGCTCTGTGCCCCTGGAAGTGCACTGCCAGCTATCCAGGGCTGACAGAGGACTCTGAGGGAGTTTTAAAAACTGTTTCCTTTTGCCATTCAACAAAGAGAACAAAAAAAAAAAAAAAAAAATGGAAACAGAGTCCGGGACTGGAGAGCAGAAGGAAGGTTTGAATGAGCAGCCCAGGTGTACGCGCTGCTCATCATTGCCTGGGAAGGTTTGGATCAGGCCCAGGAGCTTGGCTTTGCCTCTGTGCTCTGAGGGCCCTGCTGCTCCCACTCCTGAGTGTCTGGGTCTCTCTTACTGCATATAATCAAGACTTCATCTTCATCTATGTAGGCTAGGAAAGGGAAAAGTATAGGGCAGAAAAGTAATTTAAAACATTGAAATTAAAAAAAAAAAAGAAAGAAAATCTCTTGGGGGAAAAAAAGTATTTTTAAGACTTTATTTATGTGAAAGAGCATTTTGTCCTCTCTAAATTTTACTTATAATGGATTAGTTGAATAATGGCAGAATCAAAAATTTAAAAAAATAAAAAAAAGTTCAATATTTTTTAAGGTATTAAAAGATTCTTTAGCATTTTTCAAGTGTTTTTTGATGAATTGAAATCAACTCACAGTATGTCTTTATTTTGATGTAACCAGATTTTTCAGTGAAAATTTGTTGTTGTTTTCTGACAGGCTTGATTCAGGAGAACAATTAAAATACAAGTCTTTCATTTTCATTATATTTCATACAGAATTTCTAATAGTTCCATAATATATTGCAGAATTATTACCATGTAATCTCTGTAGGAATCAGGCAAGCAATATTCCTCCAGGTACTGCACTTTATAGGCAGGTTGTCAACCGCTGAAAAATAACAAGTTGACAACAGTTTGAAAACGAATACCAAGCTAATGGAGCAGTGGCAAAAAACTTGGGTTGTTTAAAGCATGATATATGAGAGAATGAAAGAATGGGCAGAACAGTGTAACATGAAAAATGAATGGGCATTTCATTATAGAGGACTTCCCTCTTGTTTTCAAACACGTTGCTGCTTGCAGAGCCCTGTGTGAATACTGAAAGTGGTTTGTTGGCAGCAGCCAGCCGTGTCAGATGCTTATACCTTCTCTTAGCAAGAAATTTGTATTGATGGGCCTTCTGTAAATTTTCAAATTGCAGAGCCATGGTAAATAAAATGTAATTTCCTGAAAAATTAGGATTTTTTTGCTATCATCTGAATTACTAATGGCATCCTGTGTAAAATAATGTTTCTGCTTCTCCTGAGGCAGCCTCTTCAATTTTGTTTTCACCTGTGGCTTAATATAGGACAGAAGGTTTTCCAAAGACCAGTGCTCCCAGTGGGAGCGCTGCTGATTTTCAAGAAAAAGCTTGACAATTATTTTAGTGTTTCTAGATAAACCTCCAGGTCTTCTAGTTTTTAATTTGAACAAGCTTGAACACATTTTGATGTGCAGGTATCAGCTCCCACTGGGAGCAGCTTTTGTTTTATAGCTCATACTCTTCACCTTGTAACCTCACGGAAGACAACCAAAATTGGTTCAATTTTCTTTGTTGAGCTTGCGTGACTGCTCCAGTGTTCACAATTGGCTTGATGTAGAGTGATCTATCCTCTCTCTGGCTAGAATGAGGTAAGTTCCATATCACAGGGAGATCAATGGATTACAGGAACACTATAATGAACGATTTGGTAAAATAGAGCTTTTTAAGGGTTGAAGATGTATCATTCAGCTGATGTATTTTGTCTCACCACAGTTAGTGAGTTTATATAGAGCTTGTTCAGAACTATTCAGAATCTCTTCTTGAGGCCATACTGGTATTTTCTTCTGAATGCCATTTCTTTATCTGGGGTCCAAACTCTCTATTTATGTCTAAAAAATTATGAAACGCACCAATCAACTGGTGTGCAAAACAGTTTAAGCAAATGACTAGTAATTATCCATTATTCATTTAAACACTGTGCCGTTCTATTTTAAACCAGGGAAAAGCTGAACAGTGACATAGAAGCACATTGGATGTGTGCTCAGGAACTGTAGCTTTTGACAGAAACACTCATCTCTCAATAAGTTATGAAATACACTAAATATTAACACAGAGTAATCGTGCAGCAGATCAAAGCATTGCATTTAATGGAATGAATATTAAAGTTGACATTTCTTTGAGAAAAATAGTGAAGGTAAGATCCTGAGAAATTCTTTGTTATGTAAAAAAAAAAAAAAATAATAAAAAAAATCAAAACTGACTTACATTTTCCAAGGAATGTGCTACTTGCCCAAAAGGTAAAGTTTTGAGTTTTCCATAACTATAAAAGTTCAGTTTCATATGCTGTACTACATTTTTTGCTGGAAAAATGAAATATAAAACTCTCTGCAAAATTAAACATTTTCTAGATTAAAAATTGCAGGTTTTAATTACCATTCCCTTTTTTCCCCCCCTTAAATTATAGATTTAACTTTCTAAAGAAGAAAACTTTGACAATGAAAGCATTTTATCTGGAATTAAAGTAGCGACTTCCTACTAAGGCAAAATACTTTCATGGCAATTTCACTGAGCAGAAATGTGGGGAAAATAATATTGGTTTTATCCATGATAAAACCACAACCAAATAAAAAAACTCCTACCTTTACAGAACCCTGAAAAAGTCCTATTTGCACAGCTCTCAGGGTGATCAGGAGTCTCAGCATTTCAGAGGAACTCAATGTAATGCAGTGCGGCTGGGCAGGCAATCACTCTGAGAACAGGTTGGATTTTAAAGCTCACAGAGTTAATGCCTACAGACCAAGGTAAATCCTGTTTATCCTCTCAGGTGACGAGGTAGATCAGACAGATTGTATACAGAGATCTTTCCTGAGTCCTGCATGTAAATGGTTGGCAAAAATTGCCTTCTTGGAAAGACTCCTGGTAATTGTAGGAGTTCTAAAACAAAGCAAAATGAAGTGATTAGAAAAACACTTCAGATTAAGATGATGATTGAAATTAAGTTCAGTAACAGAAATATTCACAGCAGGATAGTTGTGTGTGTTGAATTGTTATGTAATCAAATAATTTAAATTTATGTTTTGTTTTACAGCTGTCTTCTACTGGTAGAGTTGTGTCAGTATTACCACTTTTAAAAAAAGTACTACAAAGATCAGTTTAAATTTAATAAGTTTAATAAGCTGTGTGAGTAAATGTTTCCTCACTTTTTTAAAGGAAGCTCTGAAAACTTAGATATGCAAATGAGTTAAGTCTTTTGGAAAAGGTCATTTGGGAAGGGATCCCTGCTTATAGCTGTCCTAAGTCAAAAGGAGCTATTTTGTCCATCACAGCATAGATTATATATGAAAGCCATAGAAAAGCAGTCTATGTAATCTTTCTGAGTATTTGTCCATTCTTTTGCTTTTCTGAAGATTTTCTGTTTCTGTTGATTCTTCACATTTAGTTTTTGCAAGCATAAAAAAAAAAAAAAGTGAGATGTCACCACACTTTTTTATAAAAGCTCTTCATTTCTTGGAGAGTTTTGATTGAGCATCTTTGAACCTTTACAATTGCAAAATAGACCTTGAAATCCTACTGGGATTTTGAGTCATTTGATGGAATTGTTCCACTGTGTTGAAAATATCACTATTGTTAGACTCTTGATCCAAGAGAAAAAAAAACTTTCTCATGATCATCAAAATGAAGACTTCCTTGAAAACTTCATTGAGGGAATAGTTTCGTTACCTTTTTGGTTTTGCTTTTTACCAGAACTAGACTCTATTCTACCTTTGATTTGTCTCACCAGCAAATGTATTAAAATTGGCTTGCACTTTAATAGTATAAAAATCTATTAATTTTACAATTGCAATGTAACTTCCATCCATTTTTTCCCTAAGAATTGTTAGGAGTCATCATAGAATTCTCAGTTCCTCAATCAGTAATGCCCAATTCTGTACATTTTGTTTTCTTTCACAGTTCTTTTATTTTTAGCAGTACAGCCCCGAGGACTTTTGATTATAAGATCTTCTGACTGCAACTTATGAGCTTAATAGCCATCACGCTATATTTATGATCCTATATCACACTTCAGGGAAAGCTTCTGTGCCTTGATTGCTGGCTTTGTTTGCAGTAGGCAAAGCCCCGGAGACGTCAGCATTTAGCTGTGCTCTGAAATTGCTGAAGTGTGTTGTTCCACCAGACTGGGTGGCCTACACAGCAACTCTAATAACAAATGGCTCTGGGTTTTTGGTGGGGAAGTAACAGCACAGGCATTGTGCTAAGGTTGCCTTCTCACTATTAGGCAGTAATTTCTGAAGAAAAGAGCCTGCTGTTCTCTCACTTCTGAAATGAAACACGAGTATAACCTGGAATGAACCCGTGTCTTATGTTTTTATTCATTGTTTGTTGACCCTGTGGTCAACCCTTTGTCACTATGATTAATCATTCAGACTCCAGTTGTCCAAATTCAAGCCTTTTCTGCAAGAGAAAATGGGGAGTGCAAGGCAATAAAACAAAGTATTAATGAAAGAAAATGGGTTAATCTTTGACATGATAATTTATACTAGGGCTAGCAAACCAACAGGAGTGCTCTTGTATGTGAGTGATTAATAGCTGCAATGGTTGCATGTGTGACAAGTGATTAATAAAGTTTGTGATTAAAAAAAGTACTTCCTTTTCTTTTCCTTAAGTGTGCAAATCTTGGAACTCCACTTCTGCACAGTGGTTTAATTACAATGCAGACCTATTTGTAATTCAGATGTCACTCTCCATTACTCATGCAAAAGCCTTCAAAATAGAGTTTACTTGATCTGTTAAGTACTGAAGAACTGGGAAATTGAGCATGTCCCCAAAAGGCTTTCTTGTCTACAGGGAAAAAAAAAAAGAAGCAGCAGTTGCTTCATTCTAACCTATAAACATGGAATTTTTTGCATAAAAACCAGTAGTCTATTACTGTATAAACTAGCTACTAGATGCAAATTGAAGGTCTTGAATTGAATCTGTACTTCATAGTTAGGGAAATAACTTGCATTAAATCTCAAACCTATCCAGATACTGCCATGGTTTTAATTTTTTTTCCCCAGAAGTTAGATCATGCTGTGAAGAGGTGCATAATCAGAATGGAAATAATTCATAGAGCTAAACATAACAGCTTTAACCAAGTGCTTCTTATAAAATCCATACTTTCCCTTGTCCAAAAGTTAACAGTATTAGATGAAAATTTTCAAAAATTTGTTTACAACACCCCTGCTAAATGACATCTTTCAGAGCTCATTTGCAAATGCATCACATAGCAGGCCCTAGACTGTTCAGATTGTCACAGGATAATTAAATGGGTGTGTTGAGATGTAATTATATAGGAAGGTAAGAATGGCAGCAGTGATTCAGACTAAAGGTTCAGTTTGGTCTGTAGACACTCTCCCAGCAGTGGCTGGATGGGAGCAGGTGACTGGGGAAACCAGACTGAGGAGGAAATGATGCTCTGTGTGTTATACTTCCCTGGTTTCTGGTAATCTGTAGCTTCCAGAGCTGGAATTTGAATTTACACCATCATATTTGATAGCTGTCAATATATCATGAACTCACACAAGCACTTTTTTAAACCCACTTTTATTTTGTCCCCCATGACATTCTGTGGCAGTTCCCTTTACAATTTCAAATATGAATTGCATGTTTTACCATTTTAAACTTGCTGTGTGAGCATTTCTTTGCCGTTTTTCTAGTTCCTATTTCATGAGGAATGGTGAATAACCTTTTTTTTATGTTCTGTTTACTGTGCATGATTTTGTAGACCTGTTTCGTATTTCCCTTAGGTCATCTATTTCCAGATGAAAACTTTTAGTCACTTCATCTTTTCTCCCATGAAATCTGTGGCACACATTCTAAATATCTTATTTAAGATGGGAATCAGTATCTGAGGTAGATCCATCATGGATTTACATTGCTGTGTAATGATGCTTTTAGGGTTCATTCCAAATTTGTTTCTTAATAATTCCAGATATTCTTTTTGGCTGCCCCCAAGCACAGAACTGGCATTTTCAAAGTGCCATCTACAATGACTACAAATTACTTTCTTTAGCAGTAATAGCTGGTATACAAAATTTGAGAGGATTGCCTTATTGAGGTTGGGGGGGGTTTTGTTGTTTTTTAATGGTTTATACTTATTTAATATTTTCCAGCATTTTCATCTCCTAGTATTTTACACAAATGTCAGTAAAATGGGGGTTAATAATTTTATCTGTCCCCACTTATGGGTAGCATTCGTATATTCCTTCTCTACAGATATGGACTGCTTCTCAGGAGAAAGAAAATTTAATCTAAGGCTCCTCCCAAGTGCCCCTTTTGGCTTGTGTAATCTGCAATTTAGAGCTGCAGATTTACAGACTTTACACTTTTCTAGAAGTCTAATAAGGTTGGGCTGATAGATTGGCACAAAAACAATATTAAAGGCCCTTTTCTGGAAATATCACCTCAGCTTATCATAATTTGTTGCAGTGACATGAGGTGAGATTTGTTTTTCATGCCCTTACAGATTAAAGTGCACAGAGAAAACAACACTTGCTCTAAAGTGACAAAGTAAGTGTTGTTGAAAAATTTGTATGAAAGCTATCAAATTTTATTCCTTTATAAGCATTAATAAGATATGGGAGAAAAAAGATGGCAAAGTATGGTATGATGGCATTTGTATGATGGTAATGTAATTGCTAGTTTTAGGTAGAGGGTTTTGGTACAATTTTTCTTTTATTTGTTCTCATCTATGTTTTGTTAGCCCTGGAACATTTCTTCAAATTATTTTTGACCAGAAAATATTACCTTAGGTAAGACAAGACACTTAGGTTGACAGGAAGACACAACATTTTGTTTGATTATTTTATAATTTCAGAAGTGTGAAATTATTAAATTGAGAAAGTGACCCCTAGGAGGAGGAGGCTGGCATTGTTCTCAGTGCTCCCTGCTGGTTCAGGTCATTGTGTCTCTATGGAAGTGAACAGCAGTCTATATAACTGGAAACATCTGTCAGAAAAAAGGGAAGGACATAAATTTGAGTCAGTATTCCAGAACATAGTTTTTAAACTAAATATGACTTCAGCAAAGACATTTGAGAGAATCATATGCTATAACATTTGAGAGTAGAGTGTTCTCACTTTATATTTCATCAACAAATTTCTAATATTTGGCCGTGGGATTTTTTTCTTCTAAAAACCAGGTTTTTTTCTAAAACATGATTTCCAGAACACAACCTCACATACTTTGCAGAATGAGGTAGAAGTTTTTGATGCTTTAGCCATTAAAATACTATTTCATATTTCTTGTTAAATGTTCTACTAAGCTTGGGAGAAAAAGGTCAGTATTCAGAGAATGCAGATTCAAGAGGGCCTTTAGCTCGCATGTTGAAAGCTCCACAAAATTGATACCATCGTGTCTCTAGATTCAGACTTTTCTGCCAGGAGCAGCCTGACTCACTAATTTTTTCAGAAAGGTATCTTCAAACAAGCTGTGAGGTGGTATTAAACCCTGTGTATGTCTGTAAGTCTATGGGCTCTTTTAGATGTGGAGAAACAAAGATATGGAGAAGCAAAGAGAGAGTCCCTTCCTTTCCCTGCAGTAGCATTGTTTGATTTACAACATTTCTTTAAAACAGAAAATTACTGGGACTATTTCTTTCTAAATAAGTAAACACGTGCCAGTGTACTCACAGAGACCATAGTATTTACATTTAGTTGTTGATATTTTAATTAACAATTTAAACGTGTTGTTTGCCCTGCAAGTTCAGTGGGAAAAACTCTACAAATAAACAGCAGCTCCCTCTTGGACAATCACTCTGTAAATTAGCTTACTTTGTCAATAAAGCGCATGCCTATCAGCCCCTTCACGGCAGCAGGGGGGCAAGGATGTTCATTTACTTAAGCAGTAGGTTATACTATTAGTGTGTGTGATTGCTGTTAATTAGAATATGTGTAGATGTCTCAGTGCTGCACGGTTTGTAATATAAAACCTTTAAGCATTTAGGCTATTAATGAAGTCAATAAACGGTTCTGTTAGGAGACTTTTTTTGGTTGTTTTTATTACTTCCTCTCTGTTTTGGTGTTATTCATTATAATAATAGTATGCTAGTCAAAATATAACCAAGGGTTATATAGAGAAAGTAAAGCAGAGTTTTTACCTTGGGGAAGGGACTGTATGTACCAATGTTTATCCTGTAAGTCTGAAACAGGAATGCATGGGTAGTCCAGCTAGGAATTCTAACTGACTTCCATCATTTCCATTTGATATTCAATTCAGTGTTAAAATATGTTTTTCATATCCCTTTGATTTGAAATAATTTAAGCATCTATTTAGTCAGTTTTCTAAACCCATCATAAATGTTCTCAGAATTCCTTGTAAACAAGGTTATGTGAATATATATATTTGAAATATCAGACTGTATGAATATGCATTTAGAATTTAAATTTTAAAACCAAATATCCATAACCAATCCTGAATTAATATCTTGGCTGTGCTGTGCTATCAGCTACATATAACCCCTCTCTGACATCAGCAGCAGGGTCAATTCAAACTCTTGTCACAGTGAGCAGGTCTTTCAAATCTATAATCTAAAGGCAAGTTTCTATTTACATGGAAAAGATCAGTTGATGGGAAATACTTTTCCACAAAGATTAATAATAGAGTTTTATATGAAAATCTGTACATTACCCAAAAGCAAAGTCATAGCATTAGAAGCCTTACATCTTAATCATGATGCTATAATGTCAGTTGGCATTTTGTCTGTGTGATGCCCGTGCAGAAGGAAAGCCAGGCAGTGTAATTGGTGTCTGGACTAGCAAAAGGGGTGAAGAAGGCCAAGGCACAGCTGGACCTGTTGGTCAGTGGTTCAATTTCCATTTTTCTAAGCTCCTGGTGGTTCACAATGTCTAAATGAGCTTGGAGGTACCTGCCCACACATTGTCTGACTGTGACCCAAGGGGGAATGGGACCTTGCCCATCTTGCTGAGGCTACACTCAATCCCCTTGCCATGTCATTGATGAAGATATAAATGGCACTGGTCCCAGTAAAAACCCCTGAGGGTCACCACTTTTCACTGATCGCCATCTGCACATTGAACCATTGACCAAAGGCTCCAGCTGTGCCTTGGCCTTCCTCACCCCATCCCTACACAACCAAAGAGCATTCCTCTACTCTTTCCAGGATATTTGTCCCTGCTTCTGCGCCTGTGAATTTGCTTCTTGCCCTTTAGTTTTATGCCTCCCTTGCACGGTTTCTTGTGCTCTATGGAAAGTATCATTAAAGATCTGCCAGCTCAGTTCTGCTCCTTCTCCCTGAAGGCAGTTTCCCAAGGACTCCTCTTGACTTAACTTATCTGAGAGCTGGAAATTTGCTTCCCTAAAATTCATGGTTTTGACCTAACTTTTTGCCCAGCCTGTGTCCCTCAGAATTGCAGACTCCACCACTGTGGATCCAGACACAGCCCAGGATGCCTTGAGTAGACTTTAAGAGTCAGCTTGGCAGTGCTGGGTTAACGGCTGGATTCTATGATTTTTTTCCAATCGAAATGATTCTATGATTCTATGAAATGTCTCCTAGAAGCTGCTATTACCAGAGTCCTTCAGCCAGTGCCAGGCGCAGCAGCAGATGTGTTTGTAGAGGAAGTTCTCCAGCCATCAGCAGATTTGATGAGCTTGTACTTTGGCTGAGCTGCTGCAAAAAATGCTGGGCAGGGCTTCAAAGCCATATTGTGGAATTTGCAAGATAAACAGGGCTCAGGAAAGACAACTTTGTTGAGCTCAGGAAAGACAACTAAATTTAAGGAGATGATAGAAGATGATCATTAAAGATTCCCACAGCTAGAGTTGAAAGTCCCTTCCTCAGTCCTTGTCTTGAGACACAGTGCTCAGAAATTGAACAGCAAGACCAGTGTTTGACAAAGAAAATATATGAAATCCTGTAAGCCATCAGTGCCCTGGAAGGATTTTTTAAAAAAATCAATACTGATGGCCATTTTTCATTTTATCAAAAACAAAAGAATATTTTTTAAGATCTGTATTCTGAAACACTGTGCACTCACCTTTTGATAGACTCTTTTCAGGCATAGAGTTAATTTAGTTACAAACTTCTATTCTCGCATTGTTGCTGAAATGCAGAATGGAAAAATTTGTATGAAAAGTATTTAATGAAAATATTTTTCATTATACATATTTTCCTTGTAACTTACTAAGTCAGTATGATCTACAAAGTCTTTCGATTAGGCATTGTAGCTAGTACAGCTATACCTGCACACATCATTATAGCATTGAACATCATCTCTTAAGAAGAGATGGGTTTATACTTTCTAGGCTGAGTGGAGATATGATTTTTGCATGGATCAGTGCAGATCTCAATAACTGCCATAAGGCTTTTTCTGCTTTATGCAGCAGATGCAGGGACTGTTCTGACAACATAAGAAAAAGTCAGATTATTTGAAACTCTTCTAGAAAATCTTATAAGAACAAATTTCTTGTTATACCTTCTTCGTCAAAAAATCTGAACAAATGGGAGATGATACAGAGACTGCAGAAATTTGGTACAAAAGTCTGCTGTACCTGTTAGAATAAGTACCAATTGCTTGATTGCAACCTGTTAGAATAAGTACCAATTGCTTGATTGCAACAGATTGTATTTTGTGGGTTTCGGGGTATTATTGATAGTTAAAAATCATAGGGAAATGAGCTTTGTAAATATGCACAACAAATTAATTCTGCTTTAAATTTGAGAGGAGAATGGTATTCTGTTTGAAAAGGAATTTTTTGTGTGGCTTCTCTGTGGACATCCATGCTTCATGAGCAGTGGTTCCATAGAAACAATGATGTGCATGGGAAGACCACCAAATCAAAACCAAAAAAACCCAGAGTGCCCAGGTTGTGAAATGCCTCTCTCAATACTTGTACAGCATTACTAAATGGATGCAAAATGGTCCATTGTCTTCTTAATTATTTTCCATACAGCAATGTAACTCTATTAGAAATGTTTGTACTGAACACAAATTGCTTGAACTTTGACAATGTACTAGCAGCCTATAATTTTATCTTTGAAAAACTGCCATCTGTATGCAAATATAAGGAGAATGTGGATGCTTGCTCCTATCTAGTTTTGCAACTCGGTTCATGCATTTTCCAAGGAAGTATGCTATAGATGAGAGATCTTTTAAGTCTGAATGAGATGTAGCCAAGTTTCCACTCACTTCCTGGCAGACTAATTTCAAAACTACAGAAGACACTTGATTTTATCAATCCTGAATAAGTAGGAGTGTTGAAACAAGTTGTCATGGAATGGATATATGTGTATTCTTCAGCTGAAATGCTTGGAATATGTTTTTCTAGTGCAGGAAGAGGTCTTTCTGACAACTGACCTCTTGCATATTTATTACATTTTCACGTGAAGCTTTTCTGTGTTCCTCTTTATTTAGCTTTTTCTGACTTCCCATCAGAAGTAATGTGTAGTACTTTTGAGTAATGTGTAATACTGCTTTTGCTTCTTTTAAATCAGAGGAAATGTGGAGCTGGAATTGATGTAAGAGACTGGGAGAATAATACTGAGCTGAAGCTTGTTGGAGTTGACTCAGCTGTTATAGACCAGTGAACAGATAGGGAGGTGGATGAGATGAATATTCTCACAGAATTTCAAGGCCAAAATTTGTCTTTCATTAAACACTAGAAAGTTGAGTTACAGTCATGTAAAAACTCCTTCAGAAAGGGTGAAAGTGAGTTCTGAATAATTACGCAGATGAAATACAGAATGATTCTATTTTCTTATGACAGCTTCCAGGAATAATGTTTTCTGGTTTGAGCTCCTAAAGGAGTCTAGTTTTTGATTTCTTTTCCAACAATCTGAGATACAGAAGCAAACTATGCTCTTGGAATCTGATCAAACCCATACTAACTTGACTGACAATAACAACAGGAAAAGTTATTTTAGGATTGTGTTGTATCTCTCAGATCCTGCTTTATGCACACACTCCTGTGTGGCTCTTACCAATACTTATGATTTTGTAACACTTGGTCTCTCCCACCCCTGGAAGTGTCCAAGGCCAGGCTGGATGTGGCTCTGATCAACCTCGTCTGGTGGAAGATGTCCCTACACATGGCAGGGGGGCTGGAATGAGGGGATCTCTAAGGTCCCTCTGTGATTCTGTGATGTTATAATATTTAAGTTTCTTCTAAAGACATCCATGACTTTGGTTTTCAGGGTAATTTTTTCTTTACCAATGCATGCTGTCAAAGCAGAGGAAATTAACTTTACATTACCAAAAATGTATGATTTGCCAAAACAGATCAAGTTATGAAATCCATTAACTTTATCTATTTCTTCTTAAATGGACCAGTGGCTGATCATTCAGATAAATATGAACTGTCTCTGATGCTTGGTTAAGCCTTAGGTCAGCAAGTTACCTTTGGTCAGCATCCAACCTTTGAAGGCTGAGAATTCTGTGCTATCTGTTAATTTTGATATTTTGCTCTAAAATTGAGTAATGCTTTACAACAATCTCGATTTTCTCTTCCATAATTTGCACCATAGTGATGTTTAATCAGAAAGTTAAGCAAAAAGAAATTTAAAAGACAGAGAAAGAAATAAACTAATGCTCTGTCCACCGATAAAAATATTTTATAGATCTGTTGCTACTGCAAAGGGTTTTCATATGCTAGCAGCAGATTTTGAAAGCAGTCAGTAGATGGAAATGCTTTACCGAAACTTCTGAAATAGGAGCAGCACCTGCTAATCTTCAAACAAAAAAATCACATTTTTCATGTCGTCTCTAACATTTGTGGTATGGAATTACTGACTTCATTTTCTGACCTTAAATAGAACGTCCTGACACATGGCCCACTTGTGACAGTGATTAATTAGCATTAATGTCCTTGCTTGGTGTTCTGTCAAGAATGACGGGGTATGGACTGTTAAACTTGTGATCTCCCACGTTCACACAGACCAGTGCTCAGAGGGCAGAGAGGAACAGAGGGAAAAGGATCTGTAGGTTTGTTTTGCTACACCTTTAATGAGCAGCTGGGTAAAGGGTGTCAGAATTTCCTCAATTCTACCTGAATTTTGAGTCAGGTCTTCATAGACTATAAATAATATAAATATTATATATATACGGTCCATTCTGCTTTGTTTGTACAGCCGCCACATTGTAGGAGATGAAGATCATTCCATAGTAATTAATAAAACTGAATTTTACTTATTTGTCGCTTTTTATATCAACTTTCCTTCATAGTTAAGAATTCTGATTTTTCAGTCTTCTTTCTCCCTGTCTATTTTTGTGGGTCTGGGGATTTTATTGGTAGCAGTATTGAAGAACATCAGAGGAACAGGGTTTGAATATCTATAGTTTACTTTTTTCATAAGCTTGTTGCAAGGTTTTATGTGAAATAATTTAACCTATAGTAAAGAAATACTGATGACAAAGAGCTTACAGATCCAGATATTATTTATTTTTACATAGCATCTTATCTAAATTAGTTCAGTGGGCCTATCCATGTTATGCCTGGGCATTTCTGTATTTGAGTACTAAGTATATTGTATGTATAAACATACAATATGGATTTCATTTCAAGATAATTTGTAAACAAATGTGTACAAAGTACATAAAAGTCCTTGGAATATAAGTTTTCGCAAAGTTAACAAAAGAGTTTATAGTATAACACAATTTTGTGTAATATTAAAGCATGCCTTACCCTCTATTAATTTTGTTACCAAAACCCACTTGTGATGACTATCAGCTCTCTATATGTTGGTTATTGTGCAATGTTAAGTTAACTGCAAGTGGATAAAATCAGTTCTGAAAAACCCATTTTCAGATGAAGCCATTAAGTTATGCTGATAGTGATCACTGCACTCTTCTCGAATGTAAAATGTCTCTGGTCTTGCTCCTTTGCCTTAAAGGAGCTCAGTGGTGGGGGAGGGAGGATGAAACCTTCCCATCATATTCCACTATTAGTTGCATCAAAAGTAAAATCAAACAGAGATAGTGCAGCTAAATTTTAGACTGCATAAATGAAGTTTGAATGTGTCATAGTCAAGAGAGCCTAAACACTTGGGATTGACAATTGAAACAATGTGAAGAAACCAATTTTCATGAAGTGCTGAGTACTTTTTCTCACTCACATGCTTATTTGAGTCAGTTCAAGATTGGCACCCAAAACCCAAAGCTGTGTCACTGCTGAAATTTCCATCCATAACACATGAAAATAGCAGTGATGATGCTCAACCCTTTTTCAGAAGGACACAACAACTTTGAGGTAAATTTATTTGCAATTCTCACTAGTATTAAGTTTTAGTGAGTGGATTAGTCACGGATAAACTTCCTCCTGTCTTGTAGCCTCTGACTTTGAAGCTTACTGCTGCTTCTTGTGTGATAGTTACAGGAAAATTCTAGATCAGACGATCTTGTACCTTGTAAGCAGCTGCCTTTGGGTGCAACAAACTAAGTTATACTAATCACAAATGCTACAGTGTAATACCAGGCCCTGTTATTTGTTCCTAATGCACTGGGCAGACCTAAAACCCTGCATTTCAATTCTCTTAAAAGCACTTACTTTTGGCATCACCAAATCGGAAAAGGATTAAAAAGAGTATAACATGTAATTCCTGGTTGGTTTTGATAGATTTTTTTACATAGAGGAGGTAACAGATACTTCAGAATTGTCAGGCCTATCAGACTAAGGGGAAATTAATTCTGGGGAAAAGGTTTCTTAAAAGCATGAAGCAACTTACACGTGGAGATTGATTTGTAGAGCTTGCAGGCCTGCTTTACTTCAGCTCCATTGAACTATCTCCAGGTATGACATTTTACTGTTCTTGACAGAGAAATGAGTGGTGATGGGAATGTAAATATCTTGGAAGGAATAGAAGCTCTAACAATTAGTTTGACAGAGTAGACTTGGAGGTGGAAGTGCCTTCTGTCAGGAAGCCCTACAGCAGAGGAGGAGCTCCCCAGGATTGCTTTTTTCCTGGTGCTTCTCCTTCCACTAAGACATATAAACTGAAATATAAACTGAAATGATTAGGCAAGACTTAGCATCAGCACCTCAAGTTTAGTTATGAATAACTACCTCATCATTAAGAATGTCTATTTAGATTTCAGAAGTGATCCTGATACTGTCTAACATCTTTCCACATTGTATGCAATGTGCCATTCTGGTTTTTAGTGTTCTCATTTCTATGTGAAAGTGCTAAAGGTAAAAACAGAGTACAGCCACAAAGATTTGGTACTTTTCCATCCCCTAGTAAGAATTATGCATAATGTGGTCTTGTTCTAAGGGTCTGTGTACCACCGAATTCTGAAAGGAATAAAATTCTTAAGAGTAACGAATTCTTCTTATGGACTACTAATGACAAGAGAAAAAAAATTATTTGTCATTGGAAATGTCAAGTGGAGAAACTGGGTCATTTGTTGAGCTAGATCTAGTAACTAGACTTATTTTTCAGATGGTATAGGAGATTATCATGTATCAAAAGAAAAATCATGAAAAAGAGGCAGAGATGGCAGGGGTGACTGTTAAAAAAGTTGTCATCTTCTGACTTAGAAGGTTGATTTTATTTTTACTTTATTGTGCAGTCTTGTCTATCTGGTAACATCAGTAGAGAAGTTTCTCTCTTCTTCCTCATTGATCATCCCTGATACATGGTTGAACGCCTTATTCCTGTAAATCCTTCTGAAGTGTTCCACACTGCCTTCACCCCATTGTTATAAAGCTGGCGTGGTGCCTTTGAGTTGGGATCTAAAACTTATCAAGAATGTGCTCCCCTTGGATTCTTTATTGTACTTTGTGAGGGGCCCTTTTTACAGTGTCTAATGAGCTGTCCCACAAATGTGCTGAACGCCATCATCAGTCACTTCAAGGTGCTCCTTATTCACTTTCCCTTTCCCTCTAAAAAACAGTGAAGTGAGAATATTTGAGTCTAGTAAGAAGAAGCTGTGAGAAGCTTACATGGGATTTCTCTGAGACTCTAGTCAGCAGATTCTGTTTATACAACCATAGTCTTAGTGGTCACCTTCCAAATTCCAAAACTAATGTATTTAAAAATATCAGACATTGAGACAGAGAGCATAGAATTTCATTTCTTGTGTCCCCGGATGTTGTATCTATGTTATAATCTGTCAGGATCATACAGGAATTTCACAAAAGTCATCATCTGTAGGAGGTTGTAGCCAATAAATTGTTTTTATTCTTGCAGTTGTGTAAAACACTGACATGTTACATGTAGCAATAAATAAAACATAATTATCAGAAGTGGACTGTAGCAATACTGAAACAATCCCATTTTCCTCCCAAAATTAAAGAGACGAAAACTAAGTATCTACAGTTAATGCAGAGAGAGTTTAAAGTTTCAGTATTTCTTGTTTGAAGTAAAAGATAAAATTTATTCAGTTCTAGGGGTTTTGGTTTTTTTCTTTAAAAGGAGGACAATACTTTTTTCCTGCAGGGGTTTACAGGAACTTCTATAAAATTTTAAGCTGTTGTAGCAAGAACAGTAGCGGGACTTCCAGGTATCAGCTACCAGTTTCCCCTACCTCTTGACTAGAGCAGTCAAAAAAGTGATGCTCAATAATCAGCTTATGATAACGTTTTAAATTTGTACAATTCTTTGTTCAAATGAATCCCTGTTTTGCACACTGGGTTCTGACCACCCAAAGACACACAGGTGAACAAAATCAACCAGCACAGGGGACTAAAATGGCAGTGTCCTTTCTGTGCAGGAGCTGTTGGCTTAACTGATGATCTGCATAATACTGATATATCTTAGTCACTGAATGAAGAAATGTTTGTCCTACAACACAGCCCTGGGATTGGAACTGAAACCATTTAAGCCTTAGCAAGTAATTTCATTTTTGGAGTAGAAGAACACAGTCTTACTCTTCCTGCACTCCTCTGGCTTGCCACTTGGTCATCTTCTTAAAGGAAAAGGGCTGCAATTCTCAAATTTAACAGAGGATGTTGCAACTGCTAAATGTTTATGCCCATGTACTACCACATAGTTGGCTACACACCCATGGACCAGTGATACTACATGGGTTAAATTTGTTACATTTAATTTGCTGAAAGGACAAAATTTCTTCTAAAAGCAAAATAAATCTATGGGTATCTCCCTAATTCAGATTGCTGCAAGACAGCTTTTATTATTTTGCCTTAGGAGTGGTAAAAGCTGAATTGAAGTCAGTGAGTTCAAATGTGAAAAATCACCATTATGAATGTAATTTCTTTCTAAGTGCTGGATACATAAATGGATTAGCTAACAAAGATGATTAAGTATGGTTTTGGATGCCAGTGTATGTACTGTGATATGCAGCTTGATCAACAAAAAAAAAAAAAAAAAAAAAAAGGATAAAAAAGGATAGGCTTTAGCCCCTTGAGTGAAGCTAATGTTGATGCTAATTAATTCAATGGACCTTGGATGAGGCCTGCTTTCCTCAGGGAGGTATTTGTCCTCATTCTTCACTCCTGGAGTTTATATTCAAACTACTGTATCTTTCTGTTACTATGAACAAAGTTACCTTTAAAAAGTCATCTATGAATATCATCATGGTGACTGACTTTTATCTTAACCCTGTAGGTCAACAGTATAAAAAATAAGAGCATTCAGATTCAGGTCTCTTTGACCTTTTCAGATTCCATGAACCTGCTTAAATTTTTTACAGCTGAAAATCATTTTCCTGGAGAAGAAAAAACCCAATTATTGCAGAATAGCTCTATTAATAGAATGTGTTTGTTGAAAATGAGAATATTACCCTTTAATTAGCGTTGTCAAAAGAAGATTATTTAACTACATTGCATTATCTATGTGTGCGCCTATTTTTTTTTTTTTTTTTTTTTACAATACTATCAAGAACTTTGTTATTTGTTAACAAAATATTACAGGGAAATTAACCTGCCAGGAGTTATTCTGGGGGATTAGTGTATGCCTGTTGCTGTTGGTTCTGACTGCCCACACATTCCTACAGCAGATTCTCAGCTGTAACTGTTTTTCTTGCCTATACTGTTGCACCTGGAATTGTGCTGTAGCTCAAAGCTGTTTCCTGTTCATTTGAATTTCCATTAGATGATACAATTAGCTGGTTGGTGCACCCTTGTTAGCCAGATAGATTATTTCCACTTGGATTCTGTGATTCTGCTGAAAGCTCATGAAAATGCAGATTGAGAAGCTTAGCAGCTGAAATAAATAAATGGAAGCAAAGCTGTGTAGCCTATCCATCACACACCTCAGACTGGCCTTGCAGCTTCATCAGGGACTGCTGTCCCAGCACGAGGTTCCCAGTCAGTTTTAGTTACGTCTTGTCACAGACATAGCCAATCCTTGGGCAACCCGGTTCTGCTTAGTGCTTCAGTCAGACAAAAAGCCCTGCAGTACCAAAGGGAGCTGTGTGCGTTGTTAGCAGTTGATTTAGTGTCTCTAAATTCTAAAGCTACTGCCAACACTGTAATTACCTAGCCAGGTATATTTGATAGTATAATCTAATGTTTTCTTAAGGCTCCCACCAAAGATTTTGTTCTGTTAGCTAATTGACTGTGCACATTCAAACCATGATTATCATAGAAGTAGCTGGTACACATCTCACACATTGCATTAGGTTTCAGTAACTATTGGGGAAGCTCATTTCTTTTCTGAAAAGAGCCTCACAATATAAATGTCTAAAACTGTTTTAATAAGTAACTTTGTGTCTCCCAAGTGTGCTCATTCCGTTTGCTGTCCCTTGGTTACTGTGCAGCACATTCAGCATCAAATACAGATGATTTATAAACCATATTAATTAAGAATTAGAATTATGAAACTGTGAGTAAGCAAATACTGTAGAATTTGGTGATTCTGTTTGTTGTTCCCCAACTTCAGCACCTGGAGAATGTGGTAGTGGGACTTCAGAGTGGTGGATGTGGCTCTACGGCATCCATTTCCCTCTGTAAATGCCCTCATCCAGCTCTGGGTGAAGGTGAGAGTCTCCAGGAAAGCTGCTCAGCTTGTCCTACTCACCAACCCGACCGCAGCATCCTCGGGATCTCTCCTCCGGGCAGCTCCCAGCATGGGCTGCTCACAGTCACAGGGGGGGCAACACAAAGCAAAGAGCGGTAATGGAGCTGAGGGGAAATGTTGGCATTTCTGGTTTATTCTCGTTTTCTCGGTTTTTGCATGACCCGGGGCCGTTCTGAGTGTGCCTGCCCTGAGCCCCGCAGGCAGCGGTGCCTCAGCGGTGCCTCTGTCACAGCACAGAGATGCCAGAGCTATCACAGTCTCCTCAGGAGCCCGGGGCCAGCTAGGTATAAAAGCTATTAAAAATCCATACGTGTGCGGATTTGTGCTCTGACTAATCCAGTCGTTTAGATTTGGTCTCTGGAGCTGTTCTAGAAATTGAAACTCAAGTCATTAATACATAGTGCTGATAACACAGTGACTAAATTAATTTGTGAATTTATGTTAAGTAAATAAATAAACAGAACAATAATCCTTTCCAAAGGAAAAAAAACCAACATAATAAAACCAAAGTCTTCCAATGTATGGTGACTCCTGTCTTAGCCACTCTTCTTCATAATGTTTTTCTCAAGTGTGAAGGAGAGGATTAATTAATTGGATTAATAATAAATTTCCTTGATACATTAATGGAAGGAGAAGGTACATACTAGAAGCAGGCAGAGAAAAATTTCATACAGTCATTAATACCACCAAAGATCAATTCTGAGATAGGATGCTAAATAGTTGTCTTGTACCTAAGGATATGATGATGTTTATTTACGTATTTTAGTAATATGCTGAATACACAATTCCATGTTTGCTTTGAACATGTATTATAGATATTGGGGCAGGGAATTTCATTGCATTAGTTTGACTTCATTGAGGAATGCAAAGCTTTTTGGTAATGAAAGATGGGTATTTTTTCTTTCAAGCATCTTTATCAGAATTTCCTGCAAAAGTAGTTACACTTATAATCCTTGTAGACATTATTATTTTAAAAGCAAACAAAGGAACAAGAAACTTTGCACTCAGTTTCTGAGACTTTTTATGTCTTCAAAGAAAAAAAAAAGGAAAGAGTCTGGTAGCCATGTAATCTGACTTAAAGGATCAGGAGTGAAAGCAGCAGTGGATGAGGAGAGTGGGGGTGGCTCTGTGTCTCACGGGCTCCCTCACTTCACCTGCACCTTTGTGGGCCCCCACTGACAAACCCTCCTCACACCTGCCAGTTCCAGAAAGAGAATAGCCAAAAAGGATTAGTTTTGGTGGCTTTTATCATCACTGCAGTTTTAGAGAATAGCCTGTCATGGAGCGGAATTGCGAAGATACTTTCACTCTTATTACATATGTTTTTACTGAACTTACAAAGCTGCCAAACCAACTACTTCACTGAGCCCTGAAACTGTGTGTGAGCATGTGTGCACACAGCTTTCCTCCTTACAGATGCTGTTTTCCTTATGCCAGAAAGACAGTACAGCTGCTGCGTTGTCATTTTTTTATCACTTCACTCTATACTTTGATTGAATCTTTTTCAAGTGTCTCCTTCCTTCTAAGCACAGGGAAAAAAAGGCATTTCTAAATATATTCAGTTAAGGATTTATATTTGAATCTAATAGCTATTTATATGTATTCCAAAAAGATGCTATTGTGTGTAAGGCAAAACACCAGAAGTGATGAAGACAGGTATTGATTATCACCCCCAAAAAGGCTGGAAGGAAACAGCAGAAGCTGTCCGGCTGAAAAGGTATCAGCTCCTGCAGGGCGTTCTCATTTTCATCACTGCTGCTGCTTTTTCCTTCACTTTTTTCCCCTTAAATTTGTGTCTTGCACAGAATAGAATATCTCTGATACATTTTGCAAGCCGTAAAATGTAAGCCTTCCTGGCTGCAGTGCAACTCTAATCTGAAGAGTTGGAACTGAAAGAGCTGGGTCTGAGATCTTATTCACTCTAATTTTGCTCTTATATATAATGTCTTTTTTAAATTGTTGGTAAAATTGTTATGATACCTGGCACAGGCTCCAAGGATTGGTAATTGCACTTCCATGTTTATAACCTTATCAATTGAAGGTGTTTTGAGCTCTGTCTTTGGAACAAAGGGATTAATTTTGTAGTGTGATTGTTTTATTTCCCCTTCATCATGCTAGAGCTGCTGAACAGAGATGATATACAACAAATCAACAAACAAGAAAGGTAGAACTTAAAATTTTATAGTCATGTAGCTAGAAAAACACTGAATATGTGAAAAGATTCTGGGGCTGGCTACAAAAGAGCCTTTTCTCAGAAAGCCACGGAGTTATGGTCTGTGTGCATTGCTGTAGCAAAGGTCCAAAAGAGGCTGAGGCACTTGGGGAGCCTGGGTTTCTCTTGCCCAGTCTGTTTGCTGCTCTTGCCATTTGCAGGTCATGCACACAGCTCATTCACATGCTTGGATACACAGCATTCATTGCCTTTGTTGCCACCTACAGCACTTACAGGAACATGAAAAGCACAGCCCAGTCCTGCTCCTCATCTCCAAATCATTAGGAAGTTCTCTATGGAGTGTGATCATATACACATATGCATACAAATGTGTATTTATAAACTCTCTCTATCTTGATGCGCAGCCACGCATATTTGCAAAGCCCTCAAACTTTGGCTGTAAATCCACACAGAACTGTTGCCCTGATTATTGGCCTCTCTATCCCCAGTCTGGGCTGGTTTTTTTCCAGTTTCTGGTTTATTCCAGCTTGCCAGCTACTGCAGCTTGATTGAAGTTATCACTTCTCATGCGCCGTAAACCCTGCACTGGACCTTAAGTCCTCACAGAATCCAAACCCAGAACCTAAGCCCTCTTTATCCTGTCTCCAACCTCACATCTTTCCAGGACTTACTGCTGAGTCAAACTTCAAGTTTGCTTGTGAATCACACATAAGCACACCAGAGAGCAAAGTTACACAGAAAATAGGTGGATGGAGTTTCATAAGACTGCAGTTATTAGGGATAGAACTTGCTAGAGAACTCTACTGAGCAGCAGCTTGTTTGTTTGCAATCAGCCTTTTATTTTCCTCTTTTATTTTTATATTAACCCTCTTCTCCATTTCCCATGCTTGTTTCTCCCCAGTCCACTTGATTTCTTCTCATGTTCCCAAGAGTTGCTTAAAACACCCCATAGCCACCCCTGCACTAAAATCAGTCATTGTTATGATACACTAATTCACCTCTTTTTATCAGTTCTTCAGGACATGGAATTGTTCCTTCAATGGCCCATCATTCAGGAACCAGAGAGTTCTGTCTTTGGTATTGTCTTCACTATCTCCTCTTTGTTAGAGTTTGTGTTTCTGACTGTGATTTATTGCTTTTTCTGTCTCTTGTTGTTGTTTTTATGTTGAATAGCCTTTAACCAGGTACCCCATCAAGCCCAATGTCTTTTCTTGCCAGGTTTTCTTGTTGTTGCAGCAGCAATTTAGTATCAAATCACATTTAATCTGTTCTTTAAAACCAAAACAAAGCCAAGGGGAAATCATAAATCTGGATGTATGATGAACCTTTGCCAGCATGACATAAATGTGTATGCCTGCTTCTGATATAAATTAGCCTTGTGTAATAATACAGACTCAGTATTAATTTCATTAAGGCACCTTATTTGCCCTCTGTGTGTCACTGTGAGCCTGAGATGTTCATCTGGTAGGGAAGGAATAAAGCAGGGTGTGATTACAAAATACTCAGATTTTAAATAGGTTTGTGTGTACAGCTGGACTGAGGTCAGGAGGAGCATCAGGCAGTGTGTGAGTCCCCACTCCATAGAGCAGGCCTGGGAGCTGAGTGTGGGATGGAGGATTCTCTACCTTGGTTTGTGCATCACAGAATATGGCACCATGAAAAACACAGTATTCAACAGTAACTTTATGTTTGCTGTAGTCCTGGTGGCTCCCTTGCCACGAGGACCAAAATTCAGAATCACAAAGTGATTAAGCTGAAGAGGAAAGGAAATGAGTATGAATGTAAGGAGAGTAGCAAGATGGAAGAGACAGCACAAGTGGCTGAGGTGCAATGGGAAGCTCTTCAGTTCAAGGTTATAAATATGAATCTTTCCCAGGCTGGCCCAAACAGTCTGAAAGCAACATCATCCAGTAATGACAGAGATTGGAAGCAAGAGAATAGAAAGGCATGAAAAGCTTTTGAAAGTGCCCTTGTGGGCTAATACTGTTACACCAGTGAATAAGTCTCTTGAAGGCTGTGAGTTTGCGGCCATTTATCTGGTAGGCTTGCTATTCATCTCCTTTGAGTGTAGTGAAATGCACTGTATTAGGGTCATGAAGAGAGCAAACCTAAAACGTTTAAATATTAGAAATGGGTTAGCCAGCTATCCAGCAGGAAAGTACAGACTGTTGCAAGCTAAATACAAAGAAAGCATGGAAACAAAAGATAGCATTTGGATAGAGGTATCTGCACTGGGACTTGGAATCTTTGGATGAAGTCTTCTAAGGAGAAGGGACTGTTCGATGCTGTTTAAGACAGCTTTTCTCTTGCAAAATGAGGATCGAATATTCAGTATTCCTTTAGAAAGTCTTCTCTCTGCTTGCAAAATACTTTATGGACACAAAAAGCAAGAATATACAGAAACAAAATCATGTCTAAATTGCTCAAAATTTTAAAATGTTGATAATAGGAATTGTTCATAGAAGAAACTTCCTATTCTGAAGTCTGAAGAGGGAAATATTGAGAGAACAAAAAGGGCTGGAATATAAGACTCAGAGCATATTTTAGTAATGAGATAGATAAAATTATCAAAATTATCTTAACTTAATATATCTTAAAAAAGTGAGGTCAAGATCTTGCAAGAAGTACTGGCAAACCCCAGACATTTGTTCATATTTCACCACTGAAACAACATCTGTTATCTCAGCCTGTGTCAGGGTTTGAAATCTGTGTCCAAATCTAAGTAACAGTTGGACTTTCAGAGTTTTTTTCTTTAGCAGAAATGGGAAAGTCACGTCTACACCCATCATTTGGAGGTATGAAATACATATATAAAAAAAGGAGATAGGCCTTCCTGCCTTCTTGTCTTCCACTAGAAAAGGAAAAAAAAAACCCCACATTTAATAAAAAGTAAAACCCCCTAATTCATACCCAGTGTTGAACAGGAACATTTTTCTAATCTTGAAAAGGGTGGGAGAATTTCTCAGATGTGAAGTTGTAATCATAAAGGATTGGTAAAGCTTAGCCATAATCCAACGTATATAGCTTGGTTAAAACCCATTTAAATAAGCAAGGTGTATCACCACTGATGGGAAAAAGGATGAGAGATTCTCCTCCCAGTTGTGTGTTTCAGTATCTTTCAAAAACTTCAAAACAATTTTGAGAATTTTGTTATGTGGATTCCTTGCTGTATTCCTTAGGGTACATCTTCTTAGGAGATGCACGCAACCTGTATTTGCTATTCCGTTTTCTGGACAGCAGCTTTACTAAGCTTTGAAAAGAGGATGTTAGCATTTTTAAAGCCTTTTTTCTCCTTTTTATTGTATGAATCAGTGTTCTTGAAGGAGTCAAAGTTCAATCCTCCTGCTGCATTACAATGTCTTTCAGTCTAATATTAGAGAGCGAGTCCCATTTTACTTTGTAATACGGAGCTTCACTTCAGCATTAATTTCATTCGAAAAGTAGCTGCACTTATAATAGATTCCTTTAAAGCAAAATGGAAAATATGCATTTATCAAATGACTTTCTTCCAGTAATGCTGCAGCAGTCTTTATTGCATCAAAGTTGTCAGTAGTCAGCCCATCCTTCTGAAAAAAGATGTGTCAATTCATCAAAGCAGGTTTTATATTGAATAAGCAATACATGAATTCTGTGCTAGGTGGACAGACAGACACAATCTCAGCCTGTACAATATGATGTATTTATTTATGCCTACATTTACACAGCGCTAGCAAATTTAGGGAATATTTCCTACATATACACAGCAAGTGACATTATATATTTAAAAATCATGTTTTTGAAATTGTTTAGCCTAAGAGACAAATAACACCTTGTACAAATGAAAGCCTCTTAAAATCAGCCTTAACAGCTTTATCTTTCTTTCCTGAGACTGTCTTTCTTTTTTTCTTCCAGTGTGCTATTTAATGACTTCCATTTTCATCAGTTTCACAGGCCAGTTCACCAGAGTGTTTACTTTTTGTCTCTGTAATTAAACCGACATTTAAATTGAATTTTCTTTGGGGGGGGGGGGGGGTTTGTACTGCTTGGAAAGATGCTTGGTTCAACTGAAATATTAATTCAATTATAAATTTTAAAATTGAACTCTAACTAATCTCTGAATCAGAATATACATTTTCAAGATAAGAAACTATTGCTACACTATTCTTTGGGTATGCAGACCCTAGATTTAGTCACTTGATTCTCCTCTTTTGACATGAAATAAAGGATGCTTCAGCATTTATCAGAGTTGGATCTATGGTTTTAATCTAAAAACAGATTAAATATAAAGGACATGGGCTTGTTGGAGTAAGTCCAGAGGAGGCCATGAAGATGCTCAGAGGGCTAGAGCCCCTCTGCTCTGCACACAGGCTGAGATTGTTCAGTCTGGAGAAGAAAAGGCTCAGGAGAGAGCTTAGAGCCTCTTCAGTGCCTAAAGGGACTCCAAGAGAGCTGGGGAGTGACTTTTGGCAAGGATGTGTAGTGAGAGGAAAAGGGGGTACGGCTTTAACCTGAAACCAAGGAGGTTTGGCTTAGATGTGAGGAAGGAATTGTTCCCTGTGAGGGTGGGCAGGCCCTGGCACAGGGTGCCCAGAGAATCTGTGGCTGCCCTTGGATCCCTGGCAGTGCCCAAGGCCAGGTTGGACACGGGGACTTGGAGCAGCCTGGGACAGTGGAAGGTGTCCCTGCCCATGGCAGGGGGTGGCACTGGATGAGCTTTAAGGTCCATTCCAACCCAAATCATTCTAGGGCCCGCAGGGACACCTATTCTTGCAGAATTGTGGTGTAGAATTAGGCAGTGGAGATGGAAAGAGGGAAGATACTTTTAGTTATTCCTGATATTAAGGTTTTTAACCCTGCCTATTGCACACAGATGATCAGACTTACATGTTTATGGCAAAATCAATCTTGAAGTGTCAAATTAAATTTGAAAATGCCTAACTTGGAGAGTGTATCATATCTCTAACATGATTTTTTACCCCATATATTTAAATATAACAGTATCACTTTATTTTCTTACATAACATGATCCCAGGCAAATTGCATAAGGTAAGTAGTAACAGATTTAAAAGGGAGAAGGGAGATCTCTGCTCTTCCATTCTTCACCTTCCTGCCTTCATGCCAACCAAGATCAAGTCTGGAAAATAACTCAAATATTGGTGAATATCTTATCCTATAATAAACTAAATGAATCAAAGTAATCACAAGTATGTAATCATCTGCTTCCAGATTCCAGAGCTCTGAGTATTTCTCTTCTGTGTTCACAGTAGGTATAGATAGCTGTAGGGACAGATACCCCCAGTAAGACAGCACAAAATCAATGGAATTACATTGCTTGGAAAGCTCAACAACTCTATTGGCCCAGGTCTCTTTCATCTCTATAGAGCTGAGAATCCTGATATCTTCAGTTGAATGTGTGCTGGCTAAGCCTTGCAGCAAAACACTCAGGATTTGCAGCAGCAATCAGGAAACCCCACAATTAGGGTAAAGCTCTTCTAGGTTGTCACACACTACAGGTGAAACAAATAGCATACACTGGGGTTTTACTGGACTGTATAAATTAGCAGAAAGTAAGGCAGGGTAGAATTCATTGAAGCTATGGTAATTCAGTTCCCAAATTTGCACTTTTCCAAAATTTTTATGCAAAGTTTCAGCTATAACTTCTTCCTCAATGAGCTCCAAAACCTAGAAAGTAAAAGGAAGAAAAAATATCTCCCCCACCAAAAAATCTTCAACTCCTTTGGTTGTAGTTGTGTGAGACTGACTGATCTAAATGATCTTACCTCTCTGGGGAAGTATCTCTTTCCTTAATTAAGAGCACAGCCTAATATACTGGTATCTAGGAATTATCTTGGACATGTCCATCAGCACGATGAGGGAGACAGTGTGTCTGTGTAATTCATTTGGGGTTTGCAAAGAGGAACAATCACTTCTCAGCTAATGCATAAAAAACCCCATGTGAATTATAAAAAAGCAAATGAAGGAAGAATGCAATCATAACTGTAACATAGAAGATATGTAGCACATGTTCTATATACATATATATATATATATATACATATGCACTCATATATACAAAATACACATATAAAATAGTATATAGAATCACAAAATATCCTGAATTGGAAGGGACTCACAAGGTGGACGTATGTGTTTGTGTACATGTATATATTAATATTTATATTTACGTTTATGTTTATGTTTAATATAAATGTGTATGTATGTGTGTCTATATATATATATATGAAATCTTGGGCTTTTGCTTTCACCATTGAATTGCTTCAAGGGTTTTGTAGGGCTCAGGGATGCCTGACTGGTCTGCCAGAACAGTGATATGGCATTGTAATGGCATTGGTGCAGTAGGCTTCAATCAGGTACGACCAGACCAAATTACCCTGGAATCAAGGAGTGCATTTCCCACTGGTCCATGTTCATGTCATTGAAGCAGTCAAACAAGGTAGAAGTCTGTATCATGTCTCTCGGCATGACATACATAAATAAATAGGGAGATTCAATCTGGTTGTTAGTTAGATGCTTAGAGACAGAGAAATGGAAATTTATAATCTAATTAATTTGAGTGTCTTCAAAATACAGATGAATTAAGAACTGTTTTGCCTTTTGCTTGAAAAGATGTGGATCTTTGTCTCCTAAACCTCCCTAGGACATGACTATTTTAACCTCAGATTGCAGATTTCGAAAAAGCACTCTGTCATCAATGGTGAGAAAAGCTGAAATTTAAAACAACATCTACTCTAACAAACCTGGGTCAAGAAAAACCCAGGATAAACTTTAGACAAGGAATTAATGATATTTGAGATATCTTTTAGCCTTTGTTTGTCTTGCCCATTTTCTCTTACCTTACTGGGAGCAAAGCTCAGAGGGATTTCACTTTGTGACGAAGACTGGAGTGTCACGTGGAGATCAGATTCCCACCCTTTTTGGAAAATGCAGGTGGATTCCCTTCATTTTTCATGGGCAGAAAGATTCCTTAGCCAAGTCTAACATCTTCCTAACTCCATCTCTCCAGGGCCTCGCAGCCTCCCTGTGACTGCACTCTGACAGCAAATCTATTCCAGTAATTTACTTGGGAGACAAATGCCATGACATGGCCCCCAGCTCCTCTCTTATTTGCACAGCTTTTGTCCTGGAAACAGACATAAAGGATGAGCTGTCCCTGGGGTCACTTTGGGACAGCTGTCCAGGCTGTCCTCTGCCAGCTCCTCATGCTTACCCCATGACTGTGTTACTGCACTGCTCAGCAAAAGCTGGAACCTCCCTGTGTCACCAAGGCTATGTCACCAAGCGGCCCCAAACACAGCCCCCTATGAGCTGTGGTACAAAAGTTAACTCTAGTCCACAGTCTCTGGTACTTCATTCTGTGTGAAGAATAATTCAGATCAAAGGAATGTTTTAGCTGTGCTTTATTCTGTGCCTTAACTCAGACTTCTCACACTTCAGTGTTAGACCAGCTTACAAATGCCTGCTTTCTTTTCAGTGCTGTAAGAAGAAAAGCATAATATCATACCAAGATTTCTAGTCACGGCAGCGTTTGTGTCCTCTGGTTTAAGGAAGAACTTTGAGGTTGTTTCACATTCCTGAGAAGTAAAAGTAGCTTTTACATGAAGAAATAAAAAATAAAGAAATTACAGAAGCTTTGAATCCAGGCCTGTAGAGGCTGTGTTTCAGATAACTAAATTTTAGGTGTAATTTTTGGTAATTCTCTGCAAGTTTTGAGATCTGTGTGGAATTGTGGGCACATTGCTTTCTTAAGTGCCAGATCTGTAGGTTGCTAAATGCAGCTGAATTCTATCAACTGTTCTAGAATTGGGCACAAAATTGTGCTTATTAAGTTAGAAACTAAAAGGAAAAAATAAAGCACTGGCTGTGCCAGCTGATTATTGTGTTAGAAATGCAATCTATGCTTATTAAGTAATTATTCTATAACATGATGATAACTGAAAGAAAATATGGGCAATTTTATTTATTTGTTTATTTGACTCTCTCTTGGCAAAAATTATACAAGTGTAGAGGTTGAAGATTTTGAGTCAAATTTCTAATAAGCCATAACTGCTACTCACACTGACATTTTTTCCCCCACTGGGAATCATGTTATGCATGTTTCCTTTTTTGAAGAAAAAAGTAGAAGGTTACAACTCCTTATGATTTTCTGCAAGTTACTATGCATCTATTATGATTGTGACACTGAAGTCTATACTCTTGTTTGACATGAGAGGGAAAAAATGCAAGTAAAATGTTGCTTTCATAAGTTTTAAAAACAGAATTCCCACAGCATTTCACAGTTTGGTCTTACATTAAGCATTTATGGCAGCTACAAATTCACAGCATGGTTTTTGAGGCAGCAAAAAACCAGAATGAGTTCAATTGACATTTTATAGTCAAAACAAAGGTTTGAAAATGTACAGCTTATATACAACTACTTCTGCGTTACATATTAGCCCCCTAAAATAGAACTAAACTCAGTATCGCCTCTTCATGCAGTAAATTATTAGTAAATTAAGTCCTTCAATCATTCTGAACATTGAGGAACATTCAATTGCAATGCAATTACATTCTAAATGATGGCCAAAATCTTACTTAATTTACACTCTGGAGTCAGTGACGTTCAAGAGGTTGTTGGCAGAGGAAGAGGGCAGAGTCTGGCCCTCTAAATAATTAATAAAGTAGAACAAAAGTAAAGAGCTCATTTGGAATGTCAGTGTGAATGTGCAGAGCTGTGTGATACAGGAGTGTTCACCTCCGGGAGCTCAGCGCTGTGCAGCAGTGTGAAGGAGAGGGGTGGAAAACTCACTCCACTTCAGGGCCTTTCTTGAATAAAAATGATTTGTATGGATGTTCTGCAGTTTTTCTGTGAGCCTTGGGGAATGCCTTTGATGCACTTGATTAGGGAACAAGATCTCAACCTTGTAGACTCAGTAAGATCTTCACATGTTTAAATACAGATAATTAGTCTCAGTTCTCTCTTTTTTTTTTTCTATTTTTTTTAAACTTCCATCCTCATGATTTTGGTTTGAGTGGTTTTTTTTTCCCCTTTCTTGCCCTATTCATTGATTATAAATGTTTGTTTATATGCCAGCACAATGCCCTGTTCCTAATTTATGCAATATAAGTGACCATGTCTAATTTTCATTTTGGAATATAGGATGATACATACTTTTTAAAGGATTTTAGTAGGGAGTGGGAAATTCCCACACCTCTACCTATGTAGTGCAATGGAGTGAAGTGCAGAGATGCTTGGTGGAGCTCCAAGGATGCTGCCATGCTGGTATCCCACTGAGACCATAGCTCAGGGGCAGCCTGTACAAGGTGCTCACATGACCTGCCCCAAGCATGAGCTGTTGCTGGGCTCCCCCTTTGCTGCCTGTTGAGCAGGGTGAGTTTGCTGTGCAGTTCTCAGCTCCATGCACAGTTCCCAGGGATTGCTGTAAGCAGGGGTGGGAGGAGGTCAGGGGGAGCAGTAACCTGGGCACGGCCAACAGGATGGATATCATTATTTAAAATGTCTGAAAATGGTGTGATGAGCCCAGAGGTTCAGGATCTCATTATCCATCATGTTTTGGCCTACAGACTTATTTTAGTTTATGATTCTTTGCTGTCTTAAAAGATGGTATATTCTGCTAAATCATCACATGAATTGAGCCATGGGGCTGCATAAATATGTGTGGCTGAGCCATTTTTTTCTATCATGGATGGAAGCTTGATTTGGAGCCTTATTGAACATAGTTTTACTCTGATTATGCAGATTTAAAGAGGCATTGGTCCAAGGTAAATGTTGGTCAAAGTGTATTCCACCATATCTGGAAAATATTCTGGTGGTTTTAATTCTCTCTCTGTTGGCAGAGTTATTATTGACTGGTTCAAATTATTTAATTAAGGATTTACCCATTTTCCATATCTGTAAATGAATTCCCTTTCTCAAACAGGTGTTGTAAAGACAATTCACTTGCTTATCTCATGGACTTCAAACTAATGAGATATAAGCAGGGTATTTTAGTCTGTTTGCTGGTTTTCAGTATGTAGCCATTTTGTGTATGGAAGGAATTGTACACTCTGTTAATTCTATGTCAGAGCATTATACAAGGAAATTGATATATAGGAGTTCACTGTGCACATTTTTCCAAATTCCTGGTGCTGTTCCAGTGCTCAGGTGTCAAATGCACAGATCAATGTTTTACCTTTAATCACTCTACTGTGGCACAGGCTCAAAGGAAACACACCTTTCCTCCCCCAAGAAAACAAGGAAATCTGCTGTTTGTGTTCTGCTCTGGTGCACCAGTTCAAAATGGCTTTCTGTCTCACTCCACTGGTTTCTTGGAGGTGGGGATTGATCTGAGAATCTCTTGTGTGATATGTTTGAAATATTTATCTGAGGCTGAACTGTCAGGTGGTGTCCAAGTCACTCATTACCAGGGAGCAGAGGGAGGCCATGCTGTCAGGGAATTACCATTTTCATAACATATAGCTCTGTGTATTTATGGGCAGTGGGGTTTGCTTTAATAAACTTGGCATAGGGAATAGATCATTGCAAGGTATTTGATTTAAATGCTGAAAATTACAATCTGAAGGTAACAGTAAATGATATCCAAACTATTTTAGCATTGTTATCTGTAATATTCAGAGTCTTTGCTTTCTTATTTCTCATTACACAATTGTTCTAAGATTTTTTTTTTCTTTTCCTTTTCTTTTTTCCTCTTGAAGTTTTTTTTTTGTCTCTAAATATGTCAGTGACTGGCTTGCAACCCAGTATAATTGGTAGCTGGTAAATGACCTGTGTTTTATTTCTTGATCTGAATCCTGGCTGATCTACCTGAGCTGAGTGAAACATGCCTTCAGGGTGCTACAAAGTTTGCCCTGATCAAAGAACTGAGGACTTTTCTCGTGGAGCACCAAGGCACCAATAAACACTTGTCTTACCTCCTACAAATTGTAAGTTCAGTTTTGCTGCAGATTATTAGCATGAAATAAACCATTGGATGAAATCAGACATGTCATTTTTCCTGTTGTGTTCCTTCTCTCGTGCCAACATTATGCCATCATACAATACTACAGTGCTATGTACAGCCCAGAATGAAAGGTTTCATTATATTTTGGATTCCAGGAGCGTGACAGACATTTTTACGTTATACAAACTACATAAAATTGTAGTTCTTAAATGTTTTCATTGTCTGAAAGGCACATCTTGTAACTGTGGGATAGGAATATTATCTTTAGGTCAAATTACTGTGTGCTGAAGCATGACCCAATTTTCAGTTTAATGTGAATCCTATTTTTGGTTGTGCAAAAAAAAATAAGAAATACTCATTGACTGTGAGGTGCTTATTTCAGTTTTATTAAAGAGTTGCTGATTGCAAGTTATGGGATGCTATAAAATTGAAACTGCCTTATTTAAAAGCATTCTCTCTTGTGCAATGGGATAAAGGTTGATTTTGTAGCTTTGTAGATATTGTGTGAAGTTATTTAGATAGTGGTTCTTAATCTGCAGATATTTTCTGTTCTCTCCCTTAAATAAAAGTCTTGACACTTTTACATTTCGACAGTTAATCTTTAATTCTTCACCATACCAATTAACTGTGAACTATTAGAGAAACAATAAGCCATGAATCATCAGCTACAAGTAGGCAGAGTTTAACAGTCAAGAAATTGAGCATTTCTTAATTTTATATACCCTCAACATCCAAGTGAATAAAACTGAGGTTAAACAGAAAGGCTATCTCATTCCCCACTGCTTTAGGAAACAACTTATTTCTTTCTCTCTTGTTCATCTGCCAATACAACACAAAAAAAAAAAAGGAAGGACCTGATTCTGTGATTCTTGATTTGCACAGGAAGCTTTTATTTCTATATCAGCCACTCTAAACAGAGTATAATATTAATAGACATTATCCACAATATACAACATTCATGAGAACAAACACCCTGCTTCTGTAAACTTGAAGTTCTTTGGAGAGTCCTCTTGACAATGAATTCTCCCTTTTCACAGGTATTATGTGAGGCAGTGCAGCTATTCAATTAAGAGCCTTTGAATCTTTTAAAAGCTTGAATTCTGCCTAACTAGGAACACGTAAATATATTCAGCTGTCTCATAGTTACTTTTCTACCACAAGTTAAGCTGGGGTTCATGGATGTTGCTGGATCAGAGCCAGACCCTCCTGCATATTGCAGAACAAAGTTGTGAGATCAAAAGGCTGGAGACAGGTCTGTGGTCAGAACTGCTTGGGCACTGGGCTGCTTCATCTTAAACCTTTTCAAAATGATTGCTTAGTGCAGTGCTTCCTCAATACTGTTAGTAGATACAGAAGGGTCTGTAGAGAGAATAGTTCAGGTCATATTCAGAATTAAAACAGTTGTCACCTGCTGATCACAATTGGAGGCTGGGCATTTACAGAAAGCCAACTGTCTCTAGAGCAAGAGGCTGCATTTCACGCAGGGTAAATGCAACTGGAAGAGTTTCACTAATGGGGTGTCTGTGAGTCAGGATTTCTACGCAGCCTTGCAGAGCATTTCACCCTAATAGGGCTCCTGCAATGGAGCTGAAATTCAGATCAGTGGGAATGCTCTGCCTGCTTGGAACTTTGTTAAAATTCTGAGTAAAGCAGGTGTAGATTTGGATTTCTGCACCTGCCCATGAGATTGGTAAGCAGAGGTAGGCTGGGATATTCTGGAGAATATTTTTCTGTGAGAAAATACATCCTCATCAAAAGTGACAGTCTGACGGAGAAAGGAGTAAATGAAAAGGACTATCTCAAACCTAAATTTGGAAATATTCTCAATTGCTAGAAGATATTGTACAAATGGTTTGAAGAAGCTGCACATCTGTCAAAATTATTCATTTTGTTGGTCTTCATATATTTGATGGGAGGTGTCCTAAATCAGAGTAATTTCTTATTTCATAGTCCATTCTTAATTTGCCTAATTGGAATATTTCACAATGTCTATGCAAGCACTAACAAAATATTCAGTCCAATGCTGAAATACAAGATTGAATTTAGTAGCTGGCATAGTCAAGGAATATCACCAAGTAGCATCCATTTAGATAGTTCACAAAGAAATGGTAAAACTCCTAATTTTATGTTGTTTATATATTTTTAGTTTTGATAATAAGTGTTTCAGACAACTGTAGTGTTACTGCACCCGAGGCCAGTGCTGCTTCCTTACCATTATCTGTCCTTTCTCAGCCATTTTTAGCATAATTCTAGGAAATTCTGGTGCTGTTTCCTTCCTCAGGTATTCCAGAAAAAAACCCCACATTTAATCCAAAATTCACAGGAATCAATAAAATTCTACAGTCATTCTTTTTTCCATGCACCTTTTTGCCTATAGAATTTCCTCAATACCACCGAAGTGTAATGTGTTTAAATAAATTAAATAGAAGAATTAATCAAATTCTATTCTGCATCATTAGGAATTATGAATAGCTAAAACTCATACTCTGTTTGAAATGCAGAACTGCTTAATTCAAATTTTGGTATCAACAATGCTGATATAGGGGAAACAAGTGAAAACTGTTAAAGGGCTTGTTAAGAATCATCATTGTATGTAATTTTACAAAGAAAAAAGTAAATGTTGAGATACAATTTTATCTGCATTAAATTACTAATTTACTATCACATTAGACATGAACCAGAATGAAAACATTTTTTTCTGGTCAGAATGATCCAAATCAGTGCTCAGGCCTGGAAGGGACCTGAAAATTCTACTGGGCTATCCATAATCTTAGGGCAGAATGTCCAGTCTGATAATTCCTTTCAGTCAAATTTCTTCATAATTGATATATTTTCAAGAAGTCTATGAACTTGAAAGAACAAAGGCTGTTTTAAATCAAGAAACTTCAATGATCTATTTCTTCAAATTTCTGTGAGAATATCTATAATCGCTTCAAAACTAGTCAGTAGTTATTGGGAGGGAGTTGCTGTGTATTTAAAGTCAAGGGAGCTTTGAAAGGAGTTGAAAAGAGGAGTGACAAGGTGGTGTGAAGCATTTGAAGCAACCTGTATTTACAGGAATTCTTTCCTTTGCAATGCAAATCCAGTGGGAAGGAGTGGGTCCTTACTTTCATGTTTAGGTCACAGATTCTTCCAGGCCAGTGATTTTTGTAGTAATCAGGGATTCAAGCAGCTCATACTGTTATCAGTCTCTACTGCAACTTTTCTAGGGTCAGTATCCTGAGACCTTTGTCCATGCACAAGCCCACTCTCTTCAACGATGAGCAGTCCCAGACCTGTGTGAACACAAAACAGAGCAAGGCACTATTCCTTTTCTTTTCCTGTCTGAATAGAAAGTAGTAGACTGAGATTGGTGTTAGGGGATTATGAGAAAGAGACAAAAACAACTCATGCAAATGGATGCAGAAGTGGTCAGTGTGGCTGTCAGTGTACTTTTAAATTCAGGGAGGATAATTTCCATAAAACTGGTGGCAAGGAAAGAGGCCCTGGAGAAATCAGTCCTTCAGGAGATTGTCTGTGCTGTAAGGACAAGTTGCTGAAAGTCTATAATGCCATTTAGAAACACACTGAGAACCAAGCTGGGAAGTACCAGAATCTTAGATAAGAGATGTATATTTTGTGTCAAAACAGCAAAAAAACCTCTCCCCTTTTCCATCTCACCTGCTATCTAAACTACAAATGATGGTGCTACCAGTCTTTTAATGGGAATTTTTAATGGAAGGGCACATAAAAGAATACTACAGAACAATTTGGAGTTACCAGGAGTCTTTAAAATATTGATTAATGTAAATCCTTTGCCTTTCTGAGCATTCTCTGTTGAACTGTGAAACTGAACTCTTTCTTAAAATCTCAAGTTGATATTTTATTTATCTGTGATTTTACTTTTGTATTGGAAAGTCATAAAACAAACTTGAGTGAAATACTTTCACCTCCTTAAAATATATAATTATTATAACTTTGTATTTCATTTCTCCTCGAAGTTGAATAACAATAACACTCCTCTAAAAGCATTTACATTTGAAAGAATAGTCTTGAAATTTTGATGCCCATTTCATACACCTTTGCACCGCAAAGAATACTGAATTTTAACTTAGAAGTCAATTTTAATCAGAATCACTTCCACTGTTATTGTTATTTTCCTTTTTATCTATTTGAGGATAGTTATAAATGCACATACAGTTCTTTCCTGCATGTATAAAATAATTGGAACCCAGATATATTCTTTGGCTTTTTTGGGTTTTTTTTGGCTTGCTTTTTTTTCTGAGTTACAGTTTCATTTCTGAAAATTTATAGCAGATTTTTTTCAGCTCTCCACAGCCCATAACAATCTGGACAGTATCTTCAGGCTTTTTAAGGGGCAGAAACAGTATCCATCTGGAGCATTATGCTGTGGCTCGTCAATGGGGGATTTGGTTTGGTTTTTGATTTTCTTAGTTGGTTGGTTTGTTTGGTTGGTTGGTTTGGTTTTGGGGTTTTTTCCTTTTCTTTTTTTCCTGACTATTTCTTTTTGTTTGCTATTGATGAAAAAGGTTTTAAAGTTGAATGGATTTCTTGGCTATTATTTTTTGCATGGGAAGTCCAACACTTTATTTAGGGAAAATAATACCCTAACTCATGTCGTAGTTTGGACCTAAAACTGTTACCTTTTTTTGTGTGGTGAGGACGTTCATCGTAACTCCCCAACTAATGCCATATTTGCACTGGATTTTTTAAATGGTTACTGCATTGTATTGACAGAAAATACTGATATACTGGATGTTGACTCTGGGGTATTGCTTTGGTCACAAAAGAATTTCTGTTTTTCAGTA
The DNA here is from genome assembly GCA_025920805.1 of Petroica traversi. NCBI lineage: Eukaryota > Metazoa > Chordata > Aves > Passeriformes > Petroicidae > Petroica > Petroica traversi. Next base: position 2,593,190 of record JAHLSL010000079.1, on the reverse strand, counting down.
GTGGGATTCAAGACCTTGTAATTATGCAGTAAGAAATTACATTTTTAAAATCAGATGCAATTACACTCTTCATCAACACAGATATTGTAACTTTTAGGACCTTCTGAAGAGTGGTGATAGGTAGTTGGCCTGAGATGTAGAGCTACCTACTGCTATTCAAGGAATAAAGACAAAAATCTTTTGCCTATGTATTTCTGAAATATAGTTTTCTGTTTTAGTTAGAAGCTGATATGTAGTAATACTGACAGTTTCAAAAGAAACCTTCCCCTCTCCTGGAGTTACATAAAATGGGATGGTGCTTGCCACAAAATAAGCACTTATATATTCCCTTCCTTCCAGACTACCAGGAAATTCTAATAATGTCATAGTAAATAGAGAACAGTAGTGCAAGAATTTCCACACCTTAGAAGCAAACAGGAAACTGGTCTCATGGGGTGCTCTTCTGATCCAGTCTGAGCAATCCAAGCTTTCAATGCCTGCAATGTACATGGGGATAAAACATCTGATGTTTAGTTAAAAGAAACTAACAAAACACAACAAAAATCAAAAAACCTCAACAGTTTGAACATGATTGTATTTTTCATGGCAGTTACTGCAGCAATGTGTGAATTAGTAAGTCCTATAGAATTAGGATTTAGCAATATGGTTTGGCAAATACAGTATAATGCCATTAAATCTCTCCCTTGTCTCCCCGGAACCATGTTGTTATAAAGTAGCACCATGAGTGGCATTACAAGGTAAATATCACCACATTCCAGCTCCCCGAGCCTAAGTTCAAATATATGAACAAAGCTGCAAATGAAGAACTGGTTTTCAGCTCTGTTTAAAAAGCTGTGCTGGTTTTGGCTGGGGTACTTTGTTGCCAGCTGGGGTTAAACCACAACGAAAACAAACAAAATGAAAAACCAAACAGAAGGGAATGTAAATGTGCAGTCGGAAGGGATTCTGCAGTTTTCATCTCTGGAACCAGATGATTTCCACTGTGCTCCAGCATATATAAAACTTTCTTGTTGCTGTCTTTCATTAAGTCCAGTTCACTACCTTTTTTTATCTTCTCTCTTTTCAGTGTTTTCTATGTTTATTTCTGTTATGCTGTTTCTAAAACAGCCCCACAAATAGCTGAAGATGAGCAAATTGGCCTGGTTGTGAGAAAAAGCTGTTGAAAAGCAGGGGGTGGAATTTTTTTTCTGTTGACTTTCCCAAAAGAAATGTCATATTATTGCTCCCAGAGGGTATCATTACATCATTGTCATGGGAATTAGCACCTACTGTTCTCAGTGGGGAATTTACATTTCTGGCTCATGTGGCTCCTTTACAAACACAAACAGACATTGGTTACGCAGATAACTTTTGACTATTTTGGTTATTTTCTGAGCAGTCATAATGTATATAAATCACCTATGTAACTTCTTCAAAATAAAACCGAGATTGAAAAGCAGTGCATTATCCCAAACTATTACTCTTTCCATATAAGAAAGGAACATTTCTTAATCTTTGGGAAATGCTGCTGAGAAAGAAGGGCATCCATTCTAGTGAATGCTCTTAGCATTTCCTAGCCTGGCTAGCATTTGAAATCATAAAAATAATCAGGGAAAAAAATTAATTTATAGATGTGCATAATTTTGCCCTTACAGAGGGGATTTAGAATTTAACCATATTCTGGAGTATAAGAACTCAAGGACAAAGCCTACCCTTCAGTTTATATAGCTGCAAACTCCAAAATACATTTCAAACTGCTTTGTATTCTTACATGAAAGCCTGAAAACACAATGAATTTTGGTCCTTGGGGAGCAGTGCTCTGCAGTCCACCACTTTCCAGTGATGCCTTTAGTGTGAAACTGTTTGCAAGGACAGATTCAGTGTGGAGGGGAAGGAGGGACAGTGGGCTATGAACACACAGACAAGAATACACCAACAGAGGGAGGTGACAGATTGGAATTTCAGCCCTGGGCTCTGGCTCAGACATTTGGTGGCTATGGCTCTTACCAGCACCAAAACCTAAATTCTTTCCAAAGCTGGACACTACAGTCAAGGAGTAGTAACTTCCATGTTGCTTTACTCACAACACACAGGAACTGTGAATCTTGATCCAGATTGTCAGTATTGGAAATCGGTGTAGATCTACCAAGTTCAGCAGAGGGTTTAGGTTCCCACCAGCTTGGCTGTGTATTGTTGGAACTGGACATGTATTAGTAGACTTTTGCAGCCTCTTTGGAGCAAAAGAGTTTGTAGAAGAAAAAAATGGAACCAACATATGAGTCATATTAAGTTTTAATCCTGTGCTCCTTCTTCTTTTTAGAAGTGGTTCACTCAGTCTCCTAATCACACTGTATTATGTTGCTGCTTTACAATCACACTCCAAATGCAAATCACTTCATTGGTTTCTTAGTGACAGCAAGCCCTGACAGCAGTAGGTACTTGGAATATGCCAGTAAGATTTTAACTGTTTTGAAATGGTTGCAAGGGACACTGTTTTGGGAGATTACAATCAGGGCATTCCATCAGAGTGCTTTATTTCCACCACCAGTCCATATGCAATGACCTAATAAGTGATTACTGTCTTTATGTCTTTATATTTGAGGACTAGGTAGAACATTTCATTCGGTGAACAATGATTGTGTCTTCTCAAGGCATATGTGGCTCATTAATATTAATGAAGCTTGCATGTATGCATCAAAGAAGGACTTATATTGTACATAATCACTATTTATCTAGGCAAATGTAGATTCATCATTTTCTATTTACTAAAAATAAGCCTTCTGCAGTTGATTTAGAACATCTTCTTGCTTCGCATTGGGAATAGTTATCATTGTCTCGATGCCTGAGAGTGTGAACCCACCTTGTTCTCACTTAAGGGAAGTAAGCTAAATGTGAGTTCAAAAATATGAGGTCTATTTGGCAGCTTCTATCTGTTCTGCAGAGAATCTGTGGACAAAGAAGGTGAAAACTTAGAGATTAATACAAAAGTTCAACAGGTGTCATTGTTTTCCTGTGAGTCTTGTTCTGTGTTTAAAGTGTGGTGTAAAATGCCAAGGATGAAGTTTCAGCAGCGATCAGAAAGGAACAAATGCTATTCAGGCACTTTCCATACAAGGGCTTCTGACAAAACCATTCCTTTCATTGCAGTTGAACTGTTGGCTCAACAAGCTGAGTTTCTATTTAATCACTTAGAAATTATATTTGTAAAGAAGAAACGAGAAAGGGGACTCTGCCTTTACAGTACTGAAATGTGTTCACTGACATCACAATAATTTTTCTAAGTTCTTTTCACCAGTTCCATTAAAAAGTCATGCCCTTAAAATACTACCTTTTTAAATTAAGTTGAATATCAGCCAACTTTCAGAGATACCTGTAGTAGAAAGGGAACTAGTGGTAGAAATTTCTGAACCTTGGTCAGATGGCCCCCCCTGTAGCCCATGGCCAACACAGTTCAAGCCATCTCATCAATACAGGTGAATATATTAGTAGCAACAGTCCAATATTTGGGAATTGCTGTGAATAATTAGACGAATCTCAGCTACCATGCAGTGTCCTAGGAAAAATGTAAGTCTTGGGGTGTAAATAAAGGAAGACCAAGTTGAAGAGGGATAAAGTGATGGTTCTGTGTCTTATTTTCTGATTCTGAATCAATTTCTTCAGTATTTTATGCCTCTGCTGCCAATGAATAAAAGGGATAAAATATATTAAAATTATCCTATCCTTTTTCTTGACGTTCTGGAGTTTCTGAGAGTACAGCTCTGGGATATTCTCATCTTTCTTAATACATACTTTTTAAGCAGGTGGTAAAACTAATGTAGTCCATGAGCATGAGAGGTTGCAAACAGAATTTCTCTTTCAAATATAAAGGAAGACCTCCGATCATCTGCTATTATTTTACTATTCAAATAAACTTCTTTTATTCCTCACTTATATAATCCTTTGTTACTTTGGGAATAGAGGCTGACAAAAACGTGCATTCTCTTGGATGAGTTGCTCTGCCTCTGGGTTAGTCAGCTTCCGAGACTACCAGGTTTCCATATCATGGGCTAATTTATACCATTCCTGATTATCCCAACCTGAGGCCATTCTTTCAGGGACAAAGGCTTTCCCAGCAGCTCTACTAGCATAATTTTAAGTGCCTTCTTGCCTTTAGGAACATTCCGCTTGTTATAGGCCACTTGATTGAATTCCAGATATCTTTTAAGTCCATCTGTACTAGTTTTAGCTGTCTTTTGCACAGAGAAATTTTTCATTTCATACAATTTTACCTTTTATTTAGGTAACAGCCCTTTACTATGCCCATCTTTGCTAATCACCAGGGTTTTTTTCTGTGAGTTTATGCCATTCTTGTTCTGTAAACCAATGTCCCCTTCTATTAGCCTTCTTTTGGATAAATCATTCATTATGTTACATGCATAAAGACCAAAAATCAAGTCTTGCATGCTCCCAAATGCCCTTGATGTTCAAGTGTTCCCTGCAGTATTATATGAAAGCTTTCTTTTAGCACAGCTTGACAGCTGGAGACAATTTCTTTGGTCCTGATCTTTGTCTTAGCCTGTTCTTTAGGGTGCTTCCATAGATTTTGATGTCTGATTCTCCATAAGGCATCTTTAAGAGCACTTTTTGATACCCTGAGAACCAGGCTTGGAAATCCAGAACCTGGTGCTCAGTTTATAGATCTGTACCCCCTGATATTGGGAACACCTCGTTCTTCCGTAGCCATTTTGGAATCACTCTTGACTTGAAGTAGCTTCAAGTCACGTTCAAAGAAAACAGGTTTCTCACAGTATCCAAAACCCCCCAAATATTTGTAACGGATGCAAAAGTTTAAAAATAAAATAATGAAAGCAACATATCTTTTTACTTAAAATCACAATTTTCTTACCCTAAAATTATACAAGAAAGTTTTCTCTGTGTTTATCCAAAGGTTCTCTTCACACTACTACGGCAGGGATAATGACAAAAATATCTGTTCTTGTGAATGACACCTGCCATTGTATTTCAAGCAACCTGGTGAAGAGAAGTCTAACACACTTTTTGGAGGGGGATATCTCCTAGGGAGATAGGGCTTCTTGGCTTTGATGTTGAATTTACAGTTGTGAAAGGAGAGTTCAGTCTCTGCAGAATCACTCCAGCAGAAAATCTCATGTTTTCCTTCAATGGTTCAAACTTGCTTATGGATTTCTTTCTAGATCGTTCCCAGCAGTCACAGACATTGTCTTTCTGGTATATTTATCCTATTGCATTTATTGCACTGGTGTGGACTCTTATGTTTATCTCTTGGGTAAATCTTCCTATACTGTTTCTTTCTTGAATAAATGTTAAAAGAAACTTTTCAAGGATGATTTTTAATTATAAAAGTGCTTTAAAAAGATTTTTTTTCACCTGTATAATTAGGAGACATTTTAAAAGAAAATTTTCCAGTCAATTAGTCCCTAATGAAGCTCAATTTGTTTTACAAATTAACCTTTTCTTAAAATAACAGGATGATTTAATGCAAGAGTTATTCTGCTTCTTTCAGTCTGTACTGAGTTCTCTCTTCCACAGATGTACATCCCTCCAAAGTCAATAGAAGATATAATTTAAGTTAATAGGGTTTTGTTCCCTAAAGCTTGTCTTAAGCTTATCTGTTGACTATACAAGACTGGAATTGTAATGGTGTTTCCAGAACTTTGGGTTGATCTCTGGCTTAAAAAAAAAAAAAAGTGTTTAATCTTGTTGCTGAATACTGCCCATGCATATTGGCAGCTGTAACAACTTGGAGGCCACATTTCTTTATTGAAGATAAACATGTGATGCTCCTTCTGTATCTCACTTGTGTGATGGCGTGCAGGGGGGAAATGGGGAAGGACAGTGGCGTCTCACCTCCGCTCTGCCAAGGTGGTGGTGTAATTCACTTCAGCTGTTCTTAATGCTGGAATACTGCTGAGAACTAAATCTGGAAAAAAACCTTGGGGAAAAACCAATTTAGTTGTGTATTTGAGAAAATATGGCACGTATGAAAAGATGCTGGGGCTCCAGTTTGCACATCTCTCCTCTCCTTAGGAAAGACTATCGTCGGACAAACACATCTTCCCTAAAGGCTTATTACACTATGCTATGAGCAGAGGTGATGGTTTAGGCAACCTGAATTCAACTGGAGTTCTGCTACCTGCAGGGAAAATACTGACAGGGCTGGATATTGAAAGCACCTCAGAAAGACAGGCTGTGTATTACTCCCAAGTTATTCTGAAGACAAAACCACAGCTAAGGGTTTTGCTTTAAATTATCCCTTTATGCAGCCAGAGATAACTTTGAAGTGGCTTTGAACAGGAGCTGACCTTTTATTATTTTGGGGGGGCTTTTTGTTTTGTTTTTTTTCTGTTTATTTGTTTGTCTGTTTGTTTTTGGGGGGTTTTTTGGTTAGTATTGGTAAGCCAGGTTTAGGCATAGCTATGAGCAAATTCTGTTGAAGTGAGAAGTCTGGGGTGGGTGGGTAGTTAAATGGACTTACATGTAGAGAGTTCTGGATGAAATCAGTGATTGGAGCATTTTTTTCCCTTGATCCAGTCACCTACTGGCGTTAGCTCATGCTATGAAAGAGAGAAAACACTTGTTAATGAGATTCTTAAAAGGTGGCTAAACCTGAAAGCAGCAGATGACCATCATTTAAAATAGCTATTTGATACATAGAGTTGTCATCTCAGAGATGTACATTGCCTCTGCCCTGGGATTTGCACCATGTTCACCCGGGTGAGATTCCTGGTTATTCAGTGCAGTATTCACATACTGTGCCTGTTTGGTTTAGTATGCAGAGTTCAGAGCTTCCTGGCTTTGCAGCCAGCATGCTCCCATCAGTAAACTGCAGTGTGTGTCTGTGCAGTGCTCTGCTCTCAGCTGAGTGCTCAGTGTATGGATCGCACTTGGATCCAGCCTGACACGGTGAGGCCTCACAGGCTCGGGGGTCAGGCATTGGCATCATCCTGAGGAGGGATGGTGACAGCACTTCAGTGGAAATAGGGAGTAGTTGCAAGTGTGTGCAATTCATCTGTTTAAAGATCTTATCTCTCCTGGGGAACTTCTCCAATATCTTTAAAAAAGTTAGATTATTCACATTCAAGGGGGAAGACAGAGGAACAAATACAGTGCATCTCTCTATTGAGTGCCCAAACTCCCTCTGCTCCCTGTTTCTATTAGAAACTCCAGGTCTTTCAGTGTCATGTCCATTTTGTTTAGGAATAAGAGCACTTTCAGATTTTCTGCTCAGGGCCAAACAAGCTCTTCTGTGTAAGAACTGCAGTAAGTGGTGTTCCCTTATTTCCACCCTTGTGGACTGAAGTGACTTTATATGCTGCATGTGGGCTGTTATAGCTGGGTCAATGAAAGGTTAGATATCTCTCCATGATTATCAACAGTAATTTTTCAAAAAATTAATTTACCATTGCAATCAAAAATAAAATTGCATGCAATGTTGTAATTTGTCTCACCAAAACATGCAGTTTAAATGGACAAGAAATATGTCATTAATGAAGTATAGTTGATTTAGGTGACGCCGGTAAAATTTTGAGAAAACTTTTATTTTGTTCTAATTCTTCTATGTTCATTCTTCAATGCAAGTACTATACTTGGAACTAATTTTCATTTATTACACATTTCATAATACTATTAGTCTGATTAATTAATGCATAATACATCCTGGAGACTAATTTGTTTACTCCTAGAGGGCTCATTAGGAGTTGCTATATGAATGTGAGATTAGATTTTAAAGTGAGCCACCTTCTAAAGATTGAATCATATGTCTGCTTTGCAGTAAACTGGCAAATGAAAATCTGGTAATCTATATCCCTCATTGAGATGCAGAAGCATTTTAAAAGTTTGCTGAAACTAGACACGTAGCTGAGCATTTCTCACAGCTAAAAATACCTATTTCCTTATCTTAGGTACAGCTTTACATATTTTCAATCGAAATACTGATTTATTAGGACAATTTGTCACTCCCATGAATCTGGTTGGAGTAGTACATGCATTTTTATTTTGCATTTAAATGCATATGATATCCTCCTAAGGTTTCAACTGTGTTATTTTAGTGATACTGTCTAACCAAAATGAATGGGTAATTCTGCAACGAAGTTCAGCATTCTCCAAATACAGTAAAATTTGGTCCAGTTCCCTCGAGTGCTGTGAGTCAGTCTTGATTTTGTTGCCCACTGCTGATACTAATGTCACATTGTTAGAAGGTTTTGCCCAAATGACTTAATAGGACCTTTTATTTTTAAACCCTATTTTTTGTCCTAGTATGAATTCTGAATGTTTTGTAATACAGGTGCAAGCACTGTGAGAGGACTGATACTATTAGAGAAAGAGTCAGTGGTGGCTCCTCTAGGAATATATACTTATGTAATTGTATATAATTATATATATATGTATAGACACATACATGTATATAGACATATACATATTTATATAGACACATACATATTTTTGTTGTGTACATATATTGATAAATATGCCTTATTCATTGATACTCTCCTAGTTCTGAACCAGTCATTAAAGCTGTTTTCTCTTCTTTCTGTTTTCTGTTACCCTTTCAAGTAGAACAGATCAATGTTTTTCCAAAAGCTTTGTTTTAAGCCATATTCTCCACAGACTTGATTTGCATAAGTTATTTATGGTCAAAGTTTTTAAAAAAACAATTATTATGTCTTTTCTTTCCATAGCTTGGAATTACCAGTCAAGATTGTGTAAATGACCGTTCTTGCTTTCTGTTAGCTATGCTTTTTTTACTGTGAAAAAACCTTCCCTTTTCATGATATTGGGAACCTCGTGCTTGAGCTCTGCCTTGATTAAGAAAATGTGAATCCACAACGTGAAGAGAATGAGGTACCTGAGTTTTTCTTTCATCCCCCTGCACAGCGTTCAAGCTAAAGTAGCAAGAACATACAAGACTTTGACAGCTGTGATTTGACTCTTTATTCTTCTTTCAGGAAGAATATTTGCATTCCTCTTTATGCTACTGTGAAACCACAGATGGCCTTAAAGTTTTTAGGTGGTGTCCCATTCTTTCTTTTCATCTTTTTTCTTCTCCTCACATAACCTTTCATTTGACTGAATAGAGATGATCTTCAAATCAGCCTTTAGATTGAAACCTTATCCCTGCCAAAGGAATTAGGAGATTTGTTATTTATTTTAGAGCCTACATTCTGAGTCTTAGCCTTTTTTCAGTTCTAAAATGTTCTGTGGATTTGTGCCTTTCGATGATTTTGTGGATGCTCACCAGAAGCATCTATTGTTTACGGCAAATCAAGGCAGTCCATTTTCTGAAACATCCCAGAAAGACCAGCATACTGCTTCACACACAGTTATGTGCTTCAGTAGATATGTTTTGATTTGAAAGAACTTCACCTTGCAATGAGGTAAGTGTCCTTTGACAGGACACACACAAAACAGGACTCTCGTATTTTGCTGGTTGCTCACTGTGTTAGTTGAACTAACACTGTGTAAATCCTTGGCATCAGGACTTTGTCCTTGTACTTGAAATAAAACAGGTCTTGGGGGAAAAAAATGAAGTGTTTCCTGTATTATGGAAAATGGAATTGCTCACTAATAGCTCTCAGTCTTACTGAGGTGAAGATGAAATAGAGTCTCCCATCACAGAGATGATAGCACAAATGCTTTTTGCTTGCATAGTTACTCTTTCTAAATTTTGGAATAGAAAAGAGTTGAAAAACTAACTGTATCTTTCTAAATTATCACCATCCTCCTAAATCCCATTGTGAGGTAGGTTTCCTTCTCCAGCAGAGGTTCTGCAGCAGTCAATTAACAAGCAGTTTTGAATTGAGATTGTCATTATAACATACATAACCTGTAAATACAATCTTGTCAACGCTATTTTATTTCAGTAGTTATATCTAAAGTCAGTTAGTATATGTCAATTAAGATACTTGTGTATTTTATATAAAACCTCTATTTTTAAAGTGTATTTACTATTTAAAACTCCCTGAATTATATATTCCTAATAAACATATATCACCGAAAATCGAGTAGATGATAATCAATGTTTCTGGAATGCCACTGCACTCAAATTGATGGTCAGTTTAAAGTAAAAAGACTTATTGAGATTTGTCTCGTGTTCATTCTCTGACTCCTTTGGATCATTCTAGGGACATTCCAAGAAGCACCTGCACTGGAATTAGGACTATTGTGGCAAGGAAATGTAAGAAGTAAGCTGATTGCTTAATTACTTAATATGGTTCTAAATCTTTTGCTCACAAAATTCACTTATTTCTCACCATCTGTAAACTCAGTGACAGAAAGATATGAAGCCACTTCTACTCTGAGCTTTGAATTTCTACTTTGCTGATGTTGTGGTATACAAATTATCTTAATTTATGTTAAAAATTAAGTCTGAGACCAGGTTTATGCCCTTGGGATGCATTGGCAGCTGCCCAGCAAATACATCAAGAGGTGCTTTGGCTGTTCAGGTGTCAGGGTAGGCGTTGTGGAGAGAAGCATTTCTTGGATGCTTCTCCTTGACAACACTGTCGGAAACACTTTGAGTTAAACCTTGATCCCTGGAATGCAGTAGAGTTTTGTTTTTTACTTCAGTGGGAAGAGAACATGCTCCTGAAAGCAGTTAGTGAAGTGCCTAGGACCAGCTAATTTGTTTTGCTAACACAATTCAGCTATGTTAGAAAACACTTTTCAAAAAGAATTAAACTTTCCTCTGGTATGGACAGGATTAATGAAACTTCCTTCAGAGCTCATCAGCACCATTCATTTAAAATCAACCAGAGCCACTGCTGTCTAAGGACAAAAGACACTGTCCTGTCCTGATGGAAAGCAGTAGGATCTGCTTTGTCACTGGGTAAGCAAAACCGACAAGTTGAGAAGTCTTGAGAGCTCTTTTGCAGCAGCAGGTATTTTATGTGATTCAAAACAGGGTAGGCAAACCTTCCCTTGTTGAGTTTTCAGCATCTGTCCTTATCTGTAACTTCATGGGGCTGAGTAAAGTGTTTTACCTCAGCAACACTGCTGCCTCTAAGTTCAAGTAATATGACTCTGGGAATCTCTCTTGCATGACAGTTTTAAATAAATTAATATTATTAAGCGCTTGTTTCCAAACTGCCTGAAACTAGGTACAGTATAAGCAGCCTCTAACTGTCCTTCAGCAATGTTGATTAAAGCTTAGATTATTTCAGCTACGTAGAACAATTTGTCTTGCCATTGATATTCTCATGACAGGGACCAGAGCTCAGGGGCAGAAAGCAGCTCCTGCATCATCCAGAAAGTTTTGTGTTCAGTACTCAATACTCTGAGCTGAGCTCCCTGCAAACCATCAGGAGAGAAGGGAAAATTCGGCACTTTTCCTTCTCTTTGACCAGTTTATAGTCTTTTCAAAAATTACATCGTAAGTAATTATTGATCAAGGAATGTTCTGCTTTGTTTTTGGGAAGCAGATATTTGTAGGTCACCTGCAACTATGTATTGGAAAGCTGCTTACAGAGTTGTTTGCCTCTATTGCCAGTCTGTGGGTTGGGATAGTCAGCAGCAGCTGGAGCAAGAAGTGCAGCAGGATTCTACGTGTGGGGTCACTGAGCAGTTGGCACTAACTAGAATAAGTGCAGTTTACAAGAATCTTTGACCTGCAGAACTGAAGGATCCCTGAACTGGGACACAAGACATTTCTGGCAATTCCTGACCTATTGTATTGCTTAGAGTAATATTTCTGCTTATTTTGTGTTGCTTAGGTTTGTCATGGAGACCATTTGCCATGTAAGAATAATAATGAATTATCTAGTTTTGTTTCACTTCTTAATTCCGATTCACATTCAAACACTCCCCACAAATTTTCCAGTTTTTTTCCAACATCACAGCTAAGAAAAAGGCCTGTGATGTAAATATAGGCCAGCATTGCAGGATTTTTTTTTTCATTATTAATATTGCTGATGGAAAGTTTACTCCCCAGCTAACTCCTTAGAAGCTTGTCCAGTATTATTTCCACACTAGCACAAGCTAAGAAGTTGCATTCATCCTTTGAGATGAACAGTGATTTAATTGGAAAAAGGAAGAGTTTGGATAATTTTTAATGAAGTGTATTTAACAAATTTTGAATTTGGGTTTGATATTATGCAATGTATGGTATTATATGGTGTTGAAAAATATTCTTCTCTTATGGGATGGAGGTTCAGAGTCATTTATCAGTGAGAAAGTAGTCTTCATGTACAGCAGTGACCCATAGTATGAATTTAAAGGCACTGGAGTTCCTGGAGTTCTAAATTATACAACTGAGTTAGAAAACCATAGTCAGTAATCTGCCCACAATTCCTTTATTCTAAAGATCACCTGTGCAGCTGATGAAATGTATTTCCAAAGGAAAATTACTCTTTTTGTTTTTTAGATAGAGAGCACAGTAAGTTGTAATGAGCATGTGCACAGTAAACAGTTAATTTATTTAAGCTTCCATAAGCATAATACAGGATGAATTCAAAGACAGTCAGCATTACCTCTGGCTAATTTCATATATGTTGCACTAGAATAAAAACACTTGATTTTTTTCAATAGCAAGATAACTTAGGTCACACATTCAGCATTACTATGGGGAAAAAACCTGTCTGTCCTTTCCTGTACTTTCCATGCTGTCCATTCATTTCAGCCTCTTGCTCTCTGCCACTACAAGCATTTGTGCAGCTGGGCCATGAAAAGGATAAGGGAGTTAATCTAGATTTAAAAAGTAGTCTAATATCATCTAATTTCAGAAAGCTTTCTTTTATTCATTTATCCTTTTTAATAATAGCAAGGCCTTGAAAAAACACTGTCATAAGCAACAACCCTAAGTGTGGACATAAATGCTGCCTGCTGCAGCAAAGGCATTGGATTTTGACTCTTTCTGCACACAAAGCAGATTCCTTTCTGTGTTCTAGGGCATTTGTGTGACATTGTATTAGAAAACCTATTGTTTAAATCATCACTTGGCTTCTCATCCTAGTTCACGCCATATCATGTTAGTTTGTCAGCAGTTGGCTTTTTCTGCCACAACAGTTTCTTAAAGTCTAAACACATCAACACTGCAAACTGCTGCAGGTACGGTTTTGTGGAGCACAGTTTGGATTCCCTCTCTGCAGGGTGGCAGTGCCTGTGCCAGGTGCCTGGCTGGGGGCAGGGACTGGCTCCACAGCAGTTGGGCTCTCATTTACTGTTTGCCTCAAATCTCATAATCTCATGAGATTTTCTATGGAATTATTCTGGGTTTAATTTGTATAAAATTCTCAATTCTCTCAATGGCCTCAGGGTAATTTCACCCAGAAAATGAGGCAGGGATGCCACTCTGTCCACTGCTGAATCCACAGGGGTAAGTCTGTAGTTGAAAGCAGTGTTACAGAGGATGCTTTAAATTTGGAAGGTTTTGTATGAGCTCGGTGAGGTCGGTGAAGGGATGGCCCAACCCTGCTGCCTGCAGGGTGCTGCTCACTCTCTGCTGTGCAGTCCTTGGAAGGTCCCTGTGCTGGGCATTTCATGTGAGGCTCCACCACTGAGCTCCGGGTGATGTTTGAGCAGCTGCCTTCCCTGCAGAGCCTCCAACAGGTGAATTGCTATGGCAATGAAGAAAAAAAAATCAGTCTGATGTTATGTAAATCACTAAGTGTAACCCTGACTGACTAAAGCCACAGGAACATGGCCATTTGCACCAATAAAGACAAGATTTTCTCTCTAATCTTGCAGACCATGTACTAAATTAAGGTGAACTCTAAGTTGTGTACTAATGAGAAACATGACTTACATGTTTCTTTTAATTTAAAAACAAAATAATTGGTTGGATCTGAATTATTGCTTGATTTGCATCCTTTAATGTGTACTGTAAATTAAAACCATTTTTTAAAATTTAAATTTATTGAAATTTTTTTCCACTCTCTGTACTTAGTACTTTCACCTCTCTCCCAGGCTGCCTTCTCTGTCATTGTGAGCATTGCACAAGGACAGCTTCAGACAAGAAATATTCCCAGCTTTAAGCAAACCTCTGCTTAAAGGCCCTCTTTGGGGAAAAAACATACATAGAACATGATCCTTCATAATCACATTAGCAAGAGACTACAGTCATTTCTTTTCACCTTGGCAAATTAGGATTTCATTAGCACGCTTTTAATTTCTTCCAAAGCTTGTCTTAATGAATACTCCAATCTCAGTTAGAGAAAATGGTAGAAATGTTGTCAGATGTTGATTACACTCAGCAGTGAGTATGCATTTGACAATAATATTTTGTTTTAACACAGGTGAACTCTAGAAGGTGAGGTACCAAGGGGAAAAAAAAGATTTAAAAAGATGTTATTCTGTAGAGAATAATCTTTCTAAAGATTTTTGCATTTAAGAAATGTGAAGGTAGACTGTAATTTTGCTTATCAACAGGGTCAATAATCCATTCATGAAATGATTTCCAACTTCCTTTTCTTTGATGTTGATTTAGAGTGAAGATGACAGGGGAAGAAGGACAGGGAACAGAAAAAAAGTCATTTTTTCATAGCTACACAACAGTAAAGTAGTATTTTTTCTGCCTGTTGATAAACTAGCAATCCTTGAATATTCTGTAAAATTTCAGAAATGGAAACATAACAGAGAATATTCACACATTAATTTTTCAGAAGTATATGATTTATAGAAAACTGACATTTTTTATGGCAAAATACGAGGCTTGTTCCACTAAAAGAAAAAAAGAAAGAAAACACTTTTACTTTAGAGGGAACAAAACCAGGTTTTTATTTTTAACAGGCATTATAATTTTTAAAGAAAACTTCCCTCCTACTGACCGTGCTTCCTATGTGTGCCAGGAAGGACCCAGTTTGATGTGAGGACTTAGCTAAGATTTTTAAAAGTAACTAATAACTTTGCTTTCTTTATTTGTCAGACATTCACATGCAGTCACGTACAAAAATACCTTGATGCCCCAAATGTTTGTTTTTAGGCTCTTTTTCCTTCTCCTCCCTCCAGTATGAAAGTTTCTCAGAAAACTACCTGTCAGTTTGCACAGTCAGAACTAGTTTCTTAAGCAAGGTAAGAGGATTTATCAGCTGACAGTTTTAATTGGTGCCATTCTCCAGAGCAATAGGTTCCTTCATGTTTGTGTGGATCAAAGTTGGCAGGACCAGACCCCAACATCACGGGGTTGTTTTCCAGCTGTGTGAAGTGCAGTGAAAGGGGTGAAAATGGAGCATGTGCTGGACATCACCTGGCTTCTCACAATCCTGCTGTGGGTTAAGCCCTTTTTCCAATAACTTCCTGCATTTGGGATGATCATTTAGCAGTGATTTTCAGAAAGTGCTTCTTCCCAAATCTCCAGTGTTGCTCTCTGCATTGTAGCTTGTGGAGCTGAACAGGGAGAGCATCCCATTGCTCTGTGAATACTTTGGTAATGCTGAGTTTCCTTGAATACTCTTTAGAAGTGTTTGGGTATCCAGTGCTTAAGGGTTGCTGCTTCTATAGCAGCAGCATGTCTCATTTTCTGTTGTTTTGCTTCTACTGGTAAATCACCCTTACTGCAGACTGAGGTAAAGGTATTATTTATAAAATTTGAAACTCTAAATCTTTGAAGGAGCTGCTGGCTAGGACTGCCAACACATGCAAGTCTTGAATAAACTTGTTTGTTCAAAGTCTGAATTTAAGAGGCCTCTCTCTGTCTTTACTGAATTTGGACCTTAGAGACAAATACATCCGCCTCTGGTGAGGCTTTGTCACAGTACACACACACCTTAAACCCCCTGGGTGTGTTCAGAGGAGAAAATGACACCTTGGCACGCTGTGCTCAACTTCACATCCTCTGCATTTCTTAAGTGCCTTTGTTACATTTCACTTTGCAGATAAATCTTTTCTCCTTTCTCCCAGTTTTTAATCCTTCAAAGATTTTCTGAATCTTTATTTCAGTCAAAAAGGTTGGTTCCTTTTTCCCCCTCTTGCCCCCTCCTGGGAGAGCTCAAAGCCCAGGAGCACCTTCAGTTGCAATATTGCCTCTGTAGCCAGATGTGGAACAGGATCAGTGATTAATCGCTGATGGGCTAATGGCTTTGCAGTGGCTTAGCCAGCTGTGCAGCAGAGTGCCCTCTACACAGGGATGGGGAGTGCTGAACTAAGTCCCTTTACATACCATTTGTAATTTCTTTACCGTGTTTTAGATATTAGCATTTGGAATTAATAGTAAATTCAGATCTGCCCTATAGATGCAGATTTAACTGCTATGATATTCTGGAATGAGGGCTGGGAGGAATGTTAGGCTGATAGGAACTTATTTGAACACTACAGCTGGTAGAAACATTTAGTTTTTCACAAAGGGAAAATAGAAATCAGAAGTGCTTTCTTTCTATGAGTATTTCATTTGCAGCTTACCTCAGAGAAATGTGGAAAGTCAAAGTAGAGACACTGAGGAAAAAAAAAAAAAAGAAAGAAAATAAATTAAATTTAAATTAGACACTATACCAGTCTTTCCAAAAGGCTTCTTTACAAAAACCCTCCCTTTCCAAAAGGGGAGCTTTGCTGAAAACCCAGATACAAGGTGAAGGACAGACTGAAGCTTGCAGCCTGCTGATCCAATGCTTCAGTGAGAACAGATGGTATTCTGAAACAGTCCATTTGTGATCATTCCATAATAAAGATTAAAGTTGCATATTCCCCAACAGAGGTGCTTTCGGCAGCCTGCCAACTCACGAGTGAGTTCTTGGCCCTCCTCTTCCAGCATTTGACTCCCTTTTGTTTTTTTCATCTTATCTGAATCATACAATTTTCCAATGATAAATCTTTCTATAAAAAGTCAAGATAATGAAAAGGTTTTATATTCCCATTATTTTCCCATCGTAACAGTCTATTAAGTAGAGTAGGAAGTAGTTCTATTGTTGCAGCCCATAATCTCACGGTAGTGTTTTTAGTCATACACGTGTTGGAGCATTCTCTGTTTCCAAGGTGTGTGAGGTTGATAATTACACAACGAATGCAGGCCATTCTCTCACTGAACGAGTCCTTGTGAGCTGGGAAGTGTGGGGGTGTTAGAACAAGGCAGCAGCTGTAACTGACATTCTAATCATACTTGGGATCAGATAGAATTTTTTTTTAAGTTGGCTGCAAACTGTTATTTTACTGGTTACAGTGGAGCTATGCCCTGCCAGGCTGTGGAGTGGCAGACAACCATCTGAACCTGGGATAGCAATGCTGAAAAGATTGTACTGCTCATACCAGGTATACAGGTATTGCATCACACTTTTTAGCTTAGTGGGATGTCAATTTTGATGCATTTCTCATAAAATTGATAAGTACATTTTCAGAGGTCCAGTCTTTTATGTTATTTTTCTTATTTTGTTTATTTTGTTATTTTTCATGTTAAAATGCCATGTTGATTTTAGAACACTATCCATTTATCATCCTATTGCTATTACATTTAAAAAGCATCTGTGTAAAAAGAAAGTTTGTAAAGCAGGCTAGACCTTTGAATCCTCATACCAGTGTATTACAATAATGTGTGAACACTCAGATATTCAGGTCCTGATTCACTCAGAGCTGTCTGGAAGGCACTGAGTTCTTATTTTGATCAAGTAGCTGTTCATTAAAATTGTAATAAATGCTTTGCTTTCACCCTTCCTCAGTTAATTGTTGGTCAGTTACCATTCAGATGAGGAAGCTTTCCTTGCATTCTGTAATTCTTATAACACTTGCTGGGATTGTGCCAGTTTGCAGTCTCAGAGATGGAGAGCCCTGATCCACACATCAAGGACGCAGCTGAGGTTACCAAAGACGGGATGTGCATAGTGCTGGGTGTTTCCTACTCTCCACAAATCCTGGTTTCCTATAATGTTACATAACAAATGTAAATGCCTTCTTACTCTAAGTGCCATATATCATCTCTGATGAGATCTTCTGCCTTCCACTACTATTTCAGAAACCATTAGAAGAACCTTTTAAACATTTAAGGTTGCATTGCTGTGTCACTCTGAGCCTGGTGGCTGTGACGCTCCTGAAGGGAGCTAACTGGTAGAGCTTTTGTAAATAGCATTGAACACTTCTTGAGAGCATGGCCCAGCACAAAACAAAATGCCAAATAAATACATTGGAAGTAATTAACCAGTACATACGAGCTCTGGGTACTGTATTTACTTGTCTTTATCTCTTGCAAGAGATAAAAGGAAAGTAAAAAGTACTTGGATGCTTCCATAGACTCTTGACTAGTGTAGCTTAAATGATGTTTGGCTATTGTACGGGTGTGCAGGGCCAAATGCATTATTGTATTGTGTTATTGATGGCAATTTTGTAGCTTGAATGTACCGTGGCATGTTACATCGTCTGTGGGCAGGCAAAGAAGTAATTACAAGTAGGCCACAGCCTTAGAAAAGCAAGATCACTAAATAAGATTAAAAGATCTTTTAAGACAAGGCTTGATTGGAATTGTAATATTTTGTGCTGTTGAAGTAAGTTCTGTTCAGTTCTAATCAGAGAGCACTGTAGCTATGTTAATAAAAATAGGATATGATAATTTATTAGGTTTCTCTCCGTATGCTGTAATTTTCTCACCTAGAAGAAACAAACATTACTTTGCTTTCAATGTTTGAAACTGTTCACAACAGGTACCATTCTTTGTTCTTTGACTGTCACAGTTTGGAGATCCTTCCCAGAATCATTGTATAACCAGTTCTCCACTTACCCCAAGACATTTTGTGAAGAGGTGCAAAAGTGTGTCTTTTGAGACCAGCCTCATATAAACATTGCTGTTATCCAAACTAGACTTTGGTTCCTGATATCAAGATCCTTCCTCTAAGTGCAGCATCCATTACTAGTGCTTCCTTTCTTTTTTTCCAAGAGCTAAGGGTCCCTACTAAAGTTGCAAGGGGCAACTTTGATATGTTTTTCCTAGCAATTACAATATTCTTCTTTCACAGTGGCTCTTTGCAGACATCTTTCCTGGAAAGTTATCTGTAAACCTCTGCCATGTGAGCACATGAGCTTTGTTATGTATCCCTGAAATACATCGTGGTCATCAGCAGGAAAAAAAGTTTAATTGTTCTGCCATAAGAACTGTGTCCTGAAATAGCTTAGTCCCTCTGGATGTCACAGAATACTCTGGTCTGCAGACTTAAACATTGAAATTCCTAGTGGTTATAACCTAAGAGAAACTAGAAACTGACAGCTCTGTTGGGCTCTACTTCTGGAGCAGTTAGAAAAAGTGTCACATGAAGTTTTAGTACATGAGCTAAATTAAAGGAACAGTATGTACATACCTATATTGCTACATGTGCACCTGTGTGTACATTCTTTTTTATCGTTTGATGTGAAACTAGAATTTTTCTTTTCCACTTTTCCTCTTCATCCTTCCTTTCTGATTTTCTTGTGTTTTTGAATCACTGTTAAATTACAGAAAGGTAGAAAGTATTGTACTGCAGGATCTTTAGTGTTATGCTAGCAGATAGTAGCATTCCCACTTACTGGGTTTGCCATTCTTCTTTTTTTTCTCTGTTTCTCTATCTGAAAACATTTGCTTTTGGACATAAACGTAGTCATGTTGGTACCACATGAAATTTTAAGTATGGTAATAGGTTTGTGCAATTCCCAGAGGTGTGTGCTGTGCCTAAAGCCAGCAGTGATCTAAACAACTGAAACCAGGGTAGGAGTGTCTTTGGAAATGATGTGTAAAGATAAAGAGTTTGACACCAAGTCTTTGGTGAATTGAAAATCAGTTAAAGAGCAGTAGCAGATGTCTAGTAGAGGCAGGTCTGAAATTGTTGAAATGGTTTATATCTTCTGAGATTTTCAGTTGTGCATGTTTGGTGTAGAGAGGGAGTCACTGATGGCAGCAGCAAGATAAAATGACTGTCCACATCTTCACCTGCTGTTACTTAGGGGGAATTTGAAGTCTCCTGTTGTGGGTGGGAGGGAAGGAAACTTTCACTGTTAGAAATAATTTTCTCATGACCATGCAAAGTAATTGCTTCTGTTCTCACACTCAGGCAGAGTCAGAGAAAGGCTGTAACACATCAGACCACACAAAGTAGCAAGAGTAAGGGGCAAGAAAAACATTCCAGAAATTCTTAACTACGTTTGGTTTATTAATTTAATTTTTTTTTTCTCCCTTATTTAGTACTTCCGTTCTAGCTCTCCTTTTTTGGCAGATTCATAATTGGTGTAATTTATATCCTGGTTTATGTCACATTTGGATTTTTTTCTTTCTGCATACCTTTCAGTTGCTGAGGAGAAGTAGATGTAAAACTGATACAAATAATGGAAAGGGCTGTTCCTCCCTGGGTTTAGCAATCAGTTAGGCAAACATTTACCTAAAGAGTACCAGTATTTCTTGTGAGGTTTGGATCTCTACATAAAATCAAAACTGGAATTTCTCTATGCCTTAAAGTAGACACTGTTTAGCTACATTAAACAAAGTGTTTGCCAGAAACCCGGTGTGAAGCTTTCCCCTGTGTGCTTCTGTTCTCCACACAGGAGGAACGTGAGGAAGTTGAGAGCAAAGGGATCTGCCTGGGAAGGGCAGACCTGAGCTGGCAGTGGGAGATGTCCTTTGGGCAGTCACTGAGAGCACTGAGCAGTAACTACAAACACAAGGGTTTTGCTGCCTTCCTGTTTTACACTGTTTGAGTGTTAGTTACTGCAAGACAAATGGCAGTAGGGGCAAGACATTCCCCATTGCCTCTTTCTTGTGAGAGCTAATAAACAGCTTTTGAATGTGCCTGCACCAGTCTTGGATTGTTTTCCTTTAACTTGGGCTTGTTTCTCCCATCCCTGTGATCTCATGACTGCTGTGAGATCACTCTGGCAAAGAGTGATTTAATAAATTGAGGTAGGTCTTCAGCTGGTGTAAATCAGCCTTTAATGTTCTGGGAGTTTGACTGATATACATACTTCATGATTCAGGGTTTACCTCCAGGCTTAAAATTTAAAAAACAAACATTTTGCATTTCAACCATTTCACACTGGTTTACATAAAAAATACTTCAAATCAACAGTCTCCTTGGATCCTAATTTTGGGGTAAAGTTTTCAGTTATGTCCAGGCAAATGACCACAGTGTTATTGATCGTTTGCTCTTCCAGACAGATTTTAATTCATGAAGTTGCTTTAAACCAGGAGCACTTTAAAAAAGCACTGTGTTTATTACTTTGTGCCTTTGGCCACTGCAGCTAATTACCAAAATGTGTTCATAAGAAAAAGCATTTCTGTGCTCATCATCCTTTCCTGGCTGTGATTCATTCCAGGTTGCCACAATCAAGCATTTGTAGCATCACAGTTTGTTACTGCATAAGTGGGTTTGATGTCACAGAATTGTTGTTTTCTTCCTGTGCCTGTAGCTGAGAAGGAACAGGCAGTGATTAGGAGGAAGTTCCTTCTGTGATGCACAGGCACATGTGAGGACATGGAAATCAGAAGTGAATAACGAAGAGAATAGACAAAAAGAAATAATTTAAAATAAAATTGTTCAGAGACAATTTGAAAATGATGACTGAAAGAAATTGTTCAAATGTGGTGCTATATGAAAGATAAAAGGCAATTTGTGCACCGAGGATATATTTGTCCTAAAGAGATGAAGTAGGATTTAGAGAATTTATACCTAACTTGAATTAGCTGACAACTTCACTACAGAATATTTTGTTGACTTATAGATATATTCAAAGAGATTGAATTTCAGTGCTGAGGAAGAGGAAACACAAATCCAAGAGCTAACATGTGAGAAATCATAGCACAAGTCTCCAAACCATGAGGTCCCTCCCTACCCTCCCCGCTGCAGGTGCTCACTGAGTTGCAATGATACCATTTGTTTTCTGCCTTTTCTCTTTTCTATGTTCCCTGTACTCTTTACACATATATTTGTAGTTCTGTAGCCTATTGTATTAGTAGCTGGCTTTCCCAGTTCTTTTCCCCAGGCAGAAAGACAAAACAAATTCCAGAGCTCCAAGCCCTGGGGGTAACAAAGCCTTTGTCCTATCTTGGTTCTTCCTGGGACCCGAGGTTGAGAGCAGCTCTTCAAGATACATTTTCATGGACAAAATAGAGCCAGTGCTGAAAGGGGAGCACTCCAGAGAAGGGGCTTGACCTGGTGGGGAATTGCATCACCACTTGTCCTCCTAATTGGTGCTTTTAATCAATTATGTTAATTTCCTAAAACCTATAAATATGTACTCACCCCTGCAGGGGGTGGTCTTTTGTGGGCACTTTTCCATAGCTGCCCCTGAAGTTCCTCAAAATAAAGATCCCATTTTGTATTACCTCCTTGCTAAATGATCTTCAGTTTATTTTCCAGGTTGAGGGAAAAGACAAAGGCATCATAACCAGAATGACTGAAATTAGAAACAAAACAATGATCTCTGGTAGCTGAATAAAATGTCTGGGGGGTTTTTTGCTCTGATGGTAGTGTGGAGTTCCAACACCAGTGGATGTGCTATGTAAGCGGTAGAGATATTTTAGATTTTTTTTTCTAAATGAAACCCCAGCATTTGCATCACTGCAGCCTAACAATTATAATTTTAATTTTCCAAAGTCTATGCAAAGCAATGTGGCATATACCAAACAGCAGTTAAACAATTTCCTTCACACTATTCCATGCCCAGTTACAATGTGACTACTAAGGCAAGTACTATTTTTTCAGACCCTGAAAAATTATTACCCTGAGGATTATATTATTCTTATCAATATTAGATGCCCGAATATTAACTTCAAAAAATTTCAGAAGATACACACAGTGACTGTGATTTAGTGATACTGAGAAGCCATAGCATGTTTTGAAGGTTAAAATTTTAAGTTTGTTATAGTTAAAGCCAGCTATTATTGAATATGCACTATTTTTTAACAGCATTGCCTGCAATTTTGCCAGTATTGTTGTCAAATGACAGTGACATTTAATTTTAGAAAGTTTTTTACCTTCATCATTTTACTTTTCCTTACAAGAAAGTTGATTTCCATGAAAAACAAAACAAAACAAAAACCAAAAAAACCCCAAAAACAAACAAAATCAGAACAAGCCAAACCAAAGCGATGGAATCATGCTAAGCCTTTTTTTGGGCAGCTTTTAGGACCACTGGTACTGCTAATAAAGAACATGAGGAAGTTCTCCTGTATTTGCATACTAGCTGGAAGTTCACCAAGCAGTTTTCTTTTGATTCTACAACACTAAGAGATATGTACTGAATTTCACCATCAGTTAATTGGGCTAATGATACAATGCTGAAGCCTTGTCAGCGCTCTGACAACCGGCTCTCCAAATGGAGTTTAGGCCAGATTCCAGAGCTGATGTTCCTGTGAAGGTCGTCAGATGATTGCCATGGTGTCCCAGGCTGGGGCTCACCAGTAGAAAGGCTGTGGCTCCGTGGGTTCCTCTGTAGTTCATGTTCCTGCTGTGGCTCCTTGATTTCTTGTTTTGATTTGCAGTCCCAGCTCCTGTGACAGGGATGATGAGCTGTTCTGTAGGTAGCTGTTTGTTCAGGGTAACATCTGTTATGTCCAAAATTATATGGTGAAGGCTCAATAAGTAAGAAATGAGAAAATCTCCATGTTCAATTATATGTATGATACTAGTATATTATATTATACAAAATAACAACCCCCCCCCCCCCCATCACCAATTAGAATGATAATTAGTTTCTCCAGCTGTGCAGGGGGATTGGGTGTTTGTTAAGGCATTATCAAGCAGGGGAGCATAGACACAGTCAGTCAAAATATGCTGTTGATCAGTGTCCCTAGGATGTGCATTTTTCCTACTGGATTCAGTCCCAGAATTCTCTGGCTCTCTTTTGTATAATGTGGAGAACGTATTCCAGCATCCCAGCTTCAGCTGGTTCCCTCTGCAGGAGCAGCCTCAGCACCTTCCAGGGGTGTCTGGCGGGGGGCAGAGCTGGTGCAGGTCACTGAATGCTGCCTGTCCCTGAAATGCTGCCTGCAAGGGACGCCATCAGCATCTATTTAGTGTTCTCCTACTGCTTTTATGTGGGGGCAAGAGATGGTGGAACTGCAGCCCACGGACGGGTCCTGGCAGCTGCCTGGAGTTTTTCCAGTGTTCTCATTTGTATTGGGTTGTGAGGTGGGAGCCTGCAGAAGGGGAAAGGGAGGGTACAGCAGGTATTGAACAGCAATACAGATTGGTAGGAATAGAAATCAGCTCCAAGTTAGACCTAGGTAGAATCTTGAAAGTGATAGAGATGAACTGGATAAAAATTCACTATATGTTTCAGTAAGTTTCTTTGAAACTTAACCTTGTGCAGAGGATATATTGGTAACGTTTGTGAGAACAAAAGCAGAAATATATAGACTTTTAAATAATTCTTCTGAGGTCAAATTAAAAAGATTTCTCAAGCTCCTCAACTAATCACACATTTATTTATTAAAAATCTATTTAAAGCTTTCCATTGTTCTCTATAAATATTCATGTTTATTTTAATAAGTGCTTTACAGGTTTATTTCAATTGTTTCTAAAACCCTCCAGTGGCTAGAAAACTTAATATTCAAGTCCAGGTGTACAGGCAAATCCAGGATGTATTTCTAAGATGTAGTAGCACAGTTACTAATACTCTTATTAATGACAGCTATTTTTCGTTGTTGTTTTTGATTGCCACAAGAGAACACAGAAACTTGCAGCTGGGATTCTTTGAAGCAACGTTCCATTCCTTAGGGAGCTGTTATTTCTATAAAAACAATGAAATCAGTTAGCATAGGTAATAGAATAATTATACTAATTTATTTCGGCTATTAAGTACTGAATCCCCCTAGCTTATCATCCACTTGAAGCTGGTTGCTTTTGCCTTAAGGTTAAACATCATGAATTTTTCACTGATAAATCTGTTTTAAATAAATTCCTGCAGTGCTTTTCTTCAAGTGTTAAGTTGAACATTATCAATAATCTAAGGTATTGTTACCCAAAACTAGTAAAACATACTTCCCACTGTCCTATCAAAGACAACAATTATTCTTTGACTTGTTTGTACCTGGTTACTCGAGGCTCACCTGCTCCAGTTAGGAAAAGCTGATTGCTCATAGAGTGGTATGACAGGAGACTTCGTTCATGGGATGTTGAGAATACCATTTGAGAGTTGGTGCAACATCCTTTCACAGAAGGGTCCATTTTCCAGTGCAGGGAGAGCCAAATATTTGCTGTGCTGAAACCAATAAAAATTGTTATCTTTGATTAATTTAAACTTCATTTAATTTTGCATGTTTGTGGTTCCAAATAAGCCCTTTAAATGACCCAACCAAACAAACAAAGGTCAATTTTTGTCTTAACTCAGAAAATTATTTTAGTCTTACTTAAGAGAAGATCTCTAGATCTGTCGTTATTTTCTAAGGCAAGAGTCCAGGAAATCTGTAAAAAACTCTGATTCCAGCTCCCCTTTACAGAATTCCTTTTATTTAGTTTTTGGAAGAGTTTGGACTGATTTCAGATTATTTTAGATAAAACATGAAACATGAAGTCCATTTCCAGCAAGAGGTATAAACATGACCAAATCCACGAGTGTGAATGGTTCCAGTGAGGTTTGCCCTCGTGTAAAGCAATCTCATTCCTTTTCTCAAAGTCGGAGCCTTACAAGCATATGAAAAATGAAAAAGTATATCTGTAGCAGCAATCTGTATAGAAGCTGGGGCTGCAGTGGTAATTTTAGCTGCTTTACTGTGGCCGGTGGCGAGGGCCGGACAGCTGACCACAGGGACGGCCGGCGGCTCGGCAGCTTGTTCTGAGAGCTTCCTTTTCGTGAAGTCAGCTTCAGCTAGGGACTTCTTTTCCCCTCACCGCAAGCCGGGCTTCCCTGGGATGGTGGCCGCTGTCCTAAAAACCGGAGAGGTGCTGAGAGAGAGAGTGTTCCTTTGCCCGGAGCCCCAAATCAGACACAAGACACGAGGGTCCGCTCTGCTTGGGGTCAGGGGCAAAAGACCCGGAATAGCCCAACATTTAGACTTTTATTCTGAGGGTTACAACTTATCTCATAACGGTACAGGGGAGGACATGGAGAAGGGTCGAAGGTCAGTGTGCAGTCAGGAAGGAGGAAGGGAGGAAAGAGTGAGACACAAGATACTATTGTTAGCTGAGGGGCAGGCGGGGGGAGTTTGACTCCCTTTCCAAGGCCAAACTTAACTCTACCTTCAGAGGGGCCTCACTTTCTAGGCCCCCAGAAATTCTTCAGGGGATATGTCATTCTCTGAGCTTGAACCACCGCTACACTTTACTACTGTATTTTTTCAGTCAGGCCACAAGAAGTAACAGTTTCTAAAGCAGAAAATCCCCTCAAAGAACAAAGTTGAATTTTTATGAGTGGAAGAGAGATTCTAGGATTTGGGCAATCCAGAGTGTGCCTTCTTAGGTGTATGTGCTTCATGCTGACCATAAAGGTCAGGAAAGGTGTTTGGGATGGCAGTTGCTGGGTTTTTCTGTTTTTTGATATGTTTGTTTATATCTGCATTATAATGTTTAAGAGCAGTGACTGTTCTCAGGCAGTGTCACTGTTTGGTGCTCCTGAGAAGTGCTGGGGCAATCTTTCCTTTGAGAGGCCTCTGAATCTAAGAAGAAACTGTTGTGCATTTTTAGTTAATTAAATGTAAATAAGAAAGAAGTAAGATTTACTGGACAGCTAAGAAAATCTTCTAGTAATTAGTCTGCTTCAAAAAATGAAAATTTAAATTCTAATAGGTTAAATTCATGTAATATTAGTGACGTGATTTCACTTGAATGAATAAAATGTTAAATACATTTGCAATTGTTCACTGCTTTAAAATATAAACTAGTTTAATAGTTTATGAAATGCCTTCCATTTTCTATTATTTATAGTTTTTTGGATAGAAAAGTGCAGGTTTTTATTTACTCTGCAGCAGCAATACAACTGGCAAGAGAAAAGTTAATTGTACATTATGCCACGGTTTTCTTAAAGCTTCTGCTGTGGAGATTATTTGATTATTGAGCATCAAAGTTTCACAAGCATAAAGGAAAAAGCTTTAAAATTAGCTCAAAATATCATATGGGGGAAATAAATAAGATTACAAAAAAAAGGCTTGTTTAGAGGTTGAACTTTGTAAAGACTGTTTCATGTTGTCAAACAGCTTGCTAATGGGTTTGACTGCTTTTTTTCATCAGTAGATAATTCAAGGTTTTCTTTAAATCTTAGACCTTTATAATTTATTTTGACAAATGTAGGCTAAAGGAAAGTTAGTAGTACAAAAAAAAGGACTTTTCAGGTGTGCTCATGTGGTGGCTAATTTAGGAATATCACTGTATAGAATCTTACATTAAATAAAATTAGAACCAAGTTCTAAGCTCACAGTCAAACAGTACAGTGTCCACAGACTTTTTCAATCATGAAGCTTTTCCTCTCTAAAAATGCAGCAAAATCCATTCATTTAGAAGCAAGAAAAAAAAATCTGTAAGTGATGGATTTAACACACTGGATAACCTTTTCATTACACAATTATGTGTTTCAGTCCATGGGATATGAAGTGTATATTTTTTGTAGTATGTTTTCAGATGTCAATGACCTTATTTCATGGAATATAAGTCACACTGTGAATTTAAAGATCTGAAGAAAATCAATAGATGAGACATTGAAGACTCTTATATCAACTGAAATATTTTTTGCCATTTTTTCTCTCTCTTTTTTAATCTTCTTGCCAAAAGCTCAACCCAAACATCAAACAATCATTGAAAGACTTGGATAATAATTACTAGAGTCTTGGATTTTACTGTAAAGAGCTTTTGTGTCCTCAAAGTATTTGAAGACCTAATGCACTAGGTACAATACCTTAGGGTAAGGTACCAGTATGTGAGAGAGTTAATCCATGAGCAATAATAAGTATTGTTCTACATTAATATTAAAAATCTTCTCTTACCTCCACAATCAATAAAATCCAGACTGTACAGATGCAATCCACTTTAAACTAACTAATTGATTACAATTACATTTATAATAACATATGTTTGCATTTGGTGTTAATAATTTTTTCACAGCCAGACCTTCCATCAAAGCTTTCAGCAGAGCTGAAGAAATCAGACCATCCTTTAGTATCCTTCTCCCCATCATCCCCATATATGTGTGCCAAATATTCACCTTGTCCTGTTTCTAACCTTTCCCACAGACTTGAAAGTCCAGTGTTGGACACCCAAAATTTCAAGAGCCATCCCCATTCTCAGAAGTGCCTGATTAGACATCTAAACACACATCTTTCTCAGAAAAAAAAAAAAGCCTGGATCACCATATGCACTGATTATATGTAATCCAACAGGTTTAATCCTGAAAAAAGATGCCATTTATTAATACTTTAGTGATTCTAGGGATACAATTTTATATTCTCTTATTAAAGCTGTTTAGGATTTGCACAGAGTCAGAGCTTTGGAGCTCTCAGCTTAATTCTCTCCAGTGCATGGATATAAACTATGAAAGTCACTTTGATAGTGGAACATGAGAGGAAGTGAAGAATACAACAAAGTGGAACAACAGCCCCAATCAAACTATCACAGATTTCAAGGGCACTTACTCTGCTACTTAGTCGGAATTAATAATCATTTAACCTTTTTGAATGAACAAAACACCAGAAAAATAGCAATTCTTAATGCAATATAAATTTATACAGAAAATTAAGAAAAATCAATCAGTGCAGGTTTACAAAATAAATAATTATCAAATATTATTTGTTCAATTTGTTTCAACTCAAGTAGAATTGTTCATAAAAAAAATGGTAAGAATTAATCTTCAGGTTATATTCAGCTTAATAATTCACATGAGAGTGATTATGCATCTCCAAAATTGCTGATAAGGTAATTAAAAAGTTAAAAAAATTTACAACTATGTTTCAGACTAACTTAGCAAGCATTTTGACTCAAAAAATTTGCCTATGCTTTTCATCTTTTCCTCTAGTTTGAAGCAACTATTCCTATTTAACTTTCAGCTTTAATGCGGTACTGTAATTTGGTTCGGTTCACAAAGTGCCATCCTCCCTTCAGGAACTTCAGAGAGTCTCTTGGACGTTTTCTGCAAGGCCTTGGGAGGTCCAGGCAGCGACTGATGCTGCCCAACAGGCCATGCTAGAGACTATATGGACATTGTGGATTGCCATAAAACAGTTGTAAGATAAACACAGTTTAGTGTTGCACATTCTTCCTGCTGAGGATAATGCAGATCCTCATTTTCAGCACCAAGTGGGAGAACCTGATAAAATGTTGCCCTAGATTTGTGCCACGAAGAACAACGTGAGCATCAGACAGAAGAGGATGACATTGATATCTCCCAGATGTCTCTGTGGGTCTGAAATCTGTGAGCAAGGAACATGAAGGAACTTGCTTAAGGTCAGAGTAGGACTTGGCTCTCCCATGCCCCATCTCTACTTCTCACCCAACATTTCCTAAATCTTACATGCTCCAGCTACCCATTTTTGCTTATTTAGTTGATCTAATAAAATCTGGATACTTTTCAGTATTGATTGGTGTAAGTGTGGCTTAGTGGCAGAATCATTACTTTTTTAATCTTGGAACTGCCAGCCCTTACTAATCTAAACTGAAATTCAGTTTCTTCGATTAAGGCCTGCCATTACTAATTGTTTTTAAATGTTGCTTGGATGGTTCCAGTTCAAAAAGTTTAGTTCTTTGGCAATATCTTACAGCCCTCCACACAGTAATTCATTAAAACTCTCTGTTCTGAGGCATGACCAAAGCGAGGAAAGGGAAGGTGATGGAAAATCCTGGAACAAAAGCTGGGATTTGGAGGATGGCTTTCAGAAAACAGTGGCTTAATGACTTCCTGTGCTGCACATGAGCTGCATCTCTATTTCATTCATTCTTTGCATTAAACTGATGCATGTCAGGTGGCAAGCAGGACTGAGCTTGCTTGCCAACCTCGCTTCTACTCATGCAGCTCTGGAGGAAAGGTCAGATAAGGATAATGTGTCAAAAGGGTGTAATTAAGATTCAGAAAGATTAATACCTGTGGTATTTAGTGAAATTGCCTTCTAGTGGAATGCTCATCTATTACTTTGATATTTAACATTTCTGCTGTTAAAATGTTAGTGCTTGTAAAAGTACAAAATTGGTGGCAGACATTTGGTTTATAAACTCTTTTATACCAAAAAGGAACCCAGTAGGAAAAGCAATCAGATTGGGTTTTTTTTTCAACCTGGAACTTTTCTGTGTAAGTCTTTCAGTATTTCCACTACAATTTTGTGTTTGATAAGGTTATTTAAATTATGCCAATCAGTTGACAGGTGGTGCCAATTTGGGAGGCAGAGGAGGGCATACCACTAACAGTATCTGAGATATGTGGAATGGTCTCCAGTGAAATGAAGATGATACATCTGTAGGATGAAGAGGAATAAATGTATTTAATTCAACATTAAGAGAAAGATCTTTTTAACATGATTCAGCACATACTTAATGCATAATTGAAAGCAGATGAGCAGCCTCACTGGAGTTTGTGGTACGTATGAGCTGCAGTTCCTTCAACTATTCCAGCTACTACACAAACACAAAAAAGATGGCACACTTCCCAAAAAGTTCAATTAAGGTGAGAATAGTGGAAACTGACAACCTAAAGGAGTTAAGATTAAAATAGTAACTAGGCAGGTATGAATATAATAAAAGCATAAATTTTTCTTTTCCTTACTCATAATGAACATCAAAAGGAGTTTATTTTCTTTTACACATTTCCTTTAAGTCTAAAATATATGCACAGTACACTGCTGGAAATAGTAGCAAAATAAATTGAAATGAAAATGGGCACTATTTTCCTGAATTCTTATCCATTTTTTTTAATCTTTAGTTTCTAAAATAAATGGAAATTTTGCTTTATAGAGAAATAGGTCCTGCAAGACATTTACATGAATCATCCTTCTACAGATGAAGCTGGTAATTAAGTGAGTCACACGTAGAGAACTTTTAGATTTAATCAGTGAAACTTCTACATGACTTTGCTACAAGTTCAACAAGTCAAGGTTTAGAGTACTGGCAGTACTAAATATGCAGCATTGCTTGTTGTGACACAACATGTCTGGCCATTAAACTAAAAAATCCCCATTAGTATAAAAATAAGATTTAAATTCCATTCAAAGCAGTGGAATTCAGAACTGTCACTGACATCACCACTACAGTAAGCCATGTAAGAATTTTCAAGATGACAGCCCAAAATTTCTACAGTTCTGAAAAGAGTATAATTACCGTGTCATATCACTACTTCATGCATTTAATTATGGGGCATTTTATTTAGAAAATTGTAAATATGTTTAGTTAATGTAATTGTGTGTCTATCTGACTTGGCCTGGGCCTGACTGTATTTCAGCACTGTTTTAAAAGAACTTTCCTTAATATTTTCCAAAGCTTTGGGAAGCTTTGTACTCAACAATCATGAAGGAAAATAATTTATCTATTGGTTGAATTTTAATTCTTCTCTTATACTAGGAAGAATTCTTCAGCCTTCTCTACAGTTTTTAATTTCTCTTATGATTCTGAAAACTGGATAAAACTATGATAATTACTTCACTTAATCACACTATGAGCCACAACAAAACATTTAGTAAGCAGCTAGGATGGATACAGGTTAGACCAGGTTATGCAGGAATTCAGAAGACAGCATCTCTTGTAGTTTTTAAATAAGTGCATTGTTTATTACTGGAGATTTCACTGTGTAAATCTGGTGGTTGAATATAATGTGATAAGTTATTTTTTTCTGGTCATTGAAAACAGATGTGAAATCAGGAACCAAAACAATTTCTTTGATGTCTTGTAAGACTCTGACAAAGCTAATAACTTTGTATTCATATAAAAGACAAGGTTATCCCTCGGGCTATTTTGAGAAAATGTGCTGTT
Source organism: Petroica traversi (assembly GCA_025920805.1). Lineage (NCBI taxonomy): Eukaryota > Metazoa > Chordata > Aves > Passeriformes > Petroicidae > Petroica > Petroica traversi. The sequence goes on along the minus strand of JAHLSL010000079.1, from coordinate 2,561,448 downwards.
TGTTGGCAATTGTGCTGTAAACAATCAGGGGCCAAAATATGGTGTTCTTTGGAGTTCCATGTTTGCTGTTTCGAGTTTTCCTTCATAGTTGAATATATAGACCTACTGACTCTACCCCAGTGATTCACATAACAGCTTGTGGGGTCACAGCTAAAGGATTTTGCTGTTTTGTGCAATTGCTCTGGATGGTTCATTCCAGGCTGCACTTTCATTCCTCCATATCTTCAGATGGCTCTTGCTGTAACCTGCAAGTCTCCCGTATGTGTTAGCAACTGCAGTGTAACCCAGGAACTGCACTCCCCATTACTGGTGACTGCACTTCAAAAAGTGGAATATATTTAAGGTTGCCTTCAGACCCTCAGCTGCAGCTTTCACAGGAGTCTTCCTGAGACCACAATTCAGCTGGCATGGCTCATGTAAAGTTTCCTTTTTAGCAGCACTGTGTTGTTTGTAACTACCAGGCACTGCTTTGTTTAAAATGCATGCCCTTATTTATCTTTATGGCTTACTGGAAGAAAGCAACAAAAAAAGAATGGGAACTAAGGGCTAAGAGAAGAGTAAAAGGAAAGAGAGAGAGAGTAAGGTGAGAAAGTGGGGAGATGAAAGGTTGTCTGGCGTAAATGCAGGTTTGTTGTGCAGGATTCTTTCAGCTGGGTAGAATGGAGTGTTGTGACCACAAAGGCATCAGAGGAGATTGTGGCTGAGTGGGGAGAAGCGAAAAAATATTGGGGGGGTGGGGGGTGGGATGGGGTATCAGTTCTAGCTGGAAAGGGCCAAGGCAATCATTAGAACTCAAAGTAAATTTCAGCTGATGGGTGCTGAGGATGCAGGAGGGTTAAAGGATTTGCAGCCCTTCTTGCTGCCATTTATACTGGTGATTTCAGAACAGAGGGAAGATAAAAGGGTGGGGCTGTAGCCTGGAAGCTGTTTTGGATTTTGCATCACCTCCAAAATGTAAAAGGCCAGACATGTCTTTTCCTTTCTGCTGCAGGCCAGAAAGGAAATATTTGACCTGGACCTTTCTGCTCTAGACATGACTCTGTGCTACTTGGAACTGCCAAATACATATGATAAAGCAAATCATTAAAAACCTTGTTGAATTTTACTTTAATTTGTCAGCATATGATGGCAAAAGATAAATGTTCAGTGTCATAAACAACTCATTTTTAATAATAAAGTAGACCGCACAAAACAGCTAAAACACAAAAGTTTAAAATTGATTCAGTCTTTACTCAACCAGAATATCCAATGAAGAGGTGAGTTCAGTAAGGATTGAAAAAGCAGTAAAAATATCTTTACTTTAGCAAGTTTGGTCTCTCTGAGAAGTCACTAAAATATAAACTCAAACCGTGGTTTTAATTGCCAGATATTTGCAGACAAGGATGAACCCTCTAAGTGCACCTGGTGGGGTAATCGATTCTTTCACCCCTCCTCATGCAGAAACAAGAAATACAAATACTAGCCCAGGCATCTTAGTCATTTAGAATTAGAGATGCTTTACCTGCACACACCTCAGTTTCTACGTATGCAGCAACTACTCTTTGAATTATGTGAGTACTTGCTGGTTTTTCATTACTTCTGTTATCCACTTAATTAACTAGTTGTGTCTCTTCGCTCGTTATAAACTTTTTTTTTTTTTTTTGTGGCAACAAAGGCAATTGCATTGAAGCCTTAAGAGGCAAGCAGAGGATTTTTGTCACTCATGGAGGCATGATTTGCCTTTGTAAGCTGCAGGTATCAAAGCAGTTTTTCTGTTCTGTTTGGACACACTGTGTAGTAACAGGGGGATAAGAGGCAGCTGTGCTTCAGACCACATGAGGTAATTTGCAGACACATTTTAATTGCCTTTTAGAGAGCATGAAGGAGTTCCAAATAGTCTAATGAGTTCCAGCAAACACCTGTGAAATGCTTTTAGCCCACCATGTAAAACAGAAATTAAGGAAGAAATAAAGCACAAATCTAGCATGTATGTCCTAATGGAGTTTAGGAGAAAAAATAGATTTCCTTAAGTATTCACCGCATTCTCTAAGACAGAAATAAAGAAGACTACAAACCATTCTATATATTCATACCAACAAAAAGCTAAAGAGACAAATTTCAGGAAATGGTCTTTGTAGCTCATTTAATATACGAGCCTTAGGAGCAGAGGCTTGAGGTTGAATTATAAATGGTTTCAATGCAGAAGTCTATTTTTAAGCATAATGTTGTAACTCAGCAAAGCAATTATGGTCTGTCTTAACTTCACTTGTAAAGGACTGTACCTGCTTAAATCAGAGGTGTTCTGGAGTGCTTTTGTTCCTTTGGGGCTTAAAAATAGCAGTGGAATCTCATTGCAAAGATCCTGCAAATGACTTAACATTTACTATATTTATGCCTATGTAGTGTTCTATATACACATATTTTTGTGGGAAGTGTGGGTTGAAAACCTCTGGTGATAGTGCATTTGTTGTATGTATTCCATATTTTAACAGTTTAATGGAAGTAGCACGTGAAATCCTCAATGGAGTTAGTCCTTGATTTGAAGACTTGAATAACGTGAGTTATTTATCCCTGCTATGCTTTAGCCATATAAAATACAACTTATCACTCCATCAACAGTGCCATGAGACTTTGAATGCATAAAGATGTGTAAAGATTTTTCCAAGTAGATTTTTCTAAAAAAAGTTCATGACTTTAGAAAAGTTGCTATACATTTGTAAGCCTTATAGAAAGGAGCAGTTGTGGACATTGTTGTGTGGTGGCTTGTCTTTCAAAATCTGGGAGGATTTGCAGAAGGAAATTTTCTAAAATGTTTTTCTTTGTCATTTAAAAATGCCTAACAGTAACTCCACTTTGCCCCTGAGAAATCCAGCAAGTTAATGGAAGTTATATAAGTTGCACATTAAACATACAGTAGAAGAATATCAATTTGACAAGAAAAAGTGAATGTTTAATGTCTGGCATTTGGTCATGTGAACTTGCAAGACTGATTTGTGGCATGCAGTGATGCTTTCCTAGGCCTCTTTGGAGAGGTTACATTCTCAAATGATGAGAACACTGAATGTTTGGTTTTATAAGGAAAGTAAGGAAAGTTTGCTGTTTGGATGACATGTATGAAATGACATTTAATCTCTAGAATAAGACATTGTGCTCTAAGGCTGCTGCATCATTACTTCCTTAGCAATGAAAAATTCCATTAAAAATAATCTCTATCATACACTTTGTCATAACTTCTTCCTCACTGGCAAGGACAAAACTCTGGGGTACATGAGTTGAAGGAAAATTGTATATGTACAGTGTATACTGTTGCTTAGCAGAGATACCAAATGGAGGGAGAATTCCTCTCCTCTGGTTAATCCTTCAGGATTTCTGTTCTCTGTTTTTCAGACATGAGTACGAGATAAAGTAATCTGTCTGATGCAATAGGGGCAGAACTGAGGGAAAAAAGTCCCTATCAAGTACAAATTATACAATGCCTTCAATCTGGAGATTTTTATGGAATTGAAGGAGTTTTCTCCAGTTGTCCGAAAGGGGTGCAAGAGATGGCACTGAAGTGCTGTGAAAGCAGTCAGGCTGCTGCAGGGTTGGCAGCACAGAGCTGCCCCACACTGCCCCAGGGTGAGCCTAAACTTTTGGCATGGGTGACACAAGGGCTGAATGAAGGACATTAATACTGAGCAGGAATGATCATTAAATTTCCTGTTAAACAGCAGCAAGTTGCAGTGCAGGAATAATCCATCATGAATCCATAGAAACTGAAGGTGAACCTCCACACCTCAAGTGTTGGTACTTCCAACAAAACTAAGAAAAGCCTTGCAAAAAAAAATGTGTTTCTCTCAGAAGTAAAATGCTACATCCTCTTTTGCATATAAAAGATACACAGATTCTTGCGTATGAAGACTGTTCTCTCTGTTCTTGGTTAAAAATTGAGGAACTCTTATGAAAGATTCCTCTCTTTTATCCAAGCATTTCTTTTGTTTACCCCCTCCTCCTCCTCTGGCAGGTCTGAACATCTCTTACCACCTTTCTCTAGATTTTGTAAAGCATCAGAGCACACTTTGCTTCAGCCATACTTTTATATCTCCAACAATTTTCATCCTCTTGCTCTTATATACTTTTAGAAGGGCTAAACACTGCAAGAACATTAAAGATCAGTATTCAGAATTTCATTATACAAGTACTTGAGGTAGGCAGGTTTGGGAGGCAGTTGGGCTCTGCTTGTTTTTATTACTTAAATAAATACATATTTCCTAGCATCTTTTAAAAATGAGTGTTTTATCTCATTATCATCATAAATACACTGCAGTATTACCAAGCACCATTCAAAAACCTTTAATAGTGGCATTACCACTTTCAAGGATAGCCTGAGGAGTTCCCTGCAGCTGGAGTGTGCTGGAATTCTAAGGAAAGCTATACTTTGGTCTGTGTTTGTCAGCAAATCCTCCTTGTATATGGTGACTTTTGAATTGTTTTCTTTAAGCTGTCCATGCTCTATTGAGCTTGGATAGTCCTAAAGAGATTTAGGAGCTTTTTAAACTGAAATGGTTGATATGGCCTAGTCATGTTTGTGAATAAAAATAAGAAGTTTATTTTGAAACTTAAGCTTTCCTTTAGTTTTTCTCTGAAATTACAGTAGAATCTCTGTGAAGTTTACAGTACTCTTTAACAGAAAGATGGTCCTAATTTCAGAAAGTGGTTGTCAGTGCTAGCTCTCTGGAGTCTGTGAACTGTGAAATTCAGTCAGAAAAAAAAACTCTAAGTTGATACATTTGATAGGTATTGCCCAGGCTGAGGAATTGCTGTCCTGTGTTGGGAGCCTGGTTCAGGAATTCTTGCTCTGGTCCTGCCAAGTAGCAGATGTACCTGTTCTATTGCTCAGGACTTAGGGAGAGGAGAGATTATTAGGGAGGAGGGAATACTTTTCTGTTAAATTAGGAGCTGAAGAAAGAAAAACTCAGCATTCAGAAAGCCCAGTAAAACTCAAAGTATCAAACTTAGGGAAAAGTAATGAAGGAGTGAGATAAAAGCTTCAAAATACTTTATACTTATTTCCCAAAATTCACAGCAGCAAAGGATTTGTAACATTTGGGTCTTACATTATTTATGTCATTGCCGGGTGTAGAAAATGGACAAAGAGATGGAAAAACATAATGAAAAGTAGTAGCCAGTTTTTATTCTGGCAGCTAATGTATGCAGTTGCTAGTGATGGGTGCACTAAGCCAGAGGTGGGACGAGAAAGAGGAGGTGTTAAAGCATCTAATTCTGAAGTTTAGGTTGATTTAAATACAGTCTGCTCTATATATGCATCCTTAAACAGGATAGAAATATCTGTGTGTAGCAGTGCATAATTGCAAATAGGTGTAGCACCATCCAGAAGTTTTTATATCTCCAAAGATGGTACAGAAAATGGCACATTAAAATCAAAATTATATCGTATTCCTGAAATTTCTGATTGTGGTTAACTGAGAAAAATCTGTTTCTTGGTATGAAAATGCCTTGCTTTTCCATTTGCTTTTCTTTATTGTGCCCTAACTACTATGGAGTTGCCCCAAAAGAAATATTAAAAGAGTGTAGCAGGGAAGAGGAAAAAAGGGATTTGCCCTGCTTTGTTAAGGCATGTTCTCTCTTTGGATTCCCTCCGGCTAGAATGGATTATTCTTTCCAGGGTTAAAGCCTGGCATCAAAGAGCCTGTGTCCATAGAAAGATAGGGGAGTTGAGTGAATTGAGTAAATGACTGCCCAGGGTGTCAGTAGAAATCTGACAGTTTGGCAAAGGCTTAGAGAGGGAGAAAGGCAGAAAATGAACAGAAGCCATCTGCTGCTCTTTGCCATGGATGAAACAAACTGGTGTAAGTGAAACCAGCCTTGCTGGCCTTTGCCTGCTCATACCTAATTCATATTTATATTTTTCAATATGAGTAAATAACATTTTCCCCTGAAGATTGTGTCACTGCAAAGCCACCACAGGGTTTGAGGAAACCCTCATGGATGCCAAACCCTGAGTGGAAGCTGTTGTCACAGACACTGTGGGGAAGTTCCTATGGATGCCAAAACCCCAACCGAGGCACTGTCGCTGACATGACTGGAAAGCAGACAGGTGTATTCCTGCCTCAGAGAGGGCTTGGATCAGACAGACCTTTGCTGAGCACAGCGCATGGAGCCAAGTGTCAGAATTACACTAAAATGGAACCAGGGAGAAAGGGGCCGATGAGAGAGAAGCTGCTGTGATACAGCCAGTCATAGTTGGGGAAAGGACATATTAATTATTGTTCATCATCTTAAGAGTTTAATCATCTTACTTTTTAAAAAAGTAACATGTTTTTCTGTTAAAATCCATTTCTATTACAAGCATGCATAATGTTTATAACAAAAATTTAGGATGTGAACCTTCTGCCTCTACATTTTTTGTTTAAATATGCTGCCACTCAGAACAAACTAAATATTAATTAAAGCTCTTAGTAGAGCAGGGTAAATGTAGAGCAATTGTTTAGAGATGCTTCTTATCTTTATCATGACTGCTTTTTACCTCTGCATGAAATGATAAAAGTTATAGTACATCTCTAACACAAAGAAAGGTGAGTTTTGTTTTACTCAAGCTTTCTAAATTACAGGAATAATAGTGTAAAAAGTTTGTGAGATTAGGTTGCTGCAGGGTTTGAATTGGAGTCAGACTTCTGCTGCTGACCTTCCACTATCAGACTTTTGGAATGTATCATTAAGAATTTATGAATAATTAGGCCAAGCCAAAATATAATCTTACACTGTCCTAAAGATGAGCCTCCTACTTGTATGGTCTTTATTTGTATAAAATTAGCTGTCCACATAAAGTCCTCTACCCGCCATTGATTACCTAATTACACAATCACTCCATCAGTAAATCAGCACAACATCTGTGACCCTCGGTGTCACTGCAGTCCCCCCCTGTGATTCCCCAGGAGCTTTGCTGAGGCGGTTCTGCTGACATAATATATTCATTATCCATTAGATCTGGCACACGCTCTGCAGTGCTCAATTACAATACAATCGAGCGCAGGGCCCGGTGTCAGCCCATGTAATGACTTTCTGATTATCTGTCTTTAAATGATGAATGAAATGAAAATGTACTATTCAAACCCAATGGAAGATTGCTAAAGATGCTAAATGAAAATTTTACATACGCGCTTTATGGGAAGAGGGATGAGGTTAGAGGGCAAGGGTTTGCCTTACATTCAAAAATAAAAGGTAGAAATCTTTTCTTAAGCCACCATAAAGCCATCTGGTGAAATGGTGCTGCCTTTAAAGGTGTGGTCTTGTGCCCATTGTTTTCTGACCATCTTGGATATTTTCAGTCTCACAATAATTCATTGGAAGGATTTAAATTACAATTTTTTTTCTGTTTCATATTTTCCATTTTTGTTGGAGAGATTTAATTGCTAGGGTTAACTCTGAATGTAAGAAAATTTCTTTAGACTGAAGTTTGTTATAATAAAGACTTGTGATAAGGAGTCACTTCCAACTTACTTTTTAATTTTATGGGTTATGGGAAAAAATGCTCTCTCTGCCTTTTTGCACTTTAAAATACATTTCTATGTGGAACTCAGAATTTTGTAGCTTATTCTTAAAGACATGTTAGGGAGCAGCAGACCTGCCTTCCATTTTATCTTCAGATAACAAGATAAAAGATGTTCATCTTTTATGATGAACATCTGTATTGCTGTGCAGTACTGTATAACCTGAGATTACCAGTAATTTAGGTCACTGCCAGATGTGGTTTCTTACATAATTTCTTAAAATCCCAACTCCAAACAGTGTGTAACCAAGTCCCAAAGAGTAGGCTGTTATCTCATAAACACCACACATCAGCATGGGAAATAATATTTTTATTGAGCACTATCCCTCTAAGTAAACTAGAACAAAAGGAGAGGTATCAGTCTGTGCCTGGATTATAGATGGGAGATTTGTAAGCAGTCTGCTGTTCAAACAATTATGAAGCAGATGTTTGATAGTACAGTCATTTCTGTCTCTGTTTACATCCTCATTTATTTTGGTTATAATTGAAAACCCATAAAGCCACATGCTGGAGTGCTCTTTGACTCTTACTTAAATTAGAGCTTCCCATTTTACACCGTTCAGTTGAATACTTCACATTTTTGAGTGGTGTGCAAGTTTGATGGGAAATGTAGCACTGTTTTTTTAACTACAGTGTGACCAGTGGAAGGGTTAATTTTTTGCCAGAATACTGTGGAACTTATTTAAGACTTTTCAAGTACATCCAGATACATTTATCAGCATCCTGATATCTCCATTCCAGTAGTACTTTTAATACAAAATTATTTTCTCCTGACACACACTGGGGACAAATTAATTTTGCTCCTTGTAAATCTTGTGTGCACATTCTAATCATACAGTACATGAGTAACAAATAAAATTGCAATACAAAAGTTTATGTTTTACAAAAAACAAAGAAAGGCAGTGGAAGCCCTCTGGAATTGGTAACAATGTCCAGTTCAGTTATAAAACTTGTGCTGCAGAGCAGATGAAATAAATTTGGGTTTAGAAATATTGTCCTGTTTGGAGAGCTTGAGGGAAGGAATCAAAAGGAATGGTGTGTAGCTTACTAGTTCTTCATGATTTTTGACAAATTTATTATTAAATTCCAGATGGAAATGAATTTGGGTTGAAAGTGGCATCACTAACTGAAAAACTACCCAAAGATTTCATTGCACTCAGGTGTGTCTTTGGGGTTGAGTCAGCCCATTCCAGAAGCAGAAGCATTGAAAAGATTTGTAGCCCTTTAAGAATTTGGAACCTTCTATTTTCCCCAGGCCCCAGGGTCTCATTTTGAGTAGTAGTTCAATAATAAGTTTTCTGATAAAATACAGAGAAATATACCTGGATTACATGAGGTAGAGAGATGGTGTCAACAAAAAAAGAGACATTCATCCCTTAAAAGTACATTAGTTTAGTCTAAAGCAAGGGACAGAGTTGCTCTGGGCTGGTCTCAGGAATCCAGATGGATAACACAACCTCATGAAAGCAAATTGTGGAATCTACAAAATAGAAAGAGGAGACACCTGGTAAAAAAAACTTTAACAAATACATTCCTATTTTTCTTACTGTTCATACTATTTTAATCATCATCATAGGACCATGCTATGCCTCTCTTATTCTAGCTTTTAAGAAACCAAGGGCTGATTTTTTTTAGAAGCCAGTAAATTCTTTCAGTTGAATAACACTTTGTCAGACAGAAAAATAACTGCCTGCATGCAAACTTTTAGGTGATAAAGATGTTTCCACCAAATTTATAGTACAGACCTGTCCCCCATTAAAAAAAAAAAATAAATAAAATTCCCAGGATTTAATATTTTTACTTGGTTGTAGAACCCAAAACATACCAAAGGCTGAAAGTCTGACAAGTAATTCTTGTTTTCTTCATTTAATTTTCTCCACTCCTTCCTCATTGGATATAATCCCCAGCAGCTCTGGAGATTTGTAGTATCAGGTAACAAAGCTGGGATAATGCAGCAGAGCGCAAACCCAGAGATGTTCCTTAAAAAGAGGATAGAGCTGACCTCTGGAAGAATAATGTAATTTAGTGCTGCTCCACTGGATTTACTCCTGTTTGTCCTTGTTAGCGTTAGAAGGCAAAAAGCCAGACAGCAAGGAGAAAAAAAAAAAGTGTGAGGAAAGCCAAATAAAGGTAAATGTTCAGGAAGATTGTAGTAATTTTAAGACCTTCATATTAGGTTAGAAAATCTGCAATTTACAAATTAATTGGCATAAATACACATACTAAAATAATGATGAATTATAATTGTATTGAAGGCTAATTACAGTATCTCTTTCTTCTGAAAATCAGGTGCTGATCTGTAAATAACTGGAGAAATTTCATGAACAACGTATAGTTTGTATCTGTTAATATTTAAATGTCAGACAATTAGAATACAGATCAGAATTTTGTCATTCCTAGTAACATTTTTTCCTTCCTTCCTTCCTTCCTTCCTTCCTTCCTTCCTTCCTTCCTTCCTTCCTTCCTTCCTTCCTTCCTTCCTTCCTTCCGCCGCTTCCGCCGCTTCCTTCCGCCGCTTCCTTTCCTTTCCTTTCCTTTCCTTTCCTTTCCTTTCCTTTCCTTT
>JAHLSL010000079.1:2422564-2551347 GCA_025920805.1 Petroica traversi | reverse complement strand
TCCTTTCCTTTCCTTTCCTTTCCTTTCCTTTCCTTTCCTTTCCTTTCTCTCTCTTTCTTTCTCTTACTTTCTATCTCTCTATTTTTTTCTTTCCACTCATACTGGAGCTTTTCCTCGCTGGCACAAGGGGCTCTCCCTGGATGTCAGCCCTGCTGGTTGCTGTGCCAGTGCCCAGCCAGTGAGATGCTGGGTATATAAATTCCATGCAGTGAACTGAGGAAATTCCACGTGGATGGAAATTTCACTGTCAAGCCCAAGGGCTTTGGAGTGATGGGGAGTGAATGGAGTGCATGCTGAAGCAGGACTTTGCTGCCCTCCAGGTCCTGACACTGCACCCACAAAAGAGCTCAAGATGTCGCCTTTGTTTCAAAGGAAGCCTTCCAATGTTTGGATTTATCCTAACCCAGGACACAACTCCCCTTGGGCTTGGAATTACCTCAAGTGATTTACAGCTCGTGCTGAAAGGCTCCATTATATTCCCAGGCTTTGTTAGTGGCGTGGGCTGGATGATTTAGGATGGAGGCTATCAGAGGTTATTGTGTTGTCTGGATAACTTGAGGAGATTTCTGCTTGAGTTTCCCACTCATGTCATTTTCTCAACCCTTTATCTGCAGGGCATATAGATTGAGCTTTCAGGAAAGAAAGAAAAGGGAAATCCATTGTGGCAACCTGGTGGAAATGAGAGTAATCTTTCAGTGGTCAGTTATTTGCCTCCATTTTGTTTAATCAGGCACATGTAGAAATATACTGTATGAGTATGTACATTTATAAAATCAGTGATGACCACCTTCTGACATCTGGCATGTGATGCTGTGCAGTCAGGGAGGCTGAGCAGCACAGCCTTCAAGGACAGTCTGAAAAGCTTGGGACATCTGCTTTCCTTGATAGCAACTACTGATGCTCATAGATGCTGGGTTCTGAAGAGAGTTTTTAGTCTCCCATGAGTGGCTGGAACATGTGTTGATGTATTTCAGTGGCATTGGACATCACCTGCTAGTGCTATTATTCTGCTTGCTAATGATAAAAAATATTTATACAAGTAAAAGCTACAATTGTAATGCTTTTCCCTGATCTTTGATAGAATAGTGATGTCCACATTCCTGATCTATGTGTGTGGGCACATTTGAGAAACCCAGGAAAATGATTGCTAAGGAATTGTAAGCATCTAATAAAATACACACTGATAATGCTGGGGAAAAAAACAGGCTTTTAATTTAAAAACTTACTTTGCTGTTAACTGGAAATAGAGTTTCAAGTCTCTTAGTAAAAATAACTTTAAATATCAAGCCTCTTTCAGTATTAATCAGTAATTTAAATACTCCACAACTGGAAGGCAAATTTTTTTTGCAAGCCATTGGGCTTTGAGTGAGTGTCTGTCTGTTGTTAATAGTTGTTCTCAGCAATCAGCACATTTCAAAGCTAGGTTAAAATATTGGGCAAAGGGAGTCCAACCTTTCCTCTCCTTTTCATACTTGATCATGGTTTCCTTGCAGATAAATTGCAAAGACAAGAGGGCCAAATAAAATTTTCTGGTTTCAGTTATGATCTTTTAAAGCAACGCCTTATCATTTGATAAACACGCAAAGCATAACATGCCTCAAGAGCTTAAGAAATAAAGCTGGGCTTCTGTTTTCAAAGTAGCAGAGATTCCAGCCTCTCTTCCTTGGTTGTCAGGTTTTTTTGATTGACAGTGATTTTCCTACAGTCATCCCGTGCTTCAAAATACCATGGGAAGGATATTATGCATTCCCAACCTGTCAGCTTTGGCTGCCTTACAGAGTGTTCAATTATGCTCTAATCGAATAGCTGCCCAATGTAGGCCACATAATGACTTCCTGATTATCTGACTTTAAATGATAAATGAAATGAATATGGAACATTCTTTTCAAACACAGGATAGTCACTGAGCCAAATGAAAACTGATTTTATGCTCTTTTGTCTGAAAAAAATATATTTTATTGTAATTCCATTCAACAGTTGCTCTGTGGCTTGTTCTGCCTTCATTAAGATAAACAGGGAATGAGTTTTCTAGGAAAATGCTGGTCTTTTTGTTTTCAAACAAGTGCTGAAGGTGCTAGACACTGTTTAGGTTGTTCTCCTTCCTCTCTTTACATTGACTTGTTATAAAGAGCAAGGTCAGATTGATATGATCAGTTCCTATTGGGAATATTTCAATACTTGCTGGCACTGCAACAAGTCTGTCTTGAGTAATGTTGTATAGACAACATTAAGGTCTGCATAAATTATTTAGTGGCAATAGTGCTAGATGTTTTTCATTTCCAGTCTGTGGCATTAGTACCAAGCAACCAACACAGCATTTGAGATCACACAAACCCCTGCCACCTCACTGGGATAGCATACATTTATTATGCTGAAGTCAAAGGCTTGTCAGGGAGGTTCTACAGCCTCTTTAGCCAACAGCCTGTGATGGGCAGCTTTCTGAACCACTTCAGCTTAGTTTTAGATATGATTGATTTTGCCAAAGTCGTTGTGAAAAGCTGACTTGATACAAAGACTTGATATAAGCAGCCTCTGATTTTTGAGCACAGTCTGATACTCGAGGCTTCTATAGAACTAGGAATATAATGTGATGTAACAGATAAAAAGAATGCTTGTGTGAAGTTGAGCTCATTTTGAACTTTGTTAATTGAATAAAGACTGCCAGCCTAGGCCCAGATCCTCAATGAAAAATGCACTTTGACCCCAATCTGAGCAATTCATCCCTAAGATCAGCTCCTGAATTTGCATTCTTTCTGATTTTCAGCCTAATGTGGAGATGTAATAGCCACGTAAAATTCTCCAACTTGGCTGCAGCAGAACTGTCTTTTCAGTATAACAATTTTGCCATTATTGTTCTTATTAGGCAGATCATGTCTGGGAGTAGGATCTCAAGGGCCACTTAATTCGTGAAAATGCTCTAGTGATTGAAATATTTGAAAGAAACAAGTCCTCTACAAAGGGAAGCATTTTGGGATGGACCCTTTCCCTCAGAACTAAATCCCTGTTGTGTAATGGAGATATTAATGATAATCCAGCCATGGCTGTGTGTGGAGCCACAGCGTATGTCCCTGTGGCAGAGCAGGTGACAGAGAGAGGCTGCACATCCCCTCACCTGCTGTGATTTCAATCCCAGGTGCCAGGCATGGCCAATTGGGCTGACCTGAGCAGGAGGTTATTTCTGTAATCCTGCAGGTCTACTTCTGAAATATCTGCTGGATGTTTCTTTTGCCACCCCAAAAATTGCCACAGTTTGCCTTTCAATAGGCAAGGTTTATGTATTGAGTGCTTTAAAATATTATAACAATTGCACTTTATAAGACTTTAAAACATTATAACACCATTGTACCTTTATACCATGAGAGGAGCTGTGGCTTGAAGAGGAACATGCTCTGGGGGGGGAGGAGCTCAGGGACTACATCCATAGTGCCCTGAGAGCCTGGAAGAGAGTGAGGCAGAAGAGCCTGGTCAGGCAGAGAGTCTGTGGGTGTTGGCCATAGCTCCATCAGGTCAGCAGCCTGCTAATAAGAGATGCTAGTCCAGCTCAGCTTAACTTCATGTAGCTTAGCTAAACTGCCTTCCTGTGCTATACAGCCCTGTCAGAGCGTGTAAAGTTAATTCAGCTTTAGACACGGCTGTATTCCCCAGTTACTCTCCATATTCAATTTCTAGGGCTGGTAATATGTTTTAGCAAATATGAGAATTGAATTACCTAAAGAAAACTATTTAAGGTTTGAAAGCAAAGCTTGGGGCTTAGAAGGTTGGGATTCAGGAGATCAGAGCACTTGTTACAATATTTTCTCCTGTATAAGAAACACAGTGACTTGGTAGGGACTAAAGTGATTTTATCTTAAGTTTAAAATAACATCTATTTTGAAATTAAATAAGTAATTCCTGGATTCTGGAAATACAGGAGGTTTCTAATTAAACTTCTTGGGGCTACATTGTAACAGTCCTAGCTACTACTTCTCAGGTGGAACACACCACACAGGTGAAACCGAGGGGTACGGGACTCTGGTACAGTCAAAGTACTTTCAGCTGCCCAAGTTCACTTGATTTTGCACTGCTGTGCTTGTGATTCTTTAAATTAGCTACAGCTGAGCTGGCTGCAGCTAATGAATCGCTGCTGTGAGTGTTGTTATTTCCTTGGTAGAGCCGAAAGGAGATGAAGGATATTTCTGGGTTTTGATAAGGTAAGGTAGTCTTTATACATAGAACAAACAGAATTTAATTAACTAAAGCATCTCTTTTCTTTTTATTTTCTTATAATTTATCTATTGTGATTTTTTCTGCAATAATTTTATTATGACAATCTGAAGTAATTATAGCGTGTGTCTATACTGCTGCAGTGACAATTCTTAGTTATGATGCAGGCAGACTAGTTCAATGTTCCTAACCCTACCCTCTGCACCTCAGGACAATCAGCTATATCTGTTTTTTTGGCATTTTGTTGTTATTTTCTGTCCTTTTCTACACTTTTGCATGTAGCTGCTGTGTTTGTGTTAGCAGTACTTGAGCTGCTTACTCAGAAGTGATGTGTGTATGTCACACTCACACAGGCACACTTTCTCTTACTGTCTGGAATTCAGTAAAGAAAGAAATAGGTGAACTTTAAAAGACATTTTAAAGAATGAAATAATGTGAAATTGAGAGGAAAGAAAGCTAATTCAATTGTTTCTTAGTTCATCTCTTGTAAACACTTAGAGCAAAGAAGACTATAAATACAGTTCTGAAATTTTTGTTTATTAAACAGGTGAGGAGTATAGTAAATCAATCAAATATGCATTCTTTCTTCAAGAGTTGTTGTGGGAAGAATTTGCCTATATATTTTGCCATGCTTTATGAACTGTACTACTCTCTCTCTCTTGCTTTCCTTCCTCCCCATGTTTAGCCATGTAGCCTCTTGTATAGTTATTGCTGGTTATCTCTTAAAGAGGCAAATTCAGCTAAATTAAATCTTTCTGTTGCCTGTGAACTCAGGCAATATGATATGAGTTGTTTTATGAAATGACCAGAATTGGAGCTGAAGTAGAACATAAAATAGAAAGAAGGATAAAAGGTGGTAGCAGAAACACCCAGAGCGGTCTCTCTTCCCCAGTTCTGCAGTATGAAACCCTCAGAGAGACCCGTGTGGTCTCATTATCCTTTTTAGTCGTGTAACATTTTATTTGGCCCTAGAAAGGCTAAGTGAAGATGGTGTGCAAACAGTTCATCAAGACCAGCAAGAACACAAAAACAGAAATCTTCTTCTGAACCTGTAATAGATTAGTCTGTGCTCTGATGATGTCAATCAGGTAGGCAACCTAAGATAAATTTTTAATTTTTCAAGTTTGATTGTACGAGAAGCATAGCTGATGCAGACAGAACAGAGTGAAACATCTGTAAAGGGAAAGATGGTCTGTTGTTAGTTCTCCAGAATGAAGGTGTGTTGCTCCTTGATTATCAATGGTGAAAGACCAGAGATGATGGTTCTTTTAAGAGGATAGTTTCCCTTTTATTGACTCTCTAAATAAGGATGAGTTAATTTAAATATTTAACTTAGGGTTGTGTCTGTGTGGAGGACTTGGTAATATTGCTAGGGTACGTGGCATAATGACTGATAGAGCTGTGTTGGCAAGGCATTTCTAATTGTGTCAAGATTGTTTCCTGTCAGGTTCAATTACTCCATGGAAAATTCAGGCACGAGTAGGAGTCCTGTGAGCTCTCAGCAACACTTCTTGAAGCCTCGGTACTAACCTGCAGCAGTTTCCCCAGCAATTAGCAGTTATTTAATTTTTCATGTTTGGCTTTTCTTTTTTTTTCCTAGTATTGGTTACTCTGTAGCAACATGAAATTATTGATTAGGTTTGTGTGATTGGTCCACGAAATCCTGGACATTCAGAGGCAGGTTTTGGTTACTGATTGAAAATTGCATGTTGGTAAGCAGGAGGCACAGGACGCAGTCCAGCATATGGAATAGTGAGAAGGTTTTGAGGAATTTATTATTGTGAAAAGAAAAAACAAAACAGTGGGGGTGTCCTGGAGTCTTGATGTATATGGTATACACAGTTTGGTTGTTTTTAAAAAGAAACTCAGTATGTTTGTTCTCCCAGGCCCCTCTGGCACGTGGGGCAGTCTCTGGGGTGATACCCACAGCAGCTCCTCCTGTGTTCACTGGAAGGGACACACCAGTATGGGGACATTTGCTGGTGTTATCATTCCAGGGTACAGAATGGCTGGATGAGGGCAGCAGCAGCAGACATGAACCTTCAGTCCAGCAGTGTGAGCTCTGGGGTGTGCATTGAGGATAACGAGATTGCACTGTAGTTTAAAGCTCCTCAGCTGGACACAGAGCTTGGGACACAGGGGCTGCTCTGGGGGCTGCTCTTCTCCACAGCAACCTTCCCAGGCTGTGCAGCTGGCAGAGGGTTTGCTGTACACAGGGAAGGGTTAAAATGACCTTGCACTGGAGTAGTGTTTTAAATCTGCTCTTTTATGTTAAATAAATGGGGTGGGGGGGAAGGATGGGTCAGATGCTGCACAATGACAATTAGGATAATGGGTAACCTGTCATGCAAATGAGTCTAAAAGGCCTTTAATCATTGGGCCTGCAGGAGAAAGGATCTGAATTTATAACTACTTGTTATAAATGCATTAAGAATAAATACTGGGAAAGGGAAAAGGACTATTTAACCTGAAGGAAAATGAGACTAAAAAATCCTGGAAGGTACCATCTGGCCATGATCAAAGTGAATCTGTCCAGCTTACCAGGGTTTGGTATTCACCTTTGGAAAGTTCCACGGGTTCAGCATAGTTGACTTATTTCAAGGCAGAGTGATGGCAGTTAGCAGAGATTGTAAGAATGGGGGTAATTGCAATAGCAAAGAATTGTCCAGTTATCCAGAATCTTTTCCAGACTGTTTAATCTTTTTGCTTATAAAAGGATGCATCTCAATCAAGACATTCTACCTCCTTTCACAAAACAGAAGTGTAGCCTTGCAGAATTAAATGTGTTGGGAGTAGACGGTGACATCTTTGGGAGAAGAGAGGGGCTGTAAATATTCACTACTGCCTTGTGAAGCTCAAAGAACTTAAGAAAGAAGGGTTGAAAGAAGAAAGAAAGAAGAGATGAAACATTTACTTTTTTAACTTCAGCCCTGTCAGTGTTGACATTTGATAAAAGGTAGGAGAAGGGCAAAGGCTCATTATGTGAGCAAAACATAATGACTATAAACAGCAGCACAATATATTTCATTGCACACAAATGTGGATTGTCTCATCATATGTTATTGGTACTCTAACTACAGAGAATCACCAGGACAGACACTGGACACTGCTTCTTAAAGAGATGAGTATGGCTTAATGGAGTTTTGTATTTGATTATTGTATAAATTTTATCTGAAGGCAGTACCAATCAGCATTGCATTTACCTTGTAAAAAAAGCTATACACCTTGCCACCTTTGCACACGAGCACATCACTTATCTGTCCTCGTCTGGTTGTGCTCTGGGTACAGAGCATCTTTCAGATCAAATCAAATTCTTCTTTTATTCTGATGGTAATTTTCAAAATGTGTATTCAAGAATACATTCTTGATCACAATCCTGTACATAACAATTATACTTGGAAGTAATTTGCCAAGAAAGACACATGAGCTGTAGCACCAGCAGTTGACATTCTTTTAATGTGCTTCAAATCACCCATGGAAAATGCTGTACTTAAAAATCAAAGAGAAGACATGGCTATTCTAATGTGGGATATGAAAGCATCTGAATGACTTCTTTTTAAAAATTCTGAAATTTTCAACCATATATGCTTCTGTTTGCTCTCTGATTTAGCAAAGTTTGAGGGCTCTGACTATTTAATTACAAACTTCTGTTTTGATTATTGGGAATGAAAGCCAATTAAGGCAGGAAATGTAACTGGGCTGTAGATTTTTGAAGACTTTCTGGGCAACCAAAAGTAAATATTCCAAAGCTAAATATATATAGTTTACCTTAAAGACATTTCTTCAGAGAATGGGATGTTATCTTGCAGTTGTTATAATATATTTACTGAGGGAAAAGCCAGGGTATTCAAACACACAGAAAAGAACCCTAACAGGTTCTGAATTTCAAATTAGGAAGAGGGAAGAGTTAAGTCAACAAAGCCATTTGGTGTTTGTTTTCTTAAGAAAATGGTAGCAATGTACAGGTAGATTGTACAAAGGGAGTCTGAGCTCTGTGCTGTTTGTCTGCAGATTTCAGAACAGAATACATGATTTAACACTGAAATGTTTTCATACCTGCTTCTTCCAAGCCTCCAGCCCCTGCCCCCTCCCTTTTTCTGGATGTACGTGATAAATGACAGATTCTCTCCGATGATATTCCTGTGGTACTCCAAAATAATTCTGCAGACATGGTAAAAGCTTTTAGAGACTGTAAAACTGATTATCTCTTCTGTAGCTCTTTTCATCTTCAAAGCACTTACCAACATTAACTAATTAATCCTCACAGCATCCCTCTGAATTAGATATCATTGCCATTATACAGATGGAGGAATTGAAGCAAACACTTTGTGAGTAGCTCCTGAGAACCAAGACAGTGACAGGTGGAATCAGAATGCACAGACCTCTGTGCCCAGGTTCTCTGGCTGAACTGCCCCACCATTCCTCTCTTGAGAAATGTACTTACAGGTACTGGTTATACAGTTTCTGGTAATAAAACCCTGTTAGGAACAGCTTTATTTATTAGGGAAATTTATTTATAGTCAGGCAGACAATTATCTTTTTAAATCCCTCTTCTGCAATGTTTTCTGACTGGTCCAAGTTTGTTGAAAGATAAATCTCTCCTGTAGGATCACTGTCTGCTGACTGCAAACTTCAAAATTAAAGAGCAAGCAGTCATGGTGTTTAGGCAGGAAGCAGGAATTGGAAAACAAGCCTCATTCTTCTAGTTTGCATTTAGTGGTTTGTTTTATCAAACTACTTAGAACCATACAATTGAACTTAAAAATGAGCAAATTTACCCTGTTGCTGTAATGAAATAAATAATCTACATGCTAGAAGGCTTAAGTTCTGAATGTCCAGAGGACAGACAGAACTTTCAGGTGAGGTTGAGAACTCTCTCATCTCCTTTAGGGGTGTGATTTTAACCATCTCAGAGACTGATGAGCACTTGGCTGCATTTCTTTGATGTCTGTGGCAGCCCTTGCCATTTAAGGGATGTTTGCCAGAACAGCTCCTCAGGTGCAGAGCAAGTGCAGGGGTGGGAGAGCAGATGTTGGAATTGCTGGTGCCAGGCTCCAGCTCTCCCTGGTCACCACTGCTGGGGCTGTAGCTGTTCCTCAGCAGGGTGAGGGGGTTTGCTCTGCTCTGAGCAGGGCAGCGTGGGGGCTCAGGTGCTGTCAGTAAATACTGCTCAAAGTTCAGCAGACATGCTCTTAAATTAATATTTAACCGGATTACTACATTTTGTCTGCTCCATTAATTTTTTATTAATTTATGAAAATGCTGTTGATGGAAGTAATATTGACAGGGTGTGTTTTTTTGTTTTGGATGCTGGGGTTTTTTTAATATCTTCTGGTAAATGGAAACTTATCTTCCTTATGAACACAAACCATCTAACAAGCCATATGGGGCAAATGGTCTAATAAGACAGCAATTATTAGGGCATGATGCATTAATGTTTTATGTTGTTCATAACTCAGCTTTAAGAGATTAATAATGGAGATGTGAGGAGAATGCTGTCTTAAGTGTTTATGATTATGTTAATATTAAGACATAGTGCAGGAGAGGAAATTGCTTTCAGGTAGTTACTTTTATTGTTTGTAGAGGGAGTATTCTGAAGGAAATGTCCTTTCTATCTTCTTCCAATAATTCTTTAGCATTTCCGCTGAACAGAAGTTGCAGGAGCAACTCTCCATAACTACAAATCTATGACAGCATCTTATAACTTAACTTTCTTAAAAAGTAATTCTAAAGTTACCAGAGCAGAATCTCTTTACCCCTAAATTACTGGGGATTAAGATTTCCAGAACTTTAATTATTTTTGGAAATTTCACAGTTTTTCCTTCTATGTCTGAAACAAATCCGAACGGCTCAGAACTCTGTTGTCATCTGACCTGTACATTTGCATTGGTCCATGCACTCAGACTGGCCAAGCCACTTTCAGCTGTCCAGGCAGAGAAGAATGCTTAGAAAGTTTGGAGGTAGTGTTTAATCACAAAGACAGGGTGAACAAATGTAGTGAGCAGAAGGAAAAAAGAGATTAGTGGAATTTGGTAAAACTGTTTAGTTGTGTGCATGAAAAAATTATTCTGAATGCAGGTATTTTTTTCTTAGCTTATTTTTCAATCTTAAGGAATTTCTGGGTGTTCTCCTTTCTTCAAAAAATAACTGTGGGAGATGAGAATTCTTTGCTATGTTTTAGATATCAACATACTTCAAAGTGGTGATATGTACTTTTGTGGCTGTAGGAATGAAAATGTGGTATTCACATCTTTATTGAGCAATTCTTTCTGGCCCTCCTCTGTCACAGAGTAAATGTAGCTGTGTGGTCTTGACTTGGCTCCATTCTTCTATGTTGAATTTTTGCTCTCTGCCCTTCAAGTCTTTATCATATTTTCTAATCAGAACCTGAATCCTGCAACAGTTGAGTCAAGCTTGTGAGATGCCAGAGTGAGATAGAAGTTAAGCAATAGAAGTTCACTTCTGCAGAGTTGTTCCTGGTCCCAGCACACCACGAAGTTGTTTGTGTCTCCCTGCTGCTCTCAACTGCCTGCACGGGGACTGTCACTGCTTCCACCCAGAGTGTGAAACACACAACTGTTTATCACAGCCCAGCAGGCAGATATTTTCAAACAGCATCGCTGTACCCTTATCTCAATAGCACTAATATTATCCCCTGCCAAAACAGACATGATATATTGAAGTATTTGTAGCCATTACAGGATCTCTGCATATTCCTTGAATTTTGCCTGCAGCAAGTCTGTCATCCATGGTGATCCTGATGTTGCAAGAAGCAGCTGAAAAATATCATCAGGGCATTGGTGATGGCTTAAAAGCAGCATAGGCACTACTGACCTGTGAATTAAAATAGGCTGCCTGCTTTTCCTCCTTCCCTACTGCTTCTTTGTGTGCTGGTAGTAGTCCCCTGTCCTGTTTGCAACCCTCTGTCAGATAGAGGTGGGGTTGAGATCATAGCCACAAATTAGCCAAAATCCTAGCTAGGTTATCTAATTTTTAAACAGTCAACGATAGTTAAGAAAAAAATTCTAATCCAGTTTTTGCTGGACTGATTAAACCTAACACCATAGTGTAGGAAAAGGGCAAGTCCAATACTGCAAACCTTTTTATGTTTTATTATCTACAATATTTGTGTACAGCAGTGCTCAATTATACCACAACAGTGCAGAGATCCAATCTTCAAGAAGTAATGACTTCCTGATGGTCTGTCTTTAAATGATAAATGAAAAGAATACGCTGCCTTCTAGCTGCATATACAACAAAGTTTATTGCCACCTGAAATTGCTTTTTATTCCTTGGGTGGGGATATGTAGAAGGAAGGTTGAAACCAGACTTTTTCCTAACCTGTCCTCAGGTTATATTCTTGGAATATATTTCCACTGTTGTTCAATCTCCCTGAAATACATCTCCCTGAAATTCAAAGGGGAAAACTGGCTGAATGGGGTTAATCTTGGGATTTTACAAAAGAGTTCAGATCAAATCAAAGCCCTCAGCTACTGGTGAACCACAGGTTCTCCTTGATCATGTAAGTCCTTCCATCACCCACTCCAGCACGGCACTTGTGAAATGCAGAAATGTGTCACTTCTGAGATAAAGCCACTAATCCAGCTCTCTCCTTGACACATTCTCTGTTCAGTGGGCAGCTTTCTTATATGGATATTTTCTGTCACTTTTGCCAGTACTACTTCTGTGTCATAAGCTGATGGCTTTAACCAGTGATTTTCTGTTTTTCAGACTCTGCACAGAAATCCAAACACCTCTCTGTGAAGTGTTTTCAGAGTTTATCCCCTGCTGAAAGTCTTCTCAAGGTAATGGTTGTGAATGACAGCAGATGTATTGTAAACTAAATTTTTGAAAAATGTTTCTTGCTCATCCAAAGAACTTGTGAATTCTATTGCCTGTGTTATTCCTCTCAGCACCAGCAGCAGTCTTGCTGCTTAAATATCCATAATTGTCCACGTTCTGATTATCTTGGGTTAATTTTTTAAACCATACTTTCATTTTCCATGCTGTTGTGCAAATTTTGGAGTTTCATATCTGTGCTATCTTCCTCTTTTGCAGTCACCTTGTCTCTGTATCCTGCTTGAATTTTTCTCTCTGTTCTCTCTAAGAAGTCAACTTGATTTTTGCCTTTAACTGCTCTTAATTTTTTGCCACATCTGCTCAAGTATTTAGTAATTTCTCTCTTAAAAATACATATTGTGTTCATTGTCACGAGCTTGTGCACTTTATTTCTGAAATAGGTCACAATCTAGTTCCAATGTGGTTTTTATATGAACTTATTTTGTGGGTTTCAAAAGGATTTCCAGTGTAATGGTGCCTTTGGGGTTCTTTAGTGGAAGGTTTATATGTTCAGATCTTTAAGACTGTGTCTCTATATACATGTGAATGCATCTGAATAGCCACTTCTGAATTCACATATAAAAATATATGTCTAAGTATATATTCTCGTACATATACATCTGCAACTTTCACTACCATAGAGAAAACAAACCATATATATGCCTGTATCAGTGAGTGAGATTCTCTTTTGAGAAGAGAGGACATTGTGATGACTGTAAGGTTCCTTATAATCTATTGATCTGCTTCCTGAGCTGTGGTGATAGGTTTGTGCTCTGCAGAATGAACAATATCCGCTGTATTACAGGTTGCAGTTGTGGGGTTTTGAGATTCCTACTGACACTTGCAGCAGTCTGCTTCCCTCTTCTTGGGCTTCTTTCTTCAGGGAGTCCTATTATTTGGGAAAACAAAGTCCATATGTTATTCCCAGAGCTTTGGCTCCCTGGTGAAAATTCAAGATCTAGGATGTAAGCAGGAGCCTTTTCAGGAGCACTGATTGCTGTTACTGCCTTGCTTAGGTTTGGGTGCAGCAAGATGGTCAGTGGCTCACCCTGGCTCACTGGTTTGTAGTAGTTTGTAGTTTGCTGTTGTAAAGAATGACTGAGGAGGTGTTTCTCTCTTCCTGTGGCTACCCTAGCACTTTTTAATTATTTATTTCTCTAGGTGTTTAGAGGCCTGTTTTACAATATGGTTCTTTTTCACAGCAGAAAGATCTTGTCAGCAGAAGATTGTGGCACATATAAACTGGTGACATGAGGGGCTGTGTCTGTCTGCAACTTCCCTTTCCACTTGCAAGTCAGAGATGTACTGAAAGACCTATTTCTGAATTCTGAGAGTTAACACAGCAACACTCAAGGATGCTCCTTCCATGATTTCACTGTTTGGATAGTTACAGATGATCACAGGGCTGTTTGTACATGCAGGTTACACTGAACTGCCAGATGAAAAATCTGCAGTACAAATGTGGCAAAGCCAGACAAAATTTTCCAGTTAAAGACTGAAAAATTCAGACTGATTATTCTGGGAAAGTAGTAGTCCAATTAAAGAAAATGACCCTACTTCACGGGGGGAAGATACTGTCAGAAACCAAGAGAAACATAAGAGTTACACAAATTGGCAGTGGAAATTCCTAATCCTTTCACCTGACACCTTTCATTTGGTCATTTCATGTTTCCCTGTCACCTTATCCCAATGACTGCCAGCCTCTGGTCCCAAAGGCTCTGGAATTTGTGATGCTAATACACTACAACCTGTAACAAGTTGTTGGATCTGATCTCTCACTTTCTTACCTAAAGGTCATCAGTCTCTAAGCAGGTCTCAAATATTCAAGTGCACTTTTCAGCTATGAGTTCAGGTTTTGTGCATGTGCATTTAATTATTCAGCACTCATAAGAAAGGTAATAAACCAATTTGGGAAATTGATGTTTGTATCGTAGGTCATCCTTTCAGTTGTTCTAATTATATTTATTCCTTCAGATCCCTAAGTGAATTGGTCAGATTGCTCAAGAGGACAAAAATTTGGAATAAAGAGTCCTATTAGTAGTTTTTTAATAATAAATGTAGTGAATGCAATCCAGATGTGCCCCAAATAACTGGATTAGAATATACAGTAGCAATTCACAGGGGATATTTTTGCACACGATGGGGTGTATGAATCCAGTTTCTCATGAGATGGTAATTACACTTAATGAAAATATAACATAAATTTCAGCAATTCCACCCATTCTCTGTGGGTTTTTTGTTGAGATTCTGTTAATAGGAGCGCTCATGGTTTATGCAAAATTGTTACTTCATACCTTTCTTCTTCTTGGGAATTATTTCTCTGCATCTTGACTATCGCTAGATGCAATCAGTTCCACATGGAACCGATGCTTTCATTTCAGTCCCAGAGTTATTTAGGTTGTTTAGGTTTGCAAACAACCTTTGAGTTCACTTGAGGAAGGGATATTGGGTAGCCAGTTTCTTTTGTCTCTGGAAGTTTGCACTGCTTCTGTCTTGCTTTGCTGCCTCGTATAATGCCAAAAAGAACCCATTCAAAATTGCCTATTTGTGGAACTGCTTTAGAAACTTAAAGTACATTGTTTCAGAAACTGTTGTAAAATAGCATAAAATAATTTAACTACAAATGCAAATATTAAAGTTGGTACCTAGAGGGATTATAAACTAGGATTTTGCCAGTCATGAATAAAACCCAAAGCTCCTGTAATTGCTGGTGTCCTGTGAAAACACTGGATGGAAAGGATAAAGAATTGCTCAAGTAATTCAGGCTTCTCAGTGGAATTGATATTTACTCACCAGTAGTGTTGAGACTGTTTTTTTCATTTTGTGGTGGGGTTTGGTTTTTTGTTATTTTCAGATACATCAAATAGACTGTTTTACAGTGATCTTCATCTAACAGTGTTTAGTGATGTAGATTCTATGATAAAGAATTTGTGAGTTTTTTTCCTCCTCAAAGCTTTCTTCCTCTCCATAAGTCTTTAAGAAAATAACTTATTTCAGTTTAGTTCTTGCAAGTGTACTACCCTTGTAGCAGGGCATCCACTTTCAAAAAATTTTGACAAGAATACTTCACAGCCAGCTACAACTATTTATAAACTTGAGGTTGTCTTTGATCCTAAATCAGCTTTCAATTACCATTTTAGTTACAGTGGGGAAAAAAAATAAATTATCATATCTAGGATATAGCAGACTTGGGAGGATGGAGATATTTTAAGGCTTGTGATACTAATTATAGCAAATTCGTTACCATACATTGTTGCTGGCATGGTACAATGCTTGTTTATTTAGAACTTGTCTGGCCATTTAGTATGTTCCAGCGTTGGTTCTTTCTTCAGTAATATATAACTTGCTCGATTGCTTGAGTTGTGCTTTTTAATAATTGCTAAGATTTGGCTTTTGAATACTGTCAGATTTTTCTTTCTGCAAATGTTAATTGGAGAGGGTAAGACAGTAATAGTTTGGGGGGTTTTTTATTTAGCTGCCTGGTGTTTTTCTTGATCACTGAGAAAACAACAAAAAATCCAACTTGATATTTTAACCTTTTAATTGGGAAATTAATTGAAATAGTTGTTCTTCTCTCCAGTATTACATCCTGTATTTAAATGCCAAATACCTCCTTTTGCCAATGTCTTTAGCAAAATAGAAAAGGGGGGTTGTCCTTGTAGCAGAATATTGAGTACTGAAATTAGTTTTTGCCATTAAGCCAATAAGCATCTTTAAAAATAATGTTGTCGAGGAATAGAATCTTTGTGAATCCTGTACTAAAGCCTGCAATGTTTATCATGGCAAGTACTCCATTAAGAGACAACACTCTCACATTGAAGTGGAGTCTCCAAACTGTTTACTTTTCTACCTGTAGTCTTCTTGTGCCATAGTGAGGTATCTTTTTCGTGTCAGTAGAATGGGAACTTTATGATCAAAGGTGGTAGTCACTTAAAATTAGTCTCTGATTTAAGTATAAAGAGAAGAGACCTGAAGTAGAATATGAAAGTACAGTGATGGCACTGTAACCTCTCAAGGTGTTAATCAGAAAGTGCCTGCAGAAATCTTGAAAGAGCAAAATGCAAATAAAGAAAATAAAGAGAGAGAGTTGTGTAAAATTACCAGAGGATTGTCTGATATTTTATGTTCCTGTTTTCAGTTCAGGGTAGATTTTGGGGAAAGGGTCTTAGAGCAACATTGCTTTGCCAGTCATGGTGGATCAGAAGCTGTACATCTGCATTCAAATTACTGAACATACCCATTCTTCACCTGCTGATCTAGCAAATATCCACGATAGTGAGACTCAGTGCTAGGCAAAAACACGAATAAAATGATGGTTAATTGCACAGAAACTTCACAGTTAGTATTTTTGCATGCAGCGTGCATCTGCATTTGTGAAGGTGCAGATATAGAGAAGGATGGGGGATATGAATTTCTAAATCCAGACAGCAACTTTCACTGCTTAGAAAGGACATGCCAAATAAGAAGAGAAAGCATTATATTCCTAATATAATATTTGAGGTTATTTGCATTTTAATTCTTTTTTAGAAAACTGGAAGTTTCCTCTAGCAGCGTTTACGTACTTGGATGTAAAAGCCTTAATATATAAAATCCTCTTTACTTTCTACAAACTCAAGAGTAAACTGCTGTACTTATTTGCTCAAAAATCTTCTGTGTCTAGCTTGGCTGCAAGGCTGGTCATACCTCGGGTTTTTTAGGGAATGTTTACATAAATAGCTTGCTCACATAGCTGCTTATAAATATGATTTGTGCAAATGCTGAAATAAATATTTGTTTTCCCTTACAGTACTACTATTTCTATTTGAATTAGTAGAAGAATAATTAATGTATACATATCCTCCAGCATATACAGTAAACATTATCCCTTCAAATTTTAGTTTCAAATTAATAACCTTCAGTCAGTACTGTTTCTTTAAATGT
This sequence comes from Petroica traversi, assembly GCA_025920805.1. Lineage (NCBI taxonomy): Eukaryota > Metazoa > Chordata > Aves > Passeriformes > Petroicidae > Petroica > Petroica traversi. The sequence continues at coordinate 2,534,385 of JAHLSL010000079.1, read as the reverse complement.
CCAAAAGCTATAGATTATTGCTTCTGTATGGTTACAAATTGGCCAAGAATGAGTGGAAAAGTGACACATGGCTGATGCTCCCATATGCAAGTATGTTCTTGCCAGTGAGAAAAAAACCAATAGAAACAAGGAAACACCCCCCAGGCTGTAGTGAAGTCATTGTTTTTTTGGGTGAGGATCTTGTGGTTTATCCCAGAGATGTTGTACTGCAGGACAGTGTGGCTTTGAGAGACAGCTCATCATAATCTCTGGGGCCATGACCTACCAGATTAAATGGAACGATGAGTTGTATTGTCAGAGCAATTCTGTCTAGAGGACAAAACATTTTATTTAGAGGGTAGATTGATGGGATTAAAGCTTTGCATATATTTCCTTTACACACTCAAATTTACTGTAAGTTGTTTTTTATTAAAGCAGATGCTAGATTGCTAAAGGAATTATTTTAGGACAGATGATTTCATTTAAATGAATATTGAAGGTTCAAAACTATAAGAATTTATTAGTAAACTCAGTCCCTGCCATTCCTTTGCACAAGAGCAACTTAATCTTTTCTTATTTCATATTTATTTTAACTTGCAGATTATTTCGAAGAATTGGAGGCATGTAATTCTCTCTCTTCCTTCCTTTTCAGCACTAAATAAACTTGGAATGCTGCAAGGTATTGGAATAATCAGAAATTCAAATAATTCCTAAGTCTGTTTTCTTTAAATGTTTTTGAGAAATGACACAAATAAATAGTATTTATTATTTGTCATCCCCTTATGTAGCTACACAGTTCTGCAGAGTAAACAAATAAATACACGTGAAAGCACATAGCCTTTCCACAAATTTAATTCTTCACTGTAAGGAAATTACCTAAATGTTTAAATAAGCACTTTACACAGAGACCCTTTTCATTGTCTTTCCCTTTCCCTGTAGTTCTCAGCAGGTGTTTAAATGTTTTATTTTTTTCACTTCTTACTATCAGTGTAAAGGAATACCGAAAAATGTGTTAGTTTTAGATAATCCAAAATTCCCTTTGCTCAGCTTCTTATTTCATAGTTATCTGTGTGAATTAGAAATCTATTACTGAGTGTTCATTTTTCACCCAAATCTATTCACCAAGCATCAAAACTCATCAGTGAGATGGAGTAATGCCATTTAATTAGTCTTTGATATACAGTTAAATTAGGTCTTAATAAGGGGTAGTGCATCCTAAAATCAATTATCTCGCTCTTCTTAATAAGAGCAACTAATTAGTAGGTAAATCGCCACAGTTCCCCTTTTATCCTACAGTTTTTACAATCTTGTGGAGGAGATTAGGCTGAGGAAATTACTCCCTGATAGCTCTGAGAAATTTTAGGGCATACCTTAGAAAATGTTTTTCTAAATGAATTGCTGTACAGAAAAGAAACAAAAAATAAATGGGAAAAACCACTTAATTTCTTGATAATTTTGCCCAAATTGCTTGTGTGGGGACCAAAGCAAACTGAAAAAAGGTGTTGTCCTGTCTGATGCACTCTGTTAATGTACAGTGAGTTTCTGCCCTGGCATTCCTTTCAGTGCAGTCATCAGTTACCCAAAATATTGGTTTTCCTCATGGAAATTTGTCCAGCTGCAAACAAGGGATACTTCACCGGCCTTAACTGCAGTCTGCACCAAATATGGTTTTATGTGGAGAATCATAATTCCAAACCTAAAAATTGTTGCCACACTGTACAAAAGTTGCAGGATGCTCTTGCAAAAAGTCAGGTTTTATCCATATGAACCAAAACTGTTACCGTGTTTTAAGCAAAAAAGCACTGCATTTGAGATTCCAGGCTTTTAGTTAAGACTTCCAGCTTCCTTGAATGAAATTTTCTTCAATTTTTTAATCTATATTCCCAGTTACAACAACCTAACTGCTGGAAGAAACTATGAAGGAGAGTATTTTGAGGATGCTCAGGTTTTCTCTACAAGTTCCATCTACCTCAAAACGTTACTGGATTACTACGGACTTTGACAGCCCCTAATATCCTCCAGTCTTGTAGGCCAATACAAAGTGTATTGCTATAGATTTGTCACGTTTGATGGTGCCTTGTTGATGTTTTGCTCTCACAACATGGTGTCATTCTCTTTCCTTGGATAATTTTTTATTATTTTTGTCATGGTCAAAAGTTTGAAGGGAACTCAAGGACATGCTTGTGATTAATCAACAAATGCAGAGAGGCTTTTTTTCATTCTTTTTATGCTGCTACTACATCCTGCATATACTAGTCCCTTCACAGTAAACTTCCTTGCCAAGCATGTCAGGGAGATTTTATAACTGTGAAAGTGTGATGTTATTGCTTCAGATTCCCTTATGCTTATTGTTGCAGCTTTTCCAGACACTTTCTGGTGTTAGTCATTAATGACAACACGGTGCCCCCGTTTAGAGAGGGAGAGGTTGCCGTCTGTTCTTTGTTTTTCCTCCCTGCTGCATTACTCATACTTTTTGTGGAAGAAAACGTTGTGCAGGTAACCATTCCTCCTTGAGAGCCTTGGTGGAACATCTATTTCTGATTCAAATGCTTAGTCCTGCAACTCAGTTCATGATCTGAACAGCTCCAGAAGCTGGGAGAAGCAGTGCTCCTGTTTGACTTTTAATGGGCCTGGGACAGGCAGTGATAGTGGTGAATATCTGACTCTCCAGACAGTGACATTTGCAGCAGCATCCCTGATATTATATCAGTGATCTGCTTGTTGGTGATGGGATTAAGCAGCAGAGAACACCAAACCAAACGTGTCCAATTTCATTCTGTGTTCTCTGGATATAACCACAGAATCCACACACAAATGTTCCTGAGCCCTAACAGAGTGTAGGTATCCATATCTGTGCTCTGTATCTGTGTTAATGAAGTGGAATGTGTTGGAATGCATCAATATGCAATTTTTTCATTTAATATGAAAAAATCCATATTAAAAATAATCAAGGACAGGATAAAAATAAGTACCCATGGGCAAATTTGTCACCTAAAGTCAAAGTTGCTTCCTTCTTGTGCACCAAGCCACAGCTGTAACTGCAGCAAAGGTTTTATTGTCATGTTGGCATTTTCTTTCCTTTCCATTTGAGCACAAACTGGCTGAGCACTCACTGAAAATGCCTGTAGGTAGTAGGATGAGGAGCCCAGGACAACACTCAGGAAAAACCTCTAGGTAACACTACTATAGACCTGCTTTGGTACCTCAGGCGACTTCTCAAGCTCTTTTATCTTTTCTGACCCTCTCAGCAGTGGAAAGTTTAAGATGGGGTGATGTTTTTATAATCTACTCTCCAATCTAGGTGCAGTTCAAGTATCTATGTTAAGCCTATGTCTGCTGATGTCCTCGTGTTAAGAGGATTGCAGGAAATAAAATTAACTTGTGTGGTTTCATGGCTGTGTTTTCTATGTATATGTAGGCGTCAAGTTTCTGGATGGACACTAGGGGCAAATTTTAAGCTATTTAAAAAGCACACGTTTTTCCTTTTTGTGTAATTGAATTTGGAATGGTGGATTAAAATCATAGAATGATTTGGGTTGGAAAGACCTGAAAAATCATTTAGTTCCAAGCCCTCTGCCATGGGTATGGACACCTTCCACTATAAGTTAGACTAACTTGTTGTTAGTAATAGAAAACTGTGGGCAGTTGGGAAAAAGCCATTAAGCTTATTCCTGTCATTCTTGTTTGTATGCTGAATTTAGTATGTATGCAAATTCTCTTAAACAAGTAGAAAAAGTCAACAGGCTTTAAATACAGCTGGAGAGTGTAAAATATCAGAAATCCTTCTCTTGATCTCTGCAGATTTGATGTGGTTCAAAATGGGGACTGAAAGGTCACCACCTCCCACTCTTCCTTTTCCCCAGCTGTGCATTTTCTGTGCAGGCCAAGTTGGAGCCCAAAGGGGTCACTGGATTTAGCTGGGTTTCAGAACCAGCTGTGCCCCCAGGCCTCAGAAGGGAGTTTTTATTACAGTATTTTCTGATTTGCAACAATAGGTTTGGATCAAATTGCTGTCACAATAAGTACTAACAAGCTGTTTAAGTGGTAACAGAAGGTAATTTTACAAAGTGAAAATGAATGTTAATTGCTAAGTTTTTTTTCAATTTATTATGTAGCCCTGAAAAAATCATTGTACCAGTTTTATGTTCTCTTCCACATCTCTCTCCTTTTCCTGCTTGCAGTAGACCAGATTCAGTCTGTGTTCTTGTAAAATTTTGAAGGGTTGGTGGCATGCAAGTTTGAGCAAGTATCTAAGTCAGTATGTTTGCTTCTAAATGAAATTAATTTTTTATTAATGAAGACTAGGTGAAGAGAAATAAAAGATATCTTTGTCCTCCTGTCTACTCCCTATTTTAATAGTAATGCATCTTTTCCCTGCCAAAGGGCAGAGTCGAGTCATGAAATCATCAGGCAGGACAAAATGTTATCTTCCAAAGGCCCTTTTTCCTTGTCTCTCCTTTGACAGCTTTTGTTGCGTGACCCACAGCTCTGTGAAGTGAGGTGGGCTCTCCTCTTTGATTATATTTGTAAATCACTGAAGTGATTTTATGTAAAACTGAAAAAATAATGGCTAAAATCAGCAACCTATGTTTGGTGTCAGGAATTACGAAGTGAGCAGGTCTGTTCTGTTCCCTGTCATCTTGTCTCCTCAAAGGAGCTCGGACATTTTGCTGCTGTCACATTGCCACGGTCTCGTCATGATTTACATCTGCAGCGTGTAAACAACAGCACTGAGAGCTGTTTGACAAGTGGCAGTTTCCCTGGTAAACAAATCAGGGATGCACTTAGGGTGATTAACAGGGACTGCCAAGGTTTGAGGTGGGGTTGGTGCCCGAAACAGTTTGCCCTAAGCAGATCTTCCTTTTTAGGACTGGTGGAAGAAAGAAGAAACAAACAAAAAAATTACCTGGCTTCTGGTGTAATACCTGTGTAAGGTTAGTGTTTAATCATAGTTTGCATGAAGCTGTTGGTGGTGTTTCACCCACTGGCATTCTGTGGCTATTAGTGCAAAATCTAGGAGCTGAGATCTTTATCGAATAAGGTTTTTCTGACATGGTCAGTTGTTCTGTTGGGTAAGTAAAGGAAAGGAAATGTGAACCTGACAATAAAACTTTTGCTGCAGTTACAGCTGTGGCTTGGTGCACAAGAAGGAAGAATGGGCAATTTTGACATTGGGTGACAAACTTGCCCATGGGTACTTATTTTTATCCTGTCCTTGATTATTTTTAATATGGATTTTCTCATGCATTTCAACACTTAAGCTCATGTAAGTCTTGTGTGCTGTGATCTCGAGGTAACCTTTCAGAGCCTCACCCCAAGTGTCAGAGGCCTGTTTTAGAGTAATGCTTTGGCTTAAAAAAATACAGGTATTAAAGCAAAAAGAAATTTGAATCATTAGGATGAAATCTCCCTGTCATTAAGATGGAATTATCACAGCTGGAACCGTTGTTTATCATGAACTTTTCAGAATCCCTCTCTTAACCTTTCTATAATTCAAATTAAAATGTTATTTAAAACCATCAGTTCTTTATGGCCAGAGATCAGTGACTTTCTTGTAATTTTCCTACCTGGTTTGTTTAATCCTGAATCAGTGCAGAGTGTGTATAAAATACCACCAAAGAAGAAACACTGTGCAATACTTAAAAATAACTTTCTGTTGATATAAAGCACTACACAGAGGAACTGGTGATAGGAATAACCTGTATGGCTGCATCCTGGAGTTCATTATTCATGAAGGGTTGTTAGTTCATCTAGAAATGTTCTTTGCTAGGTTTGCTGCTTCCCCACCCACACCTGTGATTTGTCTTCCTGTTCCATATCTTCTCCTCGGTGACAATAAGCTGGGCTGATTTAAAGGCTAAGATTGAGATCAGAACCAAGAGGCATCACAGGTTGAGTGTTTTTATGTATTCATCTTTTCAGGAAGAATTTGATTCCTGTCCTCCCTCTCGTCTTTGAGATAAAGCTTTCTAGCCTCTCTGGGAGTCTGGGGAAAAACAAAAATGCCAGCAGCTGTACAACAAATTATAAATTTCACCTGAATTTAAAATTTAATTTAAAATAATCTAACCTTGACTTTTTAAATGTTAAAAAGTTTGATGTTTCTTTCTACATGAACTTGAATTTACTTCTTACATTGATAGATGGCTATAAATATTTTTTACTCTTGGCTGTTAATCATTTTATGTTTCATCTCTGTGCTTTGGGCAAACAGAACCACATAAAACAGTAACTGGAGAGTAACTTTCTTATCCTGTTACTTCCCTGTTACTGCAAATATTTCATTCTTTGGTGCTTTTTTCCCCCCTATTGCTTCTCATTTAGATCTACAGTTTGTCTTCTCTTTTCCCTTTTCTTTTAGTTTTCCCTTTTTACCTCTCAATTTCTCTTAAACTTTGCAGCCCTCTCCTCAAAACACACCCCTCAACTAATATGAAAATGAAGCAACATCCTTCTCTATTCTCTTTTCTGCCCCAAGCCATGGGGATTTGTCCCTTTCCAGAAGGAAAGCAAATTTCAATGTAGCAGCCAGAGTAAATTCAAATTCAGCAGCTGGGGAAGTTAAGTTCAGCAATACACCGCTTTACTTTAAATAATAACTTTTTGCCACACTGCTCAAGCTCCTTGACTCTGGGGAGGAGGCTGGGGCAGCAGGATGGAGGATGGCACACAGCAATTCTGGGAAGGGACATGGCTGTGGCATTTCTTGGATTGTTTGTCCACTCTGATCAGCCTTCACCCTTATTCAAGTGTGTGCTCTACCTGTGGCTACAGCTGTTATACAGCTAGGTAAATGTGTAAATAGTAATTGACTCATCTTGACCCATTGTTCCATTTCAGAAACAGGTTATTTAACAAATGAATGTCAAATGCTTTCCCCTAATTCATGAATTGCACAGCTGCTGCATGGGAAGTGTTATGACTCTGAATGTAGAGTTTTGTAACAGAATCGTTGGGAGTGTGTTACCACCCATTATGGCCATGATTAATCCTGACTCAATACTTCACATTCACACAGGAATCTTAGATTATCAATTTTTTTCCTTTTGGAAACAATATTAAGGATGAGTTTTACATTGACCAGTCCCATTTCATGTCACCGGGACATTGAAAATACTCTGTACAATTCCAATTCCTTTTTTCAGCCTGAATGTTGCTCCTTCTGTTGTGGTGCTTTTCGACTTCCATTTACAGAGAAACATGTATCAGGATAAGCAATTTATTCAGTACTTTTCACTTCACATTACAGTAATAGTATCTGAAGACAGGATTACATAATGCACTCTCAGATATGAATATGGATTGTTTTGCTGCAAAGTGTGTGTGTGCTGTGCCATCAGATATGGAAAATTCAAAAACAAATGTAGAAGGGTAAATCTATCAGATATAGAACTTTTATCTTGCTAAGGAGTTCAGAAAAAAAGTCACTTTTATTATTGTAATCCATGTCCTTATTTTTGGGCCTTGGCCAATTTTGTCATCTAAGCACTGAAGGTGTGCATAGCTTTCTAAATGACACACATTTAAAGCTTGATGCTCATCTCTCCTTTCATGAAGACCCCGACAACGCTACGAAGGATCAAGGGGCTCTGGGCTGTTTTCACAGGAAGAAGTCTCACATCCAGACTTGCTTCCCTTTCCCAAGTGTGGGGCCTCTCCCTCAGCCGGGCTCTGAGAGGTGTTTTGCTGCCATCGATTTCACATTAGCTGCACGACAGTGATACTTTAAGCTTTCTAGGCTCCTGCTTTTTTATCTTTTGAGTACAGATGCAGATTACACATCTCTTCCTTCTCTTGTGCTCACAGGCTGCTGCAGAGAAGGGGGATGCACACTTCAACTAGTCATGAGCTAAAAGCTTCTATCACAGCAAAGAACTTTTTAACCTGTCTCTATACACCCAAATTCAGAGAGGAAATATTTTAGTCTTCAGTTCTGATGACTTTGAATCATTTATTTGCTGAAGTTCTTTGTGTCTGTCTGTCCTGCATTGCCTGTGTCATTTTGAGGGCATTCTGGTAACAAGGAATCTGTCATCACTGAGAATGTCTGCAGTGCAGGTTCCTCCGTGGGACTGAGTGATGTTGTTTATCCCTGTTCCAGTAATCTTTAGGCTATCATTGTGTTTAAAGTGGTTTTTACCCAAAGGGGAATTACAGTCTCGTATTATAAGGCTCATTTGTGTCCTGATCCAAGGGAAATTATTATTCAGTTGCTCTAAAGAACTGACAGATGTGACAGTATTACTGTCCTCACTTGTACAAAGTAATTTTCATATATTTGCCCCCTGACCTTTGTCTTTATCACTGATGTTGGATTTATCCTTGCCAGCTGCCCTGTCTGGAATTCTCAGCTTCTTTTAAATGTTGCTTGACATTTTGTCCATTCCTTAACCAAGTCTAAAAGGTCAGGGACTACTAACACATTTAAGGTAATATTCTCCATATTTTTGTGTCAGAATCTTTCTTTCTTTCCTCTTTTTTAAGTACAGGATTTAGTGGGACAAAATCAGATATTGCCTCAGCACAGATAATCCTGTGTACTCAAATAGAAAACATATGACTGTGAACTATAAGAGGTATGAAATTATGATTTGAATACAATAGGTTCATTTCCTTTTAGTTGTTTGAGACATAGGTGTTCACATTTCCAATTCTGTTTTCTCAACCATGATAACAAAACAACTTCTGTTTCTATTGTGCAAGTTTCAATCTTGCCCAGCTGTTGTGTAGAAGAGCTGTAGAAATAAAACCATCCGTATTGTGAACTTGCAATACCTTTCTGTGGAACAAGAAGCAGGTTCTGTCCTGCTTTAGATTGTGGATTTTGTTTGTTTGACAAAATTAATAACATAGACAGATCTGTGTCTTGAATAAATTTGTACATTCATTCTAAACTTACCTCGTGTTTAGGTCAGTACAGCATGAGAGATTGTTTATTTTTCTTTATTAAAAATTAAACCCAAAACTACTTCTTTTATTATATATGGGTTTTATGATCAGCTCAGAAATTCAAAATATATATTATGAATGAAATGAAGAGAAATTGTATTTACTATAATGTCTTAAACATGTTATTCTTATTATTTCTGTAGCACGTTTATGCAAAACCTGAATATTTAAGGTAATTTAAATATATTTCTTTGTTTATTGGTTTAGAAAGAAATAATCTATAAATGGGGTACTTAATTTAAATATCTCACCTTTAAAAATCAGTTTAAAGTCAATTGCTACTGTTTGTTATTGGGGTTCTTTTTTATGATTAGTTGGATTTCAGCATCCTTGGTGACTCTTCAAAAGAAGTCTGCCCATTTAAAACTGCTAAATTTTACTCACAGGTTTTCTGTGTATTCTGCTGTGGAATAAAGCAACAAACCACAGAAGAGAAGCTGCATTTCTCCAATAATCTTAACTTCAGGATAGTTTAGTTTCTTCCACAGTTTTCCTGCAAAAAATCATAAGTCTGTTCTTTAGAGGCCATAAAATGGTCCTTCCCTTTGCCAGCCTTGCATTTTCAGATAATAGATTATCAAAACAAGGATATGAGGGACTGAGTATTTGAAGTGTGGTCATTGCCTCTAGGATGCGGGAAGATTCCTTCACTCATTAGTCAGTCAACAATTTGTAGGAAATTGGTGAATTAATGTCCATTAGCAATTAAGAGATTTTTAATCTTTAGCTGTCTTCATCAGATGTAGCAAGCCTCTTCATCAGTCTTACAAGGAAACAGATACGTGGTATTCACAAAATCAGCAGTAATAATGCTGGCAATTAGATAATTTTTTTTAAAAATATATTTTCAATGGATTAGTTTGGCTTTAGCGGGTTTTTTTATGAGGTAGGAATACTCTACAATGTAAATCTAAATATGGAGACAAAATTATGCTGAACAATGAGGAACAGTATCTCTCACGTCACTTTAATGAAAGCAACAATAAATTCTGCTTGCCCCTTCTGACTGGCTGTAATTACAGTGTTGGCTGCAATTCATTTGAAGAAAATTGTTTTGGGTGTTTTACCAATATAAATTATGATAAAAATATTTATGAAACTACTTAAGCAGCTTGTCAAAAATGTGCCTCCTCTGATAAAGTGAAAGAAATGCTATTACAGAGTTCACATGGTGATTTTTGGCTCTTCCTTTTCAGCATCCCTGTTCAGGAATTTAAAAAAAAAATATTGCTTTGTTTATCTTGTTGAGAGATTATCTTAGTAAAATTTCATAATGAACATAGGAAAGTTCATCAGAGGAAAATGGAAACTCATACAACTGGGAGGAAATGACTGTGGAGTAACAGCACTGAGAGACCTTGAGGCGATAGCGGGAGAACAAATGAGATGTTAATCTGCACTGAGATAGCTGAAAAGTGGTCAGTGCTACTACGAGCAGCACATATAAAATGTTCTCACTTTGGGGCAGGGGAAGAACTCTTACAGCATGAGCTCATGAAATAATAAACTCAAGATACCACATTACTGATAAGCCTGATCAATTATAATCTGCTTAGAGAAAAGCACAGTAGATAAGGGAGCTAGAATCACATTTAGAGAACAACAATGCTTGGGAAATAGCAGCTTCATTTGGCATTTTAAGGGATGTTCATTGTTCATCTACTCAACTACACTGCAATAAAACAACAAGCTTTGTTATTGCGTTAAGATACTGAAGGCCACATTGTTCTAAACTTTACAGGCAGACAGTTTCTTTGAGATGTATAAGATGAGCTGTATGATATATTTCATTTCCATACAGTGCCCTCAGAGTGCAGGTACATGCACAAGTATCTTCAGTTTTTCTTTTGTGCTTTAAATGGGACTAAAAATACATTTAATGTTGACTACCCAGGTGACTTACCTGGTTTTGTTCAGAAGAAAGTAAATGGGAACCACAATGAAGGCAACTCAGATCACACACACCTATTTTACATACCTAAATGCAAATTAAACTAATGATTATTCTCCCTATATGTAATATGTATTTTGTGCGCTTGGTGGAAATCAAATTTTTCAAAGTGCCAGGGAACTGTGTCCCCCAAAGGAACAAACTCTTAAACTTGAATCCATATAAACTAAAAATTACAGTAATTATATTACTGAGAGTATTTTGAATCCCCTAATAAAGAATTTAAAATACAAAAGCAACAGGCGTAGTTTTTATCCAGAAAAGAAAATATTTCTATAATCTTTTATTAGCAATCTCTTGAAGGTAACATTGATTTTTCTATCTGTTAACAAGAAGATTTAATTTCTTGGCACCATTTCTGGTAACTTTTTGGGCATTTCATCAAGCAATAGATCTAAAAATGGATCCATTTGACTCAGTTTGTCATGTCCCATGTTTGACAAGCTGTTTGAGTTGCCTAGTGTTATTTTATTAATTATGTTTGTTGTAATCCAGCAGTAGCACACAGAAAGCATATTCACAGGGAATTCAGCTGGAGTACCATAAGCTGTTAGGTAAATGAAAACAACAGAGTTCAGGAAGCATTAAAAATGTAGCTGTCAATTCAAGTTGTGTTCATCACAGAAAAATGCAGACTAATGAAACTGAGAAAAATGATGACAAATACAAACGTATCAATTTCAGAAGTCATCCAGACAAGCTCCCATTCAGTAATTTCAGAAGTGATTGAAAAAGGTATGTATAGTTCAGCAGAAATGAAGGTGGTGGTAGCACTGTTTGGATAATTGGTTATGTCAGCTATGAGGGGACTGTATATAGAAGATGCTGTAAGCATGAACTCTACCTTTGATTTTTTTCTCAATCATTGCTCCTGAAAAGTAAAAGGAAATTAAAATCTTAAGAAAAAGAAAGTATGACAAGCCTCATTATATTATGTGAAAATATATTCTTGTATAAAACTTGTCATACAAGAAGTGTAAGTGTACAGGTTTCCTTTCTCTGTTAGCTGAAGTGAGGTGCAAAGCTGTTGGATTAACCAGTAAACAGAACAGTTTATAGAAATCATTACAGACATGGGTGTTTCTTACAAAAATACTTGTTCAAAACAAGCTTGTTACATAAAACAGACTTGTTAGGAACAGAGGAACTGTTTTTCAGGCTTTGTTAGAAAAGGACCAAGACAGCAAATAAGGTCTGTGTTCACAGCATTCTTATAGAAACATGCTTTGTCTAGAGTTTGAATTTACACTTTTAAAAATGTGAATTCTGATAGAAGAAAAGCTGGTAGCAAACACTGGAAATAAAGACTCAGATAGTACCTTATAGCTTTAAAATGTATCTTTCACACTGAAATGTGCCGAATAGGTTGTGAAACGAACACTCCCATTCTGACCTTTCTTCTTGCACCTGGTGTTTTTCTGTCTCTGGTGTTTCACTGACTTTTTTTCAATATGAATCACAGAAAAAAAAAAAAACCAAAAGGCAGGTAATATCTCAGCACTCTTCCCTCTTCTTCCTCACCCCTTTCAAAAAGGCAATTCTTGTTCAGACCAGCAGGCTGGTTTGGGACTTGTCCTTTTGCCTGTTATATTAAAATCTCACAGTATCTCCCTCAATATAATGTCAGCCTGATTTGCTTCCATCTTCGCTGACATCATCTTTACAGATATAGCATTCTTTGCCTTGATTTCTCTTCAGTCTCGAATAAATGCACCAAATTACTTGTCTGGCCTGGCAAGTTGTTAATATTTTCTCAGTTATTCAGATCTTAAGGTCTGCATTAGCAAACCCAGCCTCAATTCTATGTTTGTGTAATTTTTTTTCCCCTTGAACCTGCCCCACTTCCTGCAAGAAATTTTTTTTGTTAGTTTTGTTTGTTCTTGGAGCTTTGTCTGTTATCTTCTCTTTTTGAGTCCCTTGGTACAAAGGACCACTTCTTTTAGAATCTTGGAACAATACCACCCAGATTTAACGTAGGCAAAGTTGAGTATCACCAATTCCAGTCTCAAGAGCTCTGGTGTCGTTGCCATTTTAATATAAAAATGTGAAGAAGGACGTTGTTTCCCTAGCAAGGTTTTGGGATAGCAAATCATGTTCTGAGCACCAATTTTTCATATCTCATTTCTCTGGCAATGCAGTAGAATTTAACTTTTTTCAGTGTAGCCTTTAAGCCCCTTGGAGGGGGAGGGACAGAAAAAAGAGAGTAGAACAACCCAAATTGATAATTTGCACATTTATCAAAATGAAATAGTTAAAATTTATGCAGACCAAAACTGGATAAATCAGTTTCAGCATTTCCAACAAAAGCAAAGGAATGGCAGCAGGCTGCATTTAAGTCATCCAGAAAACCTGCTTTGATCTAAAAGTTTGAGGGATTATGAAGGGGAAAGTGTCAAATTCAGCACCTTTTTGTCCCATTCCATTGATCCAGAGATGCTCTAGTTAGCTTTATACACCCTTGACTATCTTATGATTTTCAGCCATTATGTCCATTTTGGTCACTTTTGAAAGAGAGAAGGATAAGATGGGTGGGTTGTGACAGGTGAGGTTTGGGTTATGGCTGTTGAGGAGCCAATTTGAATGTGGGATCAACAATCCTTTCCACCCTCCTTTCTTTGAGGTTCAGATTTGCATGCGTACACACTCCCTGTCATCTTCCACATCAAGCCCAAGGGGTCTTAAACAATATTTTAGGTAACATACTAAGCATTTAATTTTCTTTAGAAGAACCCAATTATGCTAGAAATTAATAATTAAAAATTATAAATAGAATAAAGAAGAAAACACGAATATTATATCCTACGGCAACATTTTTCAGCATGATGTGTGGGGAATTAGGTGCAAAAATCCCATTTATGTTAATGGATCTTGCGTGTCTAATTCCTCATATATTACAGTGCAAATTTACCCCCTGGTGTCTTTGATGGTACAGAGGACCAGCACAGAGGGGGAGAAGAGTGATTTATTTGATGATCTGTCAATCATAATGGCAACCACAGAAAATTGCAAAGCTGATTTTAACCTCTCTAGAAACAGCTAGTTAGACCATATGCTTTTTTTCTCTTGCCAGATGTCATCATTCATCAATTTCTCATTAAGAAAATGGCACTCAAAAAAAAAAAAAAAAAGGGATATAGCTTTGTCTTTTTTTTTTTTTTTTCAATGTCCAGAAAATCAAACCGTAAAACCAGGATTAGGTAACCTTTGTTCAGAAATGGAAGTACTATGTACCCTGTAAGTTTTGCAACTACAGCTCAATCTGAAGTGCTTAAAACTGTCATGTAATTTATTAAAAAGGTTTTACATATGTACAATATTTCCGAACTCAGAGACCATTAAAAATCCATTTTTTTCTGATGACCATTAACCCTGCAGAGTAATCTAGATATTCAGTGTATCATCTGAAATTTATATATCTTTCTGTGTCCCTGACCTGGAGGTCACAGATACCTACTTGAGCTCATTCAGTCCATGTGGATAATAGGGGTCTCCTCTGCCTGCTGTTGTGTTCGGTGTTTTAAAAGGAAGCAACCCATAAACAAAAATCACTGTCAGGTAACAAAGATGTTAACATCAGAATACGGCATTATTTGTTCTTATTTTCTTGAAGGCTGTCAAGAGTCAGTGTACAAAGAAAGCTTTACAGCTAAGTAAGTTGTCATTTTTACTTCTACACTGGTTAAATTTAAATGTAATTAAATAGATTTTTTTTCCTCACTTTTTTTTTTTTTTCATTTTTTTCAAATATGTGCTTAAAACTTCCTGGAGAGCCATAGGACTTAATTTTCCAAATATGACATATCCTCACTTCTAAATAACATCAACATATTGTAAGTGTTTGGTAGGCTCCCGTTAAACAGCTGTTTTGTTATTAATATTTTATTGCCCTACGTTTTCCAAGATATTTTGACACTTGCTATTATTTCAAATGCAGCTTTTCTTGGAGTTTTTAATGGTTTGTGTATATCTCTAGACAGTTTCAAGATCCTGAAGCTGTCATAACATGTTAAGTAGGGAAATCAGCTAACACAGTAGTTTCAAGAAAGATAATTTTCTTTGCATAACTTCAATCTGCATCATTTTGCATGACTTATTAACAGGAGCTGACTCATTGACAAACAAAGAATATAGCTTATGGAATCGAGGATAGTTCAGAGTAAATGTCTTCAAAAAGCTAAGCACTGATCAAAATTCTGAATTTACTGTTGCTGTCAGACAGTTCAAAATGTGCAGAGGCTGCTTGTGGTTAAGATTTCATTGGAAAGCTTTCATGAGTATATTATAGTTTTTATATATATATATATATATATAATGTTTATCTTTTCAACTGTCAAGCCTTTATGCATGTAACCTCAGTACTTGGAATCTAAATTTCTACAGGCCATATATGGGACTGTAGTTGCTTCAACATTTAAATTGTTTCTTTTTTCATTTTCTCCTTCCATTGCTAGAGTAAGCAGGACTGTGTAGGTCAGAGTAATGGTGAAAATAGAGAGTTGTGACTTCTTATAGCTCTAACCAGATCCTGTGCATCTGGTCAAAAATGTCCACTGTTATTATGGTGCATTGTGATTAACCAGTGCCCTTCTCCTGCTTGACACCCTGCCCAGGCTGAGAGAGGATTCCCAGCCTGTCAGAGCTTCAGCTGTTTCTTCCAAAGGCTGCTGATTGCTCTGATGCTGTGTGGTGATGGGGTTTCTGATAGGAACTGCTACCACAAAGCAGAACTCCAAACTCTGTTTGGCAGCTTCTGTTAGACAAAACATCTGTCCTAGAGGTGAAAGGATTAATGTTTTATCTACTGAAGCAGGCCTCAGTCTTACATTTTTAATAAAATGAATCACAAAGCCAGTAAAGACTGAATAGTGTTTTCACTTCTTGTGCTTTATAGCAAAACAAAAGCTAGAAAGAGCTATTGCTGTTCTTTTCTATCTGGTTGTTTGTCAGGTGCTGTGATAGCGACTTCAGAAGAGTAACTGACTCTTCTCTCCACCACAGCAGATGGTGGCTGTTTTGAGCTTCATACTAAGCTTTAGGAGCAACTGTCCTAAATCTGTGTCAGAGAATTTTCATGAAAAGCAAAGAAAAAGCTGCCTGCATCCTTTGAATGCAATTAAGGAGGTAGAAGTTGATGTAAATATTGGTCTTTTTTCAAGTAAAAGTCTGTATTAAGTTCAAAGAAAAGGTGCAGAAATAAAATCTTGAAGACTGAATTTTTAGCAAATACAGATTTTGATATTTAAATCTTTCTAACTGTCATTCTGCTTAGTAGAAAGGAAGCAGCTCTTCCCACAAAATAAGATTTATCAGGAGGACTGAAGTTTAAAAAATACAAATGACTACCCTTGACTTTTTAAGTGTTTGAAGAACTAACATGACTTAAACTGCCTACATGATGTCACTTTGACTAAAGATAGGTTATCTTTTTCATGTATAGGCAATACAAGAACACACACAGAGCCCAGTTTTCCCCTGCTGTCTGAGTGCAATGTGCTGCCCCAGGGGCACAAAAAACCAGCCTTTTGGATGTTGAGCAGTTGAAGGGGTTTGTGTTATAAAGTTCTGTGCAAGTCCCAGAGCAGAAAGCATTCTTCAGGCAGAAGGGTGATTCTGGCACTGCCCCACTCACTGATTGCAGAGCCAGAGGGCCCTGGCAGCCCCCAGTCGCTGCAGCTGTGCCTGGGCAGGGTCTCAGTCCTGCCCTGGGTATGCACAGCTCACAGTCCAGCCTCCTCTGCCACCCCCATCTGACCCAGAGACACTCACCTTTGTGCTGATGATGGGAAATGGAAGTTATAGAACTGGGAAAACTCTGATGTGAACATCCAGAGCCACGCCTGAGGCTCTGAGTGTCTGCAGAAGCAGCTCAGGTACAAGGTCCAGCTGCAGCAGGGGTGGCCTCATGCTGGCCTGGGCAGTGACCACGAGCCTGGTGTGATCTGTTGGCTCACTGGGGACTGTGATTTGGGATATGATGTGTTGTGTCTGTAGTGTGACTGTTTCTGTGCTGCTTTCCAAGGACACCTGCAGTTCGTCTGCCTTTAAAGAACTGTTTGGTTCTATTTCATGCCCCTGCATTTTTACAGTTTATATTATAGGTGAGCAGGATGTCTGTTGTCTTTTTGATCCTTAAGCGTTTTATGAATTAAACCATTATTAAATGGAGTAGGCAAGAAGTGAGAAAAGGAGAAGAAACACAGTTAACTTAAAAGTGGCATGTCAGGCTCACTTAGAAACCTTTACCAGGCTTTTACTAATGCTCTTATGGGCATAGCATGTTGGCTGAGTGGAGTAATTGTGCAGTCTGGTAGCCCCTGTTCCTAAGGCATTCACCCCAGCAGTGATGTTGAGGTCCATGCTTCATTTTGATGTTGAGAGACAAGCATCTGAATTTTTGATTTTTTTTCTCTTTTGTTTTCATAAGTGGGGGAAAACCCTCAAGTTTCTGATGGCTGTCAGCAAACCAGTTCAAGATATGTAGCTTTCTTCCTGAATACAGGGACAGAGAAGACCCCAGTTAGTCAAGTGTCTTTTTTGTTAGATGTTTATATGGATAGAAAATTCATCTGAATTTGATTATGTGAAATTTAAAAATTAACTGCCTCATTAAAACAGTTTCTGAAAATTGGGAGGGGAAAAAAAGGAGTAACCAGCAGCAGGGTGCTCTTTTCTTTTCCTGGAATTAGATGTGCAGAGCAGATGAGCATCTCACAGATACATGTGCAGCAGTCTCTAGAACAAACAACAGTAGGCTTTAAGTACTGCTATATAATTTCGATGTCCCATTCATTCTGCTTACTTGCCATGCTTCACACCTAGAAATGCATGGTCTCTACACAGAGATTAAAGCAGAATCAATACAAAGCAAATAGAATGGCCATTTTCATCTTTTATCCCAATTCTTTTCTGTTCTATACTAATTTCAATTAATCACTTCTGAAATCACTGCTGAAATTATATTCTTGCAAGCAAGAGAAATTTTTCCTCTCATGTTATTTTCTGAAGTCCTTTGTTCTTTGGAGGTAGAAGATTCAAAATGCTGCTGAAAATACCACACCACTAGTTGTATATAGGTGTAATAACCTTGATTGATTATTTTTTTCTTTTAATGTATTTTAGTTAGAGATACAGGGACCTGAAGCATAAAGATTACTTGATATTCTATCATAAGTGACTCTTGAGAAACTTTGAACAAATTTATCTATTCTTGCTATCCATTTAGACCATTTTATGAAATTAATTACTTTTGACTGGAGTTTTGAGTTTTAAAAAGTCCTTTGAGGTGAGAAATCCAGATGCCAAGGGTGATGAAGCATTCTATTCTAATAAATAATGGAACATTTTTGTGGCTGGTTTATAGAATAGTAGATGCCCATTCACACTGGACTTTTTATCTGAGGGTCATGATCACTAGAACTGTTCCAAGCACTTATGAAGTGCTAGCTGCAGTCAAGAGCAATTCATTTCCTCCTGTGTCAGCAGTGGTTTAATTCCTCTAAGGAGGAAACACTGGAAATGTTTACTGTTTTTAATTACTCTCTGCAGTTACTTGTAGTTGAACACTGCAAATATGAATCGACTGCCTTAGAGCTGTGTTTTGCAGCCTAGCACTGAAGGAACTGTGTTCACATAAAAACCAAAATGGGAACCACCAAAGGGACCTGGATACACACGCTGTTTTTAACATCTGGGCCATGGCTTGAGACACTTTCTGAACACATCAGCTTCAGTCACAGCTTCAGTCCTGTTACCTGCTTCAGTCTTCTCTTTCTGTGTTGGGGATCAAGCTCCCATGGCTGTGACCTGTCCCTGGTGGCCCCTTCCAGGATTGTCACGTGCTGCCAGAGCTGTGGCTCCCTTGTGAGCAGGGGGACTATCTCAAGTGTTGGCTGTGGATCCCAGCTCACATCATCTTAGATTAAGTGATTCTTAGGGTGCCCAGACCTGGAACAGTCCTACCTTACTTTTTTCTGCCTTTAAACTGTGTTTTCACCATTTCTGTATAATGACAATCTAGTGGAGGGATGTGGAGAGAATTTAGGGCAAGGATATAATCAAAGAATTCCTGGGGAGAGAGGCTGTGGATGAGGAGGATGAGCGAGATCACTGTGTGCTTGTAAAAGCACAGAAGTAGCCCAAGGGAAGGGCACAAACAGCCATGGAGGGTGTTTTGGTGGAATCCTTGCTTAAATTGACCAAAACCACTGTGCAATCTCATGCTCAGCATGTCAGTCCTCATATGCATCAGCACAGTTCTTTCTTGGAGACTCAAGGGTAATGCAAGGACAGAGCTGAGGCTCTCCCCTTAAGGAGCCAAATATCATTTCACACTATCCGTGTTTAATTACCACCTGCAGATGAACATTTTCCAATAAAGAGCCCAGGAATGAACTGCAATCCCAGTCTTGTACATAGTGAGTGCATTGCTTAGGGAAGCAAAGCTGTTATGGACAGAGAACACGAATCCCCTGAGAAAATGAATCTCTAGCTAAACTGTAAGCTACAAGAATAAACCAGCAAAGCTGCTTTGGGTGAATGTTATAAATAAATAAATAACTAAATCTTCATTTCTAATTTGCATGAGGGATTAATAAAAAAATTCAAAAAACAAAACAAACAAAAAAGATGAGGCATAGACGCAACTTTATATCTTGGGATTATAAAATAAGATGGATAGTCATCTAAAATTTTGCTTGCATAGGGTGATTTGGTGCTGTGTAATCCCTTCCAACCCACATAATCGTAACTTTGGAAATACCACTCTCACAGGGCTAACACAGGCAGGTTAGCATCCAGCCCTCTTATATATGTTCCAATAATGCATTTAATTGAGAATATGGTTAAGTCCTCTTTTCTCCCTCCCCCCTTTCTTTTTTAAGCAAAGCAAGCAAACAGTCTTTGAAGGACTCTAGGGATGTGTGATACAAATAAAAGTGTAGATTTAAATGTCCCTCCACTGCAAGAGACATACTGTTCTTTTCAAGTCTCTGTGTGGATTGATCTTTGAAGGACAATATGAAAAATTTTATTTTTTAATGCTTTATTTTCATCCTAAATTAACTTCTTCTTCTCTAACTCCTCTTGACTATTGAATGAACCCAAGGGTAAAATGCAGATTCTCTTTTAATCTTATTTTGCATAATACATTTGCACATTGTGAGTCATGGTACCCAGAAGGAAAGAAGCAGTGTTTAATTATATAATTCTAGAATTATTTCTGCTAACTTTAATATTTTGATTCTATTCATTTGTAGCATGTTAACAACAAAACTATGTTTTGAGATATGTGCGGGCTAATAGGCATTTTCACTTTGAAGAACACTGGTGTGAAGTGTTTGTGGTCTTTCAAAAATGCTGGGCATTTCTTCTTTATTTTTTGTTGCAGCTAGACAACACAAATGTCAAAAAATATACATGTGTGTGTGTTTTAAACAAAACTGTGCCCCCATATACATATTTGTGTGCATGAGATCTCTGGGGCAGAGATACAGACACTGTAGATATTTGGGTTAGTAAGGTTTTGAACAAGCATGAGGAAGTTTAAAGCTTATGGACACTTCTCATTAAAGCTGCCCATGTTCGGAGGAGCCAGTGCTGGTTAAGTGCCTTTGCTGCAGTGTTTGCCAGCACGAGGTGCAGGATGGTGCTCAGCCTGTGCTGGAGGCTGGGTGTGCCTGGTGCCTCCCATGCTCCTTGTTTGGCAGCAGAAATGCAGGGACTGAGGCGATCCAGGACACATTGCTGACATTGGGACTCCAGCCCAGAAAACACTGGAAAAGCTGACTCTGTGAACTTGCCCAGTATGGTCAGGTTTCTTCAAGTGTGTCTGTGCCTAAGTTTAAATATGTTTCTTATAGGCATTGAAACTGAAACATCTAAATTTTGTTCTGTCTCTTGGTGCTTTTAGTGAGTGTTCTCTGCATAAGGTTACACACAGTTTTGAGCAACTCTAACTACTCTGAAGCAGTAGCTCTGAAAACTTTGCTGAATGGAATCCTTTGTGTCTGAGGTTCTCTCACACATGAGGGGGTGTGTGTGTATAAAATTAAAAAGAATTATTTGGCATAGCATGCTGCATTTCAATTTAGTAAGGATCTAAAGAGTTACTGTAGTCTGATTTTTTGCTGAGGCTCTGATAAACGAGGTTTATATTGTCTTGAGCTGTTTCAGTGGTGTTGCTGGCATGACACTATAATCCAAAGGACAGAATATCAATCAAGCTAGGATGTACAAGAATGTAAACAAGCTTTAGAAAAAGCATCCAACAGTTTGTTAAATAGACCACAACAAAACAAGTCCATTATCATTGCAAAAATAGCTCTGAACTTAGTATGTCTAATTATATGAATAGCTTGGAAAAAACATAATTAATCCATCAGCAGTATAGAGTATTCTAATTCTGATTCTGGATGGTGAATTTTTTGATTATTCATATTTTTGTCAATATATTGGCATCTCCTAAGATGAATAAACAGAACTTTTTTTTTTCTCCTTATGGTATTCTTATTCTGTCAGAGTTAAGGAATAGAGCCCAAATTCCAAGATAATTTTTGTTTTATTAATATCAAATGTTCTTTTTATTTAATATTGAGGAAAGATGTTTTTCTTTTCATTTATCTAATATTGTACCATTTTGGGATGCCTTCTCAGATTATGTTTTGCTGCCTCATGTATCACACCTTTGTGTTGAATGCTTCAAAGTAATATGTTTTATTTACATTTCAATCATGCTAAGAGAGCCCACAGATGCTCCAGTGATTTGTGCAGGGCTCTCCAGTGCACTGCTGGTTTCTGTGGAAAGTGAGTTGTGTTGTAAGGAGCTGAATGTGCTCCTTTGCAAAATCAGAGAGGAATGTGCTGATGCCTTGGAGTGGCTGCCTAGAGCAGAGGCCAAAGTTAAGAGAATAAAGTGGGTATTTATTAAAGGCCTTTAACAGATACACCTTGGGCAGTCAGAGGCGGCACAGAGGCTGCACCCAAGATGGGCAATGGTCATGAGTTTCTCAGACAGAGATAAGTTTGGTGCATTTACATATCGGGGTTGATTGTCCAGTTGCAACTTCAGGTAATGAAGTCACATTCCCTCCATTTACTCCCCTTCAATTCACTTTTGTTTATACTTTCCAGGGCCTGAGGCTGTAGGGTGTCCTCTGATCACAGGCCCAGAGGGATTGTTTTGGCTGACCAAAATGTGAAGACACTTAATTTTGCTTTATATGGAGTTTAAGGCTATGCAGTAATGCAGAATAGGATTTGAAAAATATAAAAGCTAAAATCTTGAGGCATCATGCAGGTATTGCCCTCCCACCCAGTTCCAAGGTCTCTGGGTATTTTTGGGAGGAGCAGGTGATGAAGCTCTTGAGTCACTGTGGCATCTGCAGCAGGGGCTGGGGGTTCAGTTTGCAGCTCTCTGGGAAGGTATGGTGTCTTTGCAGAGTTTGTTTAGTTTCCAGGACCAGAAGTTGTTCACTAGATTTATATATGCGCACTTATGTAAGTCCTTTTAAATCTGGTTTGCATTCCGGGTGGTACATCTTTTTACCATTTGCGCTTTCTGTTTGCTATCTTTTCATAGAAGTAGTACTGAAATACGCTGATCTCTTAAAACACAAACTTTGGAGTTTGCAAATCAAATAATATTGGGGAAGAAGTCAATATTTATGTTTCTCCAAGTTATAAAAAAAAAGTCATTCAAACCAATACTGGAAAGCAGTTTCAGGTGCTTCTATTTCTGTTTTATTCTATACCCCTTACTTTGCCTCTACTGTACCTGTTATTGAATCTCAATTTTGTAATGGCACTGAATGAGCACAAGTGAAAGTATTACAGAAGTTTATGCAGATGTTGGTGTAAATATATTATCATTCACTTCACATTTGGCATTCATGACTTCAATTTGGCTTCCCACCTCTGAATGCTTCCATCTTCTGATCTGACTGGCTCTGCTCTGTTTCCCCTGAGGTGTGCAAATTTCAGAGCTCTCGGTGTTGTGCAGCAGATAATGGATAGACAGTTCAGGAGAGCAGCAGCTCAACAAGATACAGCCTCTCCAAAATCAGCCAGCCATGGAGCCGTGTGCGGTGATGACACTTCATCTCAGCAAAGTGTTTTCCTGGTGGTTTACAGCTCTCATACCAGTGGGAGCCTTATCTAATTGCTCTGCTCACAGTATCTGCATGCGTATCTATTTCTTTCACCCAAATACTTGCACTAATGGCCAGTCCCTCTGCTTCTCATGAGCTGAGACAACTGCACACTTCTGCCCTTTGCAGCTTGTCTGATTAGTTTCCCTGTGAGCTTCCTGGCTGTTGTGTGTAAGATATCTTCAAGTAACAAACCTCTGAGAGGACTGTGAATTTATTTTAACATTAATTAACATTAGCATTAAGCTTATTAAGTTTTATGATATCAGGATAGTTCCCTCCTTTTATTTATTTTCCTTTTTAACTTTTCCCTATTCCCTTTTTACTCCCCCCAGCATTTTTTCCCCTCCTTTTCCTATTTTGTTTCTGCTTTTCCAGAAACAGTATCCTTTAAATTTTTCACATGCCCTTTTTTTTTTGTCATTGTCAGTATGAGGAGGGTTATCAGAGAACAGAAATACAGAAATACAGAAATCTTTACTTTGAACTGATGGGAAAAGTTAAACAACTTTCTTTATAATGAAGCAAACCTTGGCATTTTTTTAATCTGCAACACTCTGTTAATAACTGACTTAAAGTTAGCCTGAATTTTGGAATAGAAAACCATGTATTTCACTGAATATATCCCTGAGGGATTTGAGTCAGTTCTCCATTGATGATATTCTCAGTGCATTATCTGACACTTTTTCAACCTGTGGTGATGTCCTGACCCCAAAGCAATTAATTCAAGCGCACAGCATTTTGATTGGTGATTTATGAATTACATGTGTTCTGCTCATAGCCAGCTCTGCCAAACTCCTTCTAAAATCTGATTTCATCCTGTATGGATCCCTCAATTGCAAGTAAGATCTCTCTTGCTGCATTTCCAAAGTTGGTTTCCTGTAAGCCTAAAGAACTTAGCGAGGTTTTGGGTGTTGGATTTAGCTTTAGATTTACCAGATGCAGGCCACATGGTTAAAGTGCACACCATAGGTCACTGTTTTCATTTCTTATCTCGTGTTGAGACAGTGACATCTCATCTAAAAAGTACCATAAATACAAACTGCACCTGCCAAATTGATCATGTTGTGATGATTAACAGCAGATTTGTATGGCAAAAATCACAGGGCTTCATGACTTCTTTAATGGCTAAGTGGTTTATTTGCTCCCATCTTAAATGCAAGAGGGCTTTGATTCAGCTCCGTCTGCTTGGTAATAACTTTATTTTATGTAAAACCTATTCCATGTCAGCAGCCCTACTTTTGCCAGCCTCGTGTACAGTGTACCTCTTGTGCAGATAAATAACCTGTATGGACACCAGTGCCTCCATTCCTGATCCTGAGCCATTTTTCCCTTTTTAGGATCCTTGCATATGTACTACAACAAGTTTAAACAGTAGCTCATTAATTGCACTCTCTTGATCAACTGTTCTGCCTTTGCTTAAATTTGTGGAATTGCCTCCATGGTCTCAGGCAGCACCTGGACAGAGTCAGCTTCAGGCCCTCTTCCCACAGTCTTGGATCCAGCTCTGATTTTCAGATCCTCTCACTAGAAGTTAGAGCCAATAATTGTTTGTGTAAAACCTACAGATGTAAAATATGGATCTTTAGATGCTTTGTTTAAATGCTAAAAAAATCTCAACTCTTTTCCTCGGAATCAGTGTTGTACCATATAATCTGTGCCCAAAGAGGTGATAAACCCTTTTAAAGAGTCAGATTTATTATTGAGGGAAAATGTACTCATATTAAATGTGGGGATGAGAATCTGTAATACTACTGGAAAATGGAAAAGAAGCCTTTGGCAAACTTTTTAAAAATAACAATGAACAGTGGTTAAAAGTGTATGGGTTTTTTTTCCCCAGTGATCTGATCCATGGCAGCAGTTCAAGATTGTGGAAGTGAATGCTTTATACTAGATGGTGGGATGAATGATGAAAATTTGGTTTGATTTGATTACACTCCATTTAAGAGAATGAGTCACTGGTCCAACTATGAAAGCTCCTTTTTTATCTGGAAGTTTAACTTGAGAAATATGTAGGCTAAAATGTCAGCATTTGCAGACTCACAGATAATGTGCAGGAAGTCTATAGGAGACTGTTCTCAGATGGTGCTTGTACTCTTTTCCTGTTCAGAGAAGTTCCTTTTTTGTGTGCTTGGATTGTAATTGAACATAGATTTCAAGTAAGAAGGCAGGAAACTAAGTTGTGTTTTTACCTTTTTGAAATAGATTTAAGTTATTCCTGTCTTTTTTGTAGATATGGTTTGGCAGGTCTTCTGCATTTCAGATACTGTAAAATTCAAGTATTATTTGGAGAGGGTTTTTTTTTCCCCCTGAATGACAGGGACAGGATTTCAGCGTGCAGTAAAACAAGAGAATAATGGTTAAATGAATATTTATACTACCAAATGTCTTAACGGAAAGCTGACATTCTGCAAGGTCTTTTTAAAACAGTAAGTCCTAGTAGTACATTTTTTACTGGTAGCTTGGTAAATGTACCAATTATACTGATTTTTCAATAATTTTACAAGTGGCATTCAGTATAGTTTAAAATAATTGTGTAAATTGAGACTTCATGCCGTAACTGATCAAAGCAAAATAATCAGTATAGAAGTTTTGAGAAAAGGTTTGGCCCTTTAGTCGTCTAAGTCTCATTAACAATTAATTTAGAATGAAATCTTGGGAGTTTATTAATATTTTTATTAATTTCCCACTAAAAAATATTCATAATATAGCATGTACAGGAAAGAGAATCTTTTTCTTGACTTTTTAAAACCAAAACAACAATGAGCAAGCAATACATTAGGGTCATCTTTACATTTCAACAAAGGAATGAAACAATTTATTATTAGTAATCACTATGTGTTATTTTACTAATACTTAACTGTTGAGGAATTCATTGTAATATTATCTGCATTGGTATAACCTACAAGCTTAAGCTGTATTACTCCTGAGGATAACAGTATTTTTTTTCTAATCCAGTGTGTGTGCAAGCTTGCATGAGAGCAGGGTTCAAATGTTTCTTTTTCTGATATCAAACAAAATTAAAATAACTAAATTTCATGGGAAGAAATGGCAATGCTAATGCATCTAAGGGGGGACTACAGAGATCACTGTTCTAGGGGTATTTGAAGGTAACTCTCTTCCGGACTGGAAAGGGTTGCTCATCAATAGGGTTTTAGATCTTTGGAGCACATTGATAGCAGGGCTTTTGTCTTCTCAGTGTAAATAAAATGTACCAGCAAACACAAAGCAAAGCAAACTGGGGCGAAGGAAGGAGAAGGGAGTGCAAAGAGTGGACTGTAGCTCCTTGTGTGAGGAGTCATCTGGGGGATGTTTCCCAAATAGCTGAGAGAGAGCACGTTAATGTTGTGTAGTAACAGGGGCAGCTTTTCACAGTCTTCTCCCGCGTTTCCTGATTAAATGCTCATATGATTTTCACAAAATGAAGAGGGTTGGAATTTCATAATATTTTCTCTTCACAGCAGATCTTTAAGTAAAACTGCAGTTAGAAGAAGATTGTAAATCAATATGTTATTATTCCACATATCCACATATTCTGCTTTCTGCTGCTCTCTGAGTACAAACATTCAAGGATTGTACCTGTTTGGTAAGAATGCATTGAAATCAGCACAATACTTGGTTCTACACTTCCCGAAGTTGCTCACAGGCACTTGTTGCCATTCTGTTGTGCACAGAGGAATCACATGCGCATGGTGTTGCGATATTTTTTTCACAAAAGCATATTTTGCTATTCAGTGTAGTCTTTTTATACCAAATAATTATGTCAGAAGCATTCATTTAGTGTTATCCTGATTTTCAGAGCTGCTGAACACAGTCATTTTTTCACTGAAACTGAAGAAAATGATCTGTTTTCGTTATCTTCAGAAGTAGGGCCGGATAGACACAGTGTACTGCTGTTCAAGAGTGAGCTTTTTACTCAGATTTTGCTTTTTGCAGCTTGTAAGTGGCTCTTGCTGGCTTATGTCAGCTGTCCTGGAGGAAGATCTGAGTGGTGATCAGTTTCCT
The DNA here is from genome assembly GCA_025920805.1 of Petroica traversi. Classification (NCBI taxonomy): domain Eukaryota; kingdom Metazoa; phylum Chordata; class Aves; order Passeriformes; family Petroicidae; genus Petroica; species Petroica traversi. The sequence goes on along the minus strand of JAHLSL010000079.1, from coordinate 2,507,358 downwards.
AATTGCCGTTCTTCTCTAAATCATTTGCATCTGGGTTGAAGTAATCTTTGCTCTCTCCAAATATTCTGCAGGACTTCGTTTAAAATCAGGTATTGTCAGAGTTGTTAAAGTGTAAATACCCTTAGGTGAAAAAGCATCAATTCGCTCTGCACTTCATATCCAACCACATATCGTTTACTTAGAGAAAAAAACAAACTAAAAAACAAACCAACAAACCCAAAGCCCCAAATTATGAAAAAAAAAAATAAAAAATTGAGTATTCTCTGAAAAACAAAGAAACTGTCTGCGTTATCCCTAATTACATGCTGTGTACTTTGAAAACCACCCAGAAAAATATCACACTAGAATTACAGAGAAACCAGGCCTCATTATCTCTCTTAGGGAATTAAAGAAATAGTAGTTTGCACCAAAACCTACAAATTTAAGGTGCATTTAAAATGGATCAAAAAGGGAAAAGCCAACGAGCTTCATGCATATTGTTATGTTTAGAAATTTAAGAAAATGGAATTATATTTATTTACTTTGATGAAACTGTGTTTCATTTTAAAAAGTGACTTCTAAAAAAAAAAATCGACACTGTGTAAAGGATTGGTTGGTGGATTCTCAGGACTCTAAAACCATTGCACCCTGGAACTCATAATCACTGCTGCCATTGCCCGTCTGCTTTTCAGAACTGCTCTGTGCATGTTTAGAGGACCCTGCTTCTGTTTTACACTCAGAGATTTGATGTTTGCTTGCTCTGGGACTATGTTTAGCCAGGGGAATTAATGAAATAAAACCTGAGGGAAAAAACCCAAAAGACTGAAAATTTAATTATTTAAATTAGAAGGAATGTTTTACTAGGACATATTCATTATTGATTTTTTTTGTCAGCTCTTCTGTAATTATGATGCCTAGAAATACTTCAGACTGATCTTCTTTTAAAAAACAATTATTCCTAGGAAAAAAGAAATGCAGGTAGTTCTTCAGTAGAATTTTAAAAGTATTGTATTCCAAGGAAATAAAATTACCACACCCTTACCCCCAAATATTAATAAGGGAAAAGTAAAACTGCCATCAAACATATTAAACATAGGAAAAGCGGATATAAATATTGATGTTATTCTATTACTTAAAGGCTATTATTTCTAGACTATTGAATGATGAAATTAATTTGTTGCATTTTCTCTGAAGATTTCATTTTCAAGCACTTGTGATTTTCTTTACTATGATGTAATCCTCAAAAAGGAATAATTGTACTCTTTCTTGCTTTTTAATTTTTTTACACATCAGATATGGATATGTTTGTTCAGAAATGCAGTTGCTGAATTTTGACTCTTTAAATTAAATACCATGAGGTTTTCAGATTTTCAAGCAAGCAGCTTATTCAAAATTTGAGCAAATACTCCTCCAGTGTAATAAAGGATGTGCAAATAATGCAAGGGTAATTCAATATATATTTGTCTCTGACAGCGATGCTGAAGATTCTGTAGTCAGCACAGCTTCAAGTGTGTACATCTGTGATTTTTAAGTTTTCATCATTTTACTTTCAATTTTTATCCACTTCTTTCCTCCCCCTCCTTTTTCTCCATTAACAAATAAGATCACACAGAAAAGTCACCTTTCCTGTGGGTTCCCCGGGGTTATTTGGTCATAACAAGTAAGATTGTAATTTCTGTTGAGGCTTTTTAGAACTAATGAAAATTATCAACATGTCGCACAGCTGCATTTCAGTTTTGTTTGTCAAAGCCCAGAACAGAATTGATTTTATAAATAGACACTAAATGTGAGCACAGAATATGCATACTGATGAGCTCATGATAAAACTTTGTTTATAAATACTTTTACAATTTACCCATGAAGAGGAAAATGAATTATATGTCAAACAGAACAATATAAAGCAATTTTTTTCTAAGTCATTTATGCAACTTCATATCCTTCACAATTTATCTTCCATAAGTGTTTTTTCCTTTATGCTCCTTGATGAGATAAAAGAAGGTTTCATGTGTAGTAGAAAGGAATCACATGCTTGGAAAATAGAACATCTTGTTTGACTCAACGAGTCTGAAAGGAGTTTTTAGATAAAGTTAGTTAAAATCAAATTGATTTGTGTATCCTTTCCCTACTTAAATTCACTTAAAGACACTTAAAGTGACTGGATAATTCCTACAGCTTGTAGACTGATTAAATTTCTATTAAGCAACAGAGGAGGATGAACAGGGTTCTTCCCAAGCCTGGTTTCCAACACACTCCTCATGAGACTTACAGACCTGTTGATCTTTTTGGTACAACTATAAGGGTGTCTTTAGGATTATCTGCTGCAGTGACCTGGAAATATTTTCTCTCTAATCTTATAATAATCAGAATACATGATTATTAAAATATGAAAGCTGCTTGAATGGTGATGATGTGGCCCTGGTTACCAAAGTGATTTATACTGAGGGAAAAGAAGCAAATACCAGATATAGAGCACGCTTTCCATCTAAGCTGAAATGTTTTTTTGCTGTTTTGAATTACAGAGCAGGTGAACACCCACTATGTGTCACCCAGCTGCCAAGGTATGACCTCAATGAATACATAAAATATGGGTTTGGGCAAACTGTGCTGATGATTGAGCTGCAAAGTGGCCCAGTAGTGTGGCTGGAATTGGAGGCGTCGCTCTCGAGAGCTCATGCGCTCCAGCTGATGCTGGGTGGCCTCTGAAGCCTGCCTGACATTAAAAAGGTTTTGTCCAAATCACTGGTTATAATAACCAGTCTGGTTTGTGCTTTTTGGAGAATAATGTTTGTGCCACAGAACTGCTGAGGATAGCTCTGAAAAATCAACATCACTGATGGGAAAGGAAAAAGCTGCTTCAATTCCCAGGTATTGGCCATTTGTATTGAGCACTATCAGTGTGGCTGATGTTGTTAAAAAGAACAACAGGAGCAAAATTTGAGATATTTAAAACACAGGATCAGAACTGAAATAACATTTCTAGCATGCGTAAGTGCTGCTACAAAATAAAAGTAATTTTGCTGGGGTTTTTTGTTTTGTTTTAAAAATTGATGTGTCTTGTTTTCCCTTTAGATTTCATATTATATCAAGAACAGTCAGTCATTAATTTTCTTTTAAGTTATAGTTTGCCAGCCGTATTTCACCACCAGGTTATTTTGTCACTGCTGTGCTGCATACCCTTCTTAAAGTGATTTAACTTTGTAGTAAGCACTCAAAAATAATAAGCATGGCTAAAAAATTTTGATTCAGCCATTCCGCAGAAGTGAGCATCATCCTTGTCTTTGATTTTGACAGATTAATACCTCTGCCTTCATCTCTTTAAATATAAAGTTGACAACTTAACTGATAGATTAGCCCTTTTCTTAAGTCTGCTCCTAAAACCTCATTGCTAGCTATGAATTTATGTGTTGTAAAAAATTAATATGTAGAACAATGGCTCTCAGAGCATGGCTCAAGACTTAAGCAGGTCTTTTTACTTTAGTTTCTATGGAGAGATAAAATACATCTTTTGTTTTTGAAGGGAAGATATTTTTAAGTGTTTATCTGCACTCTCTAATTTTGAAAATCTCATTCTCAGTGGTTTAGGCCTGGAAGTTAGTGTAAATAGAAGTACTGATGCAAATCCATGGTTTGATTTCAAGTTGGATTGGTCCTTGTAATTCTGTGCCACAAATTTAACAGAAGGTGCCTTATACAAATTACATCTTGTTCAAAATGTGGCTGCCAGAATATTAATTTGAACAAAATATTCACAACCCACATTTTTTTCAACCTCTGGATCTTTTGCTGAATTTTACAATCTGTTGATTCTGTGCTTGCCTGATTAACTGGCAAGTTTGGGGAAAAAAGCCATCTTAGGGATTCCTTGTGTTCCTCTGAACCCAGACCAAGTTCTGGCTCTTTTGTCATGCTCTTTTGAATATCTGCTTGTTAGTCCTGCACACACAAATGAGTGACTGGTATGACTGAGTTGATTTGTGAGTTATTTCATTTTGATACTGAATCAATCCATTCTGGCTGATACACAAGAGATTTTTCCATCCTCACTTAACGAGCCCTAAGAGCCTGACTTAGATTTTCTGAGAGGTTGAAGTGCTTTTAGGTGGCAGGCCATGAAAGCTGATGTGACTTTCTCACCTGAGCTGGACGTGGCCCCTCTTCCACGTTCTCAGCAATGAGTGCTCCTGGAGGATGGCTCGGAATGCTTGGAGCCACATATTGGGGCCAGGCTTTGGGAGCAGACTCCCAGCCTGGGGGGCTGTTTGAGAGTAAACTGAGAGAGTAAGGAGGAGCTTGGAGCTAAAGACTGATGTGTAAGATCTGCCACAGACTGGGAGAGGGATCTCTCTCCCTGCCATGGCAAGGGAACTGGAGATGCAACAGAGCTCTCCCTGCGCTGCGAGGCGGACGGGATTGGATGGGATCCATGGGATGGGATTGGATGGGATGGGATGGGACAGGACGGGATGGGATGGGATGGGTTCGATGGGATGGGATGGATTTGATGGGACGGGACGGGATGGGTTCAGTGGGATGGGTTCGATGGGACTGGATGGGATGTGTAGCTCCTACCTCATGTTTGTATCCAGCTTCTCACAGCCTTTCACTAAACAGACTACTAAACCAGTTACAAAGTTGGAAATTACTTTAACGGATATTAATATACTGGTTTGATTGTATTTGGATTGCTTCCTAAGGAGAAAATGTTATTTATATTATAACTGTCAGAGAATGGAAGAAGAATTGCCTTAACAAACGCATTACATCCATGTGTTTATAGATCCAGACTCCCTTAGGGAATGCTGCCAAGGACGATATTCCTCACATTTGGTTTTGTGTTGCATCTTACAGTAAAAAAATACACACTGTAGAGGCATTATTATCCTCATAAATGGGGTCTTGATTAAAAAGAAAATTTATACGTGTCCTTAAATCTCACTGAGGCCAGGGGGGCACAAAAATAAGCTGAAAATTAGGTATATGTTCAGCATCTTTAATAACTTGACTGTATTCTATTGCTAGGCCTAGAATTTTAGGAAATGTATTTTTTTAAAGTATTCAGATATGGTGCAGTATATTTATGAAATAAACATCCTTTTCCTTTCTTTTTTTTTCTGTCCCCCCCCCCCGCCCCGCCCCCAATATACTAATTTCACAGGTTAGATTTAGCAGGGTGAAGGACTAAGATTTTTTACTCCAGTTCAGTGGTGTCCTGGTTTTTAATAAAAATAGAAAGTAAATGTAAAGTACTCCTGTCTTCTATCTTACTTTCAGGATAAGAGATTTTTCAGTGTAATCAAGGATAGCAAAAGCTATCTGGTGTATACCAGAAAAATAAGAAAATATTAGGAAAATACTGTGTACCTGCAGAGCTTTAGCTACAGTACCTTATGAAAAGGTACTGATATTGCTCATATCAGGACAGGGCTCATGGCTTTTAGTGCTCATGTGGAGATCAGTGGCCTTGTCCTAGGGTTTAATTTTCATTTAGAATTAATTTATGTGGAAGAAGTTTCCATAAAAGTCATGAGGAGAATAAAAGTGGCTGCTAAAGTTGAAGCTTCATGTTGACAGCATGAGATTTAGTCTCATGAAATCTTGATTCTGTTTTCTAAGGTGCTGTAAAATCAAATAACGTATTGAAGTCATTTTCCACTGTGAGGTAAATATTAGGTTAGGAAAATATAGATAAAATAATTTTATAACATATAATTCAGAAATATTTCTTACATAATTGATCTTTCCACATTGTTTCAATATTATCTCTATATGCTTAATTGAAATAAAGTCAAGTACTGAAAAAAAAATTGGACCTTTATGGTCCTGCTTGGACGCAGGGAATGCAATGGAGTACAAATGTCTGCTCACAGATGCACTGACTTAAATTTTTCTCTGCTAATAGATTAAATTCTATAAAACTTAAGCAAATATATTTACATTTGAAGCCTGGATTTAATCAATTTGATTGAGGAAATATGTTAAAAATTTTTGAGGAGGAGCAAAAAGGCTGGCAGCTTCCTGCAGCTCGGTGCGTTGTTGCTTCAGCAGCTGAGAGTAAAGGAGCACTCTGGTGCCCTCTCATTAGGAAGTTATTATCTATAGCTGCTGAAAAAGGAGCAGCTCTGGGACTGGAGGGGCATTGTCTCCATTCATCTTCCCAGGTGCACTTTTCCTTATTTCATCAAGGGTATTGTCATAAATGCCAGTACAAGTTACAGGGAAATGTCTGTTGGGCCAGTGGTGCTGTGACACTGCACTTAAAAGGTGAATTCTCACTCAGTGCTGGGGACTTTGAGGGGCACAGAAATGTATCATGAAGTCCTGCAAGGAAAAATAGAGAGACTTAGGGCAGCGTTTACATTTAGGAAAGATAGGTGGGGTTGTGAACCCTGGTCTGCAGGAAGGTAGATGACTTTTCTTGGCTTCTGGTATGAAGAGTGTTTCAAACCACTTGGAAACTGTTAACTGACAAATAAACAGCTTTAACTGGAAGCGTTTAATGTGAATTTTTGGATTGTGTATTACAAGCAATGAAAATCTCATAACACTGGAATGCAAAAAGCAATGTACCTTATCAGCTTTTGTGAAAAATAAACCATATTGCATGTATTTACACTAATTGTATAATTAGACATTCAAATTACAGTATGTAAATACTTAGTAATCAGCTGAAATTTGCTTTGAAAAACAAGATAATTCCCTCAACACAGGCTACCTTAAAAGAATGTTAAGTTAGGAGAAACCCCACGAAAGTACAATGAGAAAATTAGCCTGCAGTAATCAAAACCCTACTAACAGGGGAGCAATGTGTAATTCCATCATTTCCTTTTGTGTGCAGCTATTTTTAATGATTTGAAGACTAATCAGGTGATGTGCTGAGCACAGTGAAATAAATAGGAGTTCTCAAGGATCTATAAAGCTAAAGCCTAGCTTACTCTAAGGATTTGCCTTATTCCACTAAAAAAAGAGGGAATCTCTCTTTTCCTTTGAGGAAACCTCTTGCTCTTTAGATGATGTCTTGGAAGATACTCACAAAGTGAGGAGATGGATGTGGCAGTGAGCCACGCAGTGAAACTGCAGCCAAACATACTTTAAAAGGCAGTCCCAGGCCTGGGGAGTTTTGCTGAATTAGCAGAACACGTAATATTTGTTATGATTACTCCATCGCAGCCTAAACCTGCTCTAGATACAGTGTGTAAATAAAAACACTTCTCCCTGTGGAATGTTACTGTTTCAGCATTAAATAATCGAGCATCATTTTTGTAAATTGCTGGTTGTTGGTTTTGACTGACATGTTTACTCAGATAAAGTAACAGTTTTTCCTCAAAGAAATCTTCTTAATGTTTAGATGACATAAACATGTTGGGGTTTTTTGTAGAATAAAGTATTCCCAAGTGATTTTTACAGTTCTGCCTAATTCTCTTTCAGGCTTACAGCCTTATTTAATGCTTTTCTTTCCTTAGTACTGGCAAAGTTGCAGTCTATATTTTCCTCTCTCTGGAAAAAAGTGCATTTGGTGAGTGTAGGACTGGTGTTTGCTTAGGCAACACCTTCTTGCTGTGCAGACTGAACCTCATGAATCAATTATAGCCTGTGCTGCCACCATTGCTGTTTTTACTGGCTGGCATGAGTGGGTGTGATAAGCCCCACACTTTGTTTGACACTGATCTTTACAACCCTGGCTTGTTTTACTTTTCTAAATGTGGCCCTCGTGGTGGGGAAATGAGAGGTGAGGGTTGGCGGTCGCATGACACAAGTCAGCATAGCTTTCATGTGAGAAAATGTTCTTCAGGGCTACTGACTCAGAAAATGATGGCTAAACCCTGTGTGCTGACACTTCTTCACTTTTGTGGTATGACAGTAAATACAAGGAGTGAAGGGCTGAGAGAATTTGGAGATGAGAATTTTGGGAAAGAGAGAGGGAGGCGAGAGTGTCATGAGATGTACCCCCATGCCAGGTTTTCTTAGCAGATGGAAGGCTTTTAAAATTTAGTTCAGAATTACAATTAAATCTGAAGCAGCAACGAAATAATCAGTACAGCAACAGCACTAATTCTTTACTAAAATGATGACATGGTCGTATAACCAATATTATTGATTTATACTCAGAAAAAAATTAATAAATAATATAGGAACTATTGATGCTTCAAAATTTTTCTTGTTGGTCCCCAATACCTAAGTGGAGAGATTTCCTTTTTGTGACAATACTGGAAGATCTCAGACTATTTGTGAGGCAGGGAACAATGTTCTTTCCTGGCTATCCACAGTAGGTAGGAGAGCCAGTGAATAAAATCCTGAGATCTGTCATCTCACTGCCTGGATCACTGAGGAGCCCCTGGCAGGTGCTGCAGCCAGGTGGGGTTTCCAGCCACCCAAGGGCAGTGCCAGAGCATGGCTTTCTTTCTCAGCCATGAAGTGTGCGGCTAAGGCCATCTAGCAGGTGTGAGAAATGCTGCCTTGCACAGAAGCAGGATAGGAAGTGGATCAGCATCATCCCCTGGCTGCAGTGGGAGCCTGGAGCAGCTGCTCAGCCTCAGCTCCAGCCTCTCCATGAGCCTCGACTGTGCCTTTGCCCTGGCATCTGCATTTCAGGGTGCTGAGCAGCTGGTTGTAAAAGAGCACGAGATTATGTGCAGCAACAACTTGGCAATGTTGAATCATGGTCCTCTTGACAAGCTCCAGGCAGGCTGCTCTTGCAGGCTGTGTGCTTGCAGGTTGTATATTCAAAGCTTGAGTTGGGTAAATCCACTGGTAAATTGAAGTAATCCAAGCATGGCAAGGGAACATCCTTTGTAATCCATATGTGTGGCTAGGATAACCATGAATATGCTTTGCACAGAATCCATAATGCAGCAGCTTAGAACACAGACTTGCTGCAAAGGCTGACATGGTGAGCAGTTTCTGGACTGCAGCTGGTGGACACTCAGGCTCCTGCAGTCACTGAGAGGGTACAAATGCCTTTGTATTGTATTGCTGAGTTATTTTGATTTGCTGCTTGAGTGAGGAAAACCTTGATGAAAACCAACAAGTGACTTCTGGAAACACTCGGGGTAGTGCTGTGATCCCAAAATAACATGCAGAGGCTGACAAGACTGAGTCATTCCACTTGAAAACAGTGTAGTCACTACTACCGATAAAGATGCTGAAAAAATTTGACACTTCTGATATTTGGATTATTCTGTACATTTCTATCCATTAACTCTTAGAGAAGATACCTGACTTTATAATACCATAGAATGTGCACGCAACAGATTCAGGGTGGTATCTGTGGAGTTTTGGGCCGTTTGCCAATTTTACTAGGCAAACAATGAATTGTTGCACACCAAAAGAAAGAACTACAGTCAAGAATTATAATAAGCAAACAAATCCATAAAGATTTCCAGGAAACAGCAATTGAACCTACCAGTCAAGATAGCAGTGCCTTTAAAAAAAACTGTTCTTCATTCCAAGATGGGCAAACTTCTCAGGGTGGCAGCAACAGTTTCTCCAGAAACTCAAAGGCAATTTAAACCATTTGCTCTGAAACAAAAGAGCACATTTGAACATGCCATAGTCACTGATCCAGGTACAAACCAAAAAGAGTGTCAGCTCTAAAATCCAAGGGAATACTTCGGTGCTGTGCTCCTAGAGAGTCTCTTGCATGCAGTGTTTTTGGTTTTGTGCCACCAGCCATTATGTATCCAAACTGCAGGCTCCTTACTTCATCACAGGCTGGAAATACACACAGGAAAATACTCTTAGAGTTGTCAAAGATTAATTTAAAATTTCTAGCAATTCAACAGCCAAAACTTGCCATAATGATTTATTTCTGTAGAAAACAGGACTTTCTGAAAGTGTTCATTTTTGACCATTACTTATTATCTTATCATGTCAATGAAGATAATATTTCTGTGTAGCTTTTCCTTATCTGAGGGGATATATTTGATCAAAAATCTCCTTAAGCATTCTTATGTTTACACCTTCTGTCTAAAGGAAAACTATCACTTAGATTTCCTATGAGAGCTTATCATTGACCCCAATACACGGACATTTTGTAATGGGTTTCCCTTGAGCTTTGCTTATTTTTAATAGAACCAGATGCTTGAAATCATAGCAATTTGAAAAATCTGATTCTCTTTCTTGTAATTTAAGGTGTCTTGTCATCCATGTATTTGTACAAATGCTTTGCATGGTTTGTAATCAGAGCAGTTCAGTGAAAAGCAGTGTCATTAATATTTCTCCCAACTCTGCTGCTCTGTTACCTCTTGATTCTTGTGTCCATAGCTGTCAGTGCTGCTGCAGCCATCCTTCTTCGGGGAGACTTGATTAGCATCAATAAGTGATTGGGAAGTGCTCAATTAGCAGTGTCTCACTCCTGGTGGTGACACCTGCTGAGCCTCCCGTGCTGTAAGTACGATATTTCTGCAGGACCTTTCAGGCCAGGTGTTCACTAGTCAGATGAGGAGAGGAACACTGGGTGCACTGGTGTTTCTTTGGTGGAACTTGGCCAGGACATAGTGACAGGCATGGGGAAGGGGAAGCCTGGAGTGCTGTGAATATTCCAGGCACCTCAGTGGGTCAGAGAGGCAGTGACTGGCTAACCACAGTTAAATAAAAGAGAATGAAAGGGAGCCAAGTCCTTTGTCCTTAGGTTTCAGTTCAGTCTTTTGTATTTACCCTTTTGTCCATGATAAATGATGATAGCAAAAGATTTCTTTCCACTAGGTTCAAGCCCATTGTGCAAACCAGGTTATTTTTCTGTGAGGTGAAATTTCAGGATTTCAATTTCACGGACACAGCTATAAAGTGCTGCCACTAAGAATTCATGTCAGTCATTTTACTAATCAATAATCCCTTTCTGTGTCACTGTGTGCCAGTATTTCAATGCAAAATATTCCTTCCCAATTCCCCTTTATTGACCACACCCTAAACCTCATTACAACCAAACAAAAACGATGAATTACTCAGGAATGCAGTCGCTGTCAAACTGTCAAGCACTTACAGGAAGACAGCAATAAAGCAAAGCTGGAAGCAGTTTGAAGGCAGCCTCAGATGGATGGGCAAAGGAGCTTTCCCAGATCTTTGGCTGCCCGTGAGATGTTAACACAGTGCAAGCATCTTTTTGAGAATGCATTTTCTTTCTGTGTTTCTTGGAGGTGTTAATCACTGGTATCTGGTCTCATGAGCTACTTGTTTGCTTGTTTTTTTTTTTTTCCAAATTCTATGTTGTAGAATACATGTAGATAGCTTGCCATACTTGGATGGGGAAAACAGAGTATTTGGAATTAATTATTCCCATTTTTAGTTGTTTTCAAAGCACTGAATAGATTTTTCTTTTCCTGGTGGCTGAGTAACTCTTATTACCCCAGACTTGGGAGAGCCACTAACTGCTTTTTGTGTGGGTGGCACAGACTCGCTTCAGTAGCATTTGTTACTAGAAAGTACATGGAACTTAAAGAAAGTCACTTTTCTTGGCAGTGTTAAAAATAAAATGAATAAAAATGAAGGCTTTCAAGCATCTACATGTACTTGTTTAGCTTATCAAAATATTAGCATTGCTTTGATTTTGGTAATTTCCAAATATATGAATGTGAAATGTGTGCTGTGTGCTGACTGTTTTGTATAGTGCTGCAGTGACAAATTGAGATTGGCACGAAGGGTTTCAGCTCAGCACTTTCCCCAGTGACATGGTATCCCAGCACAGCTGTCCTGAGCCCCCTCTGGGCCTCTCTGGTGGCCCCAAGGCTTCCTGAGGCCATCAGCCCTCCTGCCCTGGGGCTTCTTGATGGCCCTCGTGGAGCCTCAAAGCTGCCCCTCTGGGTTTGGGTGAGTTGGGAGTGAAGTGAGGAATCAAGTGACAATGCCAGACTGAGGAAGGGCACTTTTCCATTGTGCCTTCTCTGACCCATTGTAGGTCATCCTGAAAGGCAGAAAGCCAGGGACACAAATATCTTCTGCCCTCCCACCCCAAGGGTCAGAGGAGTAGCTCATCCATGAGACATTTCTGATCGCACAGCCTGGACCCAGCCCAACTCTTAAAACCAGAGATCACACATTTTAGAGTTGTTATAAAAGTCATATACATCCATCTTGGAAGTGTTGTGGTATCCCACAGTTTTTTTATGGTTGGAATGAAGGGAAGGGAAGGGAAGGCACAGTGATGAATTACATTTGCACTTCTCTAATTGGAAAATGTGAGACTATATACAGGAAAAAATAATCTTCTAAGGCTTTATGCTCAGCTGAAATCAAAAGTGTATTTTAATTTGGATTAGGTATAAATATTATCTCTTTGCCACTTTGTACTTAATTTCCTTCTTTCTCACTCATGTTGAACTTCCCTGTTTAAATTTTTAAAAATTCATTCTCTAGTCTTACTACAGTCCCCTCCAATAATCTGTCATTTTTCAAATTGATTTTTCTTTCTTCTTTTTTCATTACAGTGCAACACTGTTACTTTGTTGACCTTATTTTTGGTTTCTCGCCATCCTTTTTTCCTTCACTTGCCATGTCTATGCCCAGTGTTTTTTTATGCACTTGGGCTCACTCTCACTTTGTTTAATTGCTATTCCTTCTGAACTCTTCCAATTCTCACCTCCCTATTCTGAGTCCCATATTTCGTCTGTGCCAATTTTTAGTACTGCCACTTTTATCTGTGTCTCCTTCAAGCTTCCATCACCCTTTGTGTTACCGCAAACTAATGATCAGGTGGGAAGTGTATCTGCTCTTTCATTTTTCCTTCTTTCAACACCCGTGTGATTAATCCTGCTCTTTCTGATTGGCCTGTGCAGTGATGATTGGGCTGTCACTCAGACTTTCACCCTGTTTTACCACGGGTATGAGATTGAACTTCAAACCTGAGAGCACCCAGCAGTGTCAGGAGCATGGGAGGCAGTAATTTACAAAGTGCACGTCTCATGCACTTTCCCAACTTATGAATGCAGAAAATACTGGGTAGGACTCACTAATGAATCAGGATACAGCAGTGCCACTACATTACGTAATCTTGGATCCCTTGAGATGAATGAATTATGGATACAAAACCATTATCACTTCCTCCTGGCAACCTTTTCACTCTCTGCCAAGCTGTTTACCTGTGACTTGTTGACAGTGCTTTATTTCCTTCCTTCCCCAGTATATTGCAAAGCTCCTGGAAGCTTTGTATTATTTGTATTATTTTTGTAGAACTGCTTTAATTATTTTTCCTCTGAATTCCCTTTCCCTTTGTTATTACACCATTAACCTCTTAAAGCTTACATTTATTGCTTTATTCATTTTAATAATTTTAGTTTCATGAATGAGAAGTTTCATATAATGCAAAGTGTTCTCAAAATCACTAAGAAGTAAAATTGATAGTATCAAGGTTCTACTGTATTTATATTGGACTTTCTAATGTGGAAAATTCAGAAGTTCAGAGAGACCACAAAGAAAACTGCCTTTGTGAAAAGCATGTGTACCTAATCAGAAATATGAACACATGGTACAGGCCTCCTTTAAAATTCTGATCATGATACTGGAAGGAAAACCTTATGAAAATGCAACTCCTCTTACTAATAAGTGAACTGATTTTTTTACATCTCCAACTAAGATTTGAGACTTTTTTATTTTAATGCAAATGTCCTGTCTTTCTGATCAAAAAGCCTATATGCCCTTCCCATGTGTGAAGTTCCTTTAATGGCTTCTTTTCAAATATATCATAATTCATGTTCAGTATAATTTATAAATAATGTGGTGTGTTAGGTCAAAGCATTTTATAACATTATCAAGGAATGGGAATGTGCAATCTTCAAGGCTCTGCTCCTGTAGAGGCAGGCGCTGCATTAACCTCCTTTTGGTTTTTGTTTTCACTCTTCCTTCTCTTTGTACTCCACTTTCACAAGTGGGGTGACTAAAATGAACAGGGAATGAACAGACTTTTTGCACATGTGCTCAGTATGTTCAGCTGTCAGCAGCGAGGGGCTTCAAACTGCCCTGTCCCAGTTGCTGTTTCAGAAAAGTGTCACAACCCTGAGCACAAGGTCTGGGCTTTGGGAGCAGCCCAGGAGCTGAACTCGTGAGCAGCAGGGGGATCACTGGAGGGGCCTGATTAAGAGACACCACACTATAGACAAGCTACTTCTTCCAATATGATGGAAATTAACACTTCTTAATCAAACAGAATATGACAAAAAACATTTGATAGTTTTATAGAAATGTTTGCAACACCTGTAGAAAGCAGTAGAATAATTTTTAACTTTTTAAACCACGAGACATATTTCTGTAACATTTTTATATCAGTTTATTAAAGTTTTAGAAAAAAAAAGAATGTCTAGATGTTTTACTATTTTCCATTTTCTTCTATAGAATATTGAAATGAAGGCAGAGGGCAAGTTATGCTTTATATAGTGTCAGTAAAATGACAATTTAGAAGAAAAATAAAACGAAGGATATGTCAACAGGATTTTACTGGAAGGCATGAGTATCAGGTGAGCTTTTCTGCAGCAAAACAAAGGAGATGAGGCCATGTTTTTTAATTATGGCAGTGTTAGCATGGACACTTTGTGCAACACCTACACAAGATGTAATCTCTAATGACAAATACCTCTAATACTCTGAGGACATTAGTTCAATGTTGTTTCCAGAAAGATGCTATTCTCTGAATTTATTAGCAACTTCCCAGAACAGTTATTTTGGTTAAAGTAAAAACTGAGGCAAGAATAATCAGATGTTTCTGGTGAGCCAGAGCAGTAAGTGGTACCGTACAGGAAAGGAACTGGACTGACACAACACACCAACACAGCTGTCATCAATGGGCTTTGGGAAGATTGCATGATTTAAACCCATGTTTTAAACCCAAAGATTCCAGTTCTTTAACAGCCTTGTAAGCACCATCAGTATCTTTTATGATCATTTTGCATGTTGCAGACATGAAAGTACAGAAAAAAGACAAATCTTTCCTTTTTCTTATTGCAAAAAATGTACAGATTTATCTGCTGACTTGTTTATGGAGAATTTTAGTCGTATTTTGCTTGAGCTCAGCTAAGGAGGCTGTGCCTAGGCCAAGGACCCAGCAAAGCCTCCAGAACAGGGTGCAAGAACATGGTTCAGTCAAAAGGCAACACTTGGACCCATTCTTGCTTCCTTCTAAATATGTCTATTTCTCTATTGCTTTCCTCTTCTTTTTGTTATATTTTTGTATGATCTTTTCCCTGGATTCATGGAAGATTCTTTACCAAATCTTTCTGCCATTACTTTTTTTTTTTTTTTAACAAGAAATGTCATATTGGGTCAAACAAGTTCAGCAGTGACTCTGTGTAGGTATTTCTTCTCAGCATTTTGCCTGAAGGCTTTTTCTGTCTGTTTTTAATTCTGTTAATTGTATGTAGTGACTTATAAAGGATTACATTAGAACATTTAATGTTTTAACATTAATGGGGCTGCTGTTTGTCACCATTATCACCGACAGGTGATCATTTTCTGCTTTGTCCCTTCTGTTTGGAGATAATGCAGGGTAAATTTGGTAATGGGAAAAGAAATGCTAACTAGATGAAAGAGGTGTTGGACTTCATTCACATCTCATGCACCCTATCTCCAGTGGCTTTACAGAATCTCCCTTCATTTATATCAGTGTAATGTAGGGGAAAATAATTTTCTTAAACTGTACTATTGTATGTGAGTCATCTTGTGTTTGATCAGCCTAAAATGTATATATTTTATTTTTAATATTGATCTACCAATTGTTCAGATAATAATCACATATTTAAACTAACTAAAATAATGTCTGTTATAAGAGTGGTGTTTCTTTATACTGGAGGCTTCTTTATTATACAATTTCATCTTCATCCTTTTAAATATATAAATATTTAAAATTTGTTAAATAAATTCTCAATATACATCAGGTATTCTGATTAATGAGAATAGAGTTGGGGACTTGAAAATGTGTAGTTTAATATGCTGGAAAAGATAGACTTTAATACAAATATAGTTAAGTAAAAATATAACTGTACTTTTCTGAAATAAAGTTTTCTCAACAGGGACAGATTAGGAAGAGAATTCAATGCAATTTTCTTAAGATTCTGAAGTTGGTGCAAAATGCGAAAAATTACATTTGTGGTTAAATAATTAAAATCTATTGCCTATCTTTGTCTAAGAAGAAGCAAAAATGTTTATAGTTGGAGGAGAGGATGTGACAGCTATGGCAGAAAGCCTGAGAGGCAGGCACATGGAAAGAGTGTTTGAAAATTGTCCTTCTGAAGCCACGATAGTTCTGGAGAGAAACCCCAAAGCCTTGTGTACACATTAATACCTGTTCAGCTTATCAGAGAGTGGGAGCAGGTCAGTGCAGTGTTAGCACCTGTTAGTCCTTTATTCAGCTCCCCTTTTTCAGTAGCAGAGCAGGTTTTATATTGGTGCTTCGTTCACACATGACCTTGAAGCCCTGAAGGATCTGGTTACCTTGTATTGAACTTGAATTTACCCTTGAGGCTGGGCCTGCTCTCCCTGAAGTTCTCAACCAGATGATTTTCAGAGGTTCTTTGTAGTCTGAATTATTCTGTATGATAATATGATGCAGAGGCTTGTTAATCAGCCCCTGTTGCCCTTTTCTACAGGCAACATAATTATTAAGGTGCAGCATCCCACTGAAGAGCTGAGTACGTAATGAAAAACCAGTGATTAATTTACAAATTCTGTCTGAGATACAAATTGCAATATTGCTGTGTGTCTGTTAATGTACAGACGTTCCCAAATACTTCTCATGTTTGATGAAAAAGGTTTGCAGATCCTAAAAACACCCTAAATTTCAGCATAGTTACTAAACTGAAAGTGGACAGCAGCCTTGACCTTAGGCTATTTATTATTTAATCACATGCTTTAAAAGAAATAATCATATAACAGCAGTGACTGGCAATTGAAAAGCAAGCATCCATAGTTTGGAAAATCATAAGCAATTTATGAGAGTGACAAAAGAAGGATACATTTGTAATTAATGCTTGTCACCACAAAGAGCTTCAACAGCTCCAGTGAAGAAAAGGAAAGGAGCTGTATTTAGGGTAATGGTGCACAGAATCAGTGTGCTGTATTTAAATCCTCCTTGTTCTTCTCTTCGCCAAAAAAAAAAAAAACCTCACAAAAAATACCCCACCACAAAATCCTTGAAATAAGCACCAAGCAGAATTTTTTGTCAGCTTTGGAATTATAAAGCTGTAGCTGCTTTAAAAGAGAGTAAAATTACAGGAGGGAAGACTGGGTGTAGGGGATGAATCTGAAGGAAGAGTCAGAAAGGTAAAGGCTCTAAATGAGGTACCATTAGTAAACCATATTAAAGGCAGGAAGAGCATGCTTTTAAAACGCATAAGAGGCCAGAGAATAACCAAAGGAATTGTCAGTCCTCTGCTTAAGAGAAATGCAAGTAGAAGGAAAAAGGTATGTAGGGAGCTTAATAGCTATTTTGTGTTAGCCCTTCACTAAAAAGATAGTAGTTAAAGGCTTAATGTGCTGTTAGTAATAACTGAAGGGTGAGATGGAATCAGGAACGAATAGGTTAAAAAGTGCCTACCAATTTAACATGGAACACATTAAAATAATCTCTGGAGAGCCAGACAAAATTCTCCCTGGAGTGAGGTAGCATCAGTATCAAAGCCACTGGCAATTTAATTAGTGGATTCATGGAGGGGAGGGAATTTCACGGGTGCTGGAAATGAATGTCATAGAATGAAATCAGGCAGGTTTAAGATCCTCACATTCAAATTTCACTTTTTCAATTCAGATCTGTAGGCACAAAGGAATACTCTGAGCTCTGCAAACCCATTGTTCAGTGTGTGTATGGCCCTGCCTGAACCTGTGAAGCTGGGGGGTTGTCCAGCACCTCCTTTGGCAGTGGTCACTGCATGGCCACCAGCCAGCCTTGTGGGGACACCTTCTGCAGAGACCTGGCCTTGGAGTGCCAAACGTGACATGGTGTCATTGCCTACAACACTGACTCAACCTCCCAGCACTATGGTCTAGTTGATAAGTCACATTATTTTTTAAAGTTGAGGGACTTGACAATATTGTGCTAAACACACATGAAGAGGAAGCATGAAATCACTGTGGTTGCTGTCCAGTCTTTTCTTTATAATTATTTCATAAGCTGCCATCTGTAATTAAGTTTAAAATGTCAGTGGTTCCTTAGCATAGTGGTGTCATTGATAATCACATATACACAATTATATAATCCTTTCTATTGGGAAACATGAAAAAATCATAGCTGAGAATGCATGTTTTGTTTTTGGGGTTTTTTTCAGATGAGAGCAGATAAAAAAGAAATTTCAATGGACTTCTTTAACTCATAGACTATTCTTATTGTTGTTTTCCTTCCTTTTTCTTTTTCTCATTTTTTATTTCTGAAAATGGGATATTTTTGAAACTAGAATATTTCTGTGTTTTCTTTGATGAACAGTGATCCTCAGATACTTCAGGTTCCCATTTTAGGCCGAGAAAGTGAACAGCAGCAGTAGGCAGGTATGGTTTTGTTTTCAGAGTAAAACATGGGTCATTTCCTCTGGGAAAATTTGTCCCGATAGTTCAATCACCTGTTTACACCCTTTCCTGTTTTTGTGATGTGGAGGAGGTTCTCAAAATCTGTCTTTTCTTTGGGGGACTCTTATGCAACCGAGCACATGATTCTTCTGGCCCTTTAGGCTGTGGCTGTTAAAATGTTCCATCAAAGCTGAAAACAGCTGTGTATCAAGCCATGGCAGGAGCATAGCAGCAGCTCAGAAACATTGCTGATCCTCCTCAGAATAAAAGAACATGTTCAATAAAATGAGAATGACTAATTTCTCCAGGCTCTCCTCTCCCCTGGGGCTCCTGTGGGAATTCTGCCATGCAGGAGTGGTTCTCATTCTGTGGGCAAATCACTGGGTTGATAGCAAAGCACAAGAGGAATCAAGTGCAATCTGCTTCACCCTATTTCTGTGAAAGATGCTGTAAATAATCCTGGGTTTATAGAATATACACAGCAAACACAATTACCATATATGTATATGATATGGATGGGTGTATATATATATTTGTACAGTGTAAATAACTGCAGACCTTTATAGCTTCAGTTAAAAGAACCTACATCACACTTCACTCTCCCCCTTCCTTCCCACCCCCAAGTTGCTGGCCAAGACTATTTGTTTTCATCTCACTCACCTTTAGAGGCCACATATTGTCATATCCCCGAGTTGTGATTCTGCTTGTAGGTGGGAGAGTTGATGCTCCCTGTCCAAATAACAGAGGCAAAAACTCTCTCCTCTAGGCTGTCTCTGGTGACTTCTCAAGTCTCATGTCTTCTCAGCAGTCATTTCTGAGAGCCACTCATTCTGTTTGTGAACGCACCTGGGGTTAGGTGTTATGTTAACACACAGTTTTATGTCTGCCAAAGCCTTTCCAATTTCTCTGTAAATGATACAACAGCTCTTCAGCTGTAGAGCAGCACTTGGGAATGGGTGGGGTGCAGTCATGGTATGGAGGCTGTGCCATTGCCAGGCTGATGTTTACTGTCCTTGAAAAGTTGTGGTGAATGTGGAAAGTTCTTCACTGCAGGAAAAGGTAAACGTTATGCCTGATTTGGTAAAAGGCAGGGAGGGTCCCCCATGCAGAATCTGTCTGTCCTAGTGCAAAAGAAGTTGACTTTAAGACAACTTAGCCCTCCTTTTAAGAGGAAAATTTGGTAGATGATGTCAAGGTGACCTTCTAACCTTAACTTTTCTATGATATTTTATTTCTCTGACTCAGGTAGGTATAGGATTCCCAGCTATGACCTTGTATGGCCTCTCGATTTTAATCATCTTTATGTCCCTGTCCAGGAGCACTCCCAGAGCTGTGTATGCACCAAGTGCTGGGGAGGTCACTGGATTTGTTCCTTGCTGCCAGAAGGGCTGTGGGGTCCATGGAGATGGCATCAGGAAGCTGCCTGTGCTGTGGCTGCTTTGTGGTTCTGCTGAAGGTGCTGGAAAAGCCTGTGGCATTTTCTGTCACCTGTGCATGGAGAAACTGTGCTCCCTGCAAGGGCTCTGAGGCAGAGCAGGGTGGTGCTCACTCAGCAGTGCTCTGGTTGGATTAATCTCTTATTCCTGTTTGCCAACACCATAAATTGTGGTTGTAGCCATTTGGCACTTCCACTGCTCCTTCAGTGGTCACTTGTGTCGAGTCAGGGGAGTTGGATTCCAGAAGCATTTGAGTTCAGACTGTTTAACATGTGCTGATATTCTGCCAGCACTCAGCCTTTTTGAACTCAAATTACAGAATATTTGGGAGTAATGCTCACGTTTTTTTTAAACAAGGCAAAAGCAAGAGGGCTCATATATCTGCAATATATATCTGCTATTAGACCTGTGAGTTATATATAGGACAGATAGCAATTTCCCAGGAGACACAGGGGGTGACAGTGAGGGCAGGGTGGCCTGAAGATAATGGCTATCTGCTATCCTGCCATGAAATATTAGTAGCAAACACTCAATGTGGTTTTGTTTCTGTACTTATTTCAAAAGAAGAATTAAAGGGGCTTTGTTGCATTAAAACAAATTAGTAGCTCCATCAATGCTTGCACTTTATGTAACTTTTCTAGAGAGTGAACCACGTCAGCAAGGACAGATAATTTTAAGACGCTGCCTTAAAGAAAAAGCAGAAAAAGAAACCTTTGTAATTATAAACCCTGGTTATATAAAGTAGTCAGATATGGGGTTTTTTTGCTTGGGTTGTTGTTTCTCTTTTAAAATTACTTGTTTAGAAGTCCAAGTGTTAAAATGGAGGATTTTCACTTAGCATTTAAAATTAAATCCACCATCTGACTCCTTGTTGTGTAGCTCTGCCTGATGTCTTTAGGCTCAGCTTGTCTAGCTGTACAGCAGCATTCCTGTTTGCTGTTTGGGTCTTTGAACCTCAGTGCTGCCCCTCCTCATTTTGTTATCATAAAATTCAAAACACTTGACGAGGAAAAGGACTTCAGAGACTACAGCACAATCATACTTTCCCAACATCAAAGTGAAGACAGACTGTGAGATGAGCCATCTTGACCAACATGAAACAGGACTTTGACATTGTAATGCATTGACATCACTCTTGTTTAATCTTTTTTTCTCTTTTTTCTCGTCTTTTTTTTTTTCCCCTCTTTTTTCTTTAATTTATTTAGGACAGTAAAGAGAGGATATCCTAAGGACATTTTACAACATACAAACCGTAAGTGGTAGAGGTGTAAAAAGCATCTGTATCCTGGCTTTTTCTTTGAAAACAGAACCAAATCTATCAAACAACATAGGGAGTGCCTGGCTGACTCACATGTAGTGCCCAATGAGCTGAAGTTTCCTTCCTGGCCACTAAAATTGATTTATTAAACCAGTTTTCAGCAAATAAATAGCACTTGATCCCGGTAACACACTGGAATCTGAAAAAACACAAGCTTTATAGGGTATGTCAAATTAATTCAAGTCTTGTCTAAAAATCATCTTTAATAATGACAAAAAAAATGAAAATCCACTTCTTTGATATTCTAAATTCAGCTTCAGCAAGCTAATGTCATTATTACTGAAAAATATAGGTCCTTAAATAGAAGTTGAAAAAAATTTATTAGAGTCACATTATCACCATAGGACAGTGTAGTTATTTAGCACCTGGGAAATACCTGTGTTTGACCTGGAGTTCATGGAAGGCAGGCATTTGCACACTCAGGAAAACAGAGAAATGCTCTTTGCAGTAAATGCCATAATGTCTCAGCCTCTGAACAATTATCACAAGTTTTGTATTAGACTGCCTGAGGACAAGAACTCTCTGCTAAATTCTAAAATATTTGACTTATTGTTCTTGAATATATGTTGTTGTGGTTATTCAGTAGCCAAATATGCAAAATTCTTCTTTATCCTGATGTGACATTGATAAACGGTCTATGTGTTACATTTTGAAAGTGCCAAATTATTAAGTGTAAAATGCTGAAGGAAAAAAAAACAAAAACAAACATGAAAAAAGAAAACCTAAAGCATATTGAGGTATTTTCCAACGCTGTGTGCAGCATTTCATGATGTTGTACTGTTTAGGCTGGGTAGGCAGGGTTGTAAATGAAAATGAAGTAATTGCATCTGAGGCAAAAACCCACAATTTTAGGATTATTGTAGTTCTGGTGTTTTGACTTTTTCAGCATTTAAGAAATAAGTTTAATGAACTTATGTCTCCCTGACAGTACGTTTTTGAGCTAAATTGTGTATTTATGGATATAATCATATTTATGAAATCTTGGAAAAGAATATATTCATGAAAATAGTATGACCTGCATTCTGATTTTATGATTAATAGATGATTATATTTTATTTCTGTAGGCTCCTCATGTTTTTAATGAACAAACATTTATTGATGACTTAAATAGAAGTTTCTTTTAAATAAATACAGTTTTCTGTGTATGGAATGTGAAGTCAAAAATTCACAGGAAAATATCAGTCCTTTAAATAGTAATGTAAATAGCCTGCATAAGTCAGCTTCAACATAAGTCAGCACAATCCATATCAATAACTGAGTTTGTTTTTTTCTCAACTGCTTTGTCTCTGGATGCATGAGAACATCTCTAGCAGTGTTGTGATAAGTAATTATCTGTTGAATCATCTAGAGCTTGTGCAGTGAAGGTGGCACAGAGTGTACACCCCTGGCAGAACTGATAGGGAATGCTGTAGAGACGTAAGGCATTGCACAAAAGTAGTAATGTTTATGCTGTATTTTTTTATGACAAGCAGCTGCCTTTATTTCACCATCTCATCATCAGAACATTTATTTTGTATTATTGTGCTGTGACTTAGACATAATGCTGTACATTATGACAGGACGAAAAATATACATTAAAAGGGTATGAAATTAAGATAACATTAAGTGTTCGAATTGTTAGTAAATGCAGAAAAGGACCTTGTACCTCCTGCTCTTTCTGATGTAGCCACAAGTATTCAAGTCCTGCTGTATTTTTCAAGTGTGCTGAGGGTGTGCATGGAGAGAAGACCAGAATGCTGATGTGTGGATAAGTGGTCACTGGGTTTGCTTTAGAAAGAACTTGGAGCAAGCAAAGGAGGAAAGACTTTTCCTGCAGCAATGCAGTGAAATCTGTTGTTGCTATGGTCTCCACTGGGTGCCTGGAAGCACTGATGTACATGTGAAATGTTTTCATATCACAAACATATTAGCAACTGACTTGATAGCAAGCACAGAAAAGAAACCCATACTGTTCATGCATATCCTTGTTTTCCACTGTTTTGTATGCTGCTGTAAAGTGAGGGTGTTGTTGGCAGCCAATTTGATGTCAGGTCTTTCTGTGATTCTTTCTTCGTGCTCATCAGGGTGCCCAAAGACTAAAGCCATCCAGCATGAAGAGATTCTTCACATCACAGTTGCAGAAGCAAAGTGCTCCTTGCCAAGCACAGAAAATACCAACAAACATTACATATTCACATTTCCCTTTTGTTGTTTAATAAGGGAAAGGTGTCCTGGTGATTGCTCAGCCATCAAGCAGGAAAAATCACAGCTCTTTTTCTTCTGTTTTTGCTCTTTTGTCAACACAGAGTCTCCTTCCCTCATCCTTCTGCTGTAAACTATAGAGAGCCTATAGAGAGTCTCAACAGGAGACATAATGGGGAAACAGGAAATCGCCCAGCTCAGTTGCCAGTCACAAATGAAGGCTCTTCTCCTCTTGGCTGCATGTGGGCTCCTTTGTCAGCCAGAATGGTTTCCCTGATGTTCAGAGGCCTGTTTATATATTTGGGATACATCTCTTTCTTCAAACACTCTGCTGAAAGATTTATTATTGAGTTGTATGTGTGCAAGCTGGGTGTTCCCCTTGGTCTTTTTTGCAGGGCTGTTTTGCTGTGCCAGCTCCCACCTCAGTGCTGTGGGGGTGCAGGGTGATCTGAGGGGCTGTCCGTGGAATAATCAGTTCATAGAGTATGTGTGTAAATTAAATTCTTTGCATGGAAGTCTGATTTGCCTCACTTTAGTGCTGCCATCCTTTCCTTCTCGATACTTACACTGGGAGTTTCTGCTCATTGAGAGAAAGAAAATTTGTCCTCCCATTTTTGGGTTTTGTTTTGTTTTGTTTTGTTTTTCTTTTATCCTTTTCAAGATGACAGAAACCAGATCATTGCAAAATATTTATGGAAATTCCTCCTTCTTTAGGCCTGAAATATCTTCACTTTAATCTTTAAGTCTACTAACTTGGTCTGTCTGCCAGCATGAATTTGGCTCAGTTCCTTACATGACACTAAACCACTACTAAACTCTGTTACTATCCCAATCTTTTTTTGTATGCAAGTAGTCATAATAAACCAGCAATAGAAATACCATCAGTAGACAGAAATATTAATGATTTTCTATTTTGGGGGATGTTTTTTTGTTGTTCTGGTTTTTCTTTTTTGTTGCTGTTTTGTTTGTTTGTTTGGGTTTCTTTTTGTTGTTGTTGATTGGTTGGTTGGTTGGTTGGTTTTTTGGGGGTTTTTTGGCTTTTGCGAGTTTTTTGCTGGTTATTTTGGATTGTAATAATATATAATAAGAAAGAATTAAAATTGAAATAAATATGAAGTCCATTATTTTGGACAGTTTTGTCCTCAGCCTTTGTGCTTATCTCTGTGGTAGGTGTGCATTTCTACTGCTGTCAGAAGTGAACTGCGGTGTGCTGCAAATATATATATTTATACATATGAATTTAATCTTCAAAGGATCTTGTCCTTTCAGGCACTTGTTTATTTTCCAAGTATTCAGAGGTTAACTTTTCTTCTTAAAGTAGAAAATCATAGATGTAAAAAAATAAGGCAATGTTTGATCAGTGCTGTTTACGGAGAGTATCCCAGTATTTTACCAAATATCCACTTCTATGCCTCCTTAAATATTTATGTTGGGCACAGCCTCCATTGCTGGCAGACCCATTAGAAACTATTGCATCTTATTCCTGGTAAAAATATTCTCATACTTGGACTTCCTTAGCAAATGTAATTTATTGTACAATATACAGATAAAATTTAACTTTTTTTTTTTCTTTGTAGCACCTCTAACAAAACTATCTGGGAAAAGCATCAGAAATATATAGATGAACTCTCAGGTAGTCATCTAGCACAATTTTTCTCAAATTCCAAGTTATTTTCCCAGTAAATTCTGATAATAGTTTTGTTTAATATGTTAATTTAGAAAGTATTTATACAAAGCTTATATATAATAACTTATATTTAGGAAAAATCCTTATGTAGCTCCATATTAGACTACATTCTGATTTCTGTTTTCATTATAAGATATGAATTTATATGACTGGCTGCTCTGGGAAGTTCTGGTAAGAGTTTTCTAATATATTGCTTGGCAAAATAATCATAGTGTATTGAATGAATTCATACATTAGCATGACTCACATACAAGGCTGAGCAGTTGCACAGTTAAGCCAGCCACTTCCAGTAAATAGAATTCAAAATCTCATGTTTATTTTAATTTTATTTACTGTATTGCATATGCATATTTATTTTCATGTTTTTCCAAGTAAACATGATTACTCCTCCTGCCTGCACCACTCTAATTGGAAGATAGGAGTGGCACTTCTTCAGATGGCTAAAAAACAACTTTCTCCAGTGGAGTCACATTTTTCAGAATCTACATATCTTTTAGAAAGCAGGTCCCTATGTGTAAATCAGTATGGAAGGGTAATGCTGAAAACCTGCCTGGTAGAAAACAGTTAAAGCAGTTTGACCAGAAGGTCTGGTCAATATGTACGTGCTGTGTACATGGTTTGCCATAAAAAATAAAAAAAAATTTAAAAATTAAACAATTATCTGAAAAAAGGAAAATATTAAGAGAGAAATTTGAAAACATGATATCAACACATTCTGAGTCTTTGAAACTGTCCTATTCTCTTTAGGACATACTGCAAGTCTTGTTGAAAGAAGCGCTTTTCATATCACTGTATGCAAAGAGGATTTCAATCCCAGATACTGGATTAAAATCTGAATGTTTTTCAGGATACAGGGTTACAGTGAATCTCTTTCAACTCTTTTATCTATCTTAATCTTTCTGATATTGAAAATTATTGTAGAATTTAGCTTAACCTCTGGATGTTTCTCTTTCTATTGAATGGGGCACACGCATCTTCAAATATTCAATTTTCTCAGTCCACTGCCTGTACAATGGGATATTTGTCATTATCCACTCCTACCCTGAGGGTTATGGGCCAGTATCTGGCAATTCCCCAGATAAAGACTTGGACTGTAGAGTTCTGTTCTATATAGGTGAGTGTTACTTACATGAGGGAGAATTAAGGTGAGAGATAAGCCACCACACATCAAATCAGCTTTCCTTCTCTGAGATTAGAGCCATGTAGATTTCTGTTTCATTTTTTCATTTTGATAATTAAGGCAAAGATCAGTAAGGAGGTGACTTCTTACCTTCTGTGAAGCCTCTCATTACACTCTGGTGGGATTATTGTGTGTCATTCTTCTAATGGACTTCGCCTGCTGTGCTGGATAGCAAGCTTGTTAAATAAGATCATACTCAAATACACGGCAAGTGGAATTCATTCTGCAATATTTTTAAGTAATGGGTAGGAAGAATCTTTTAGTGTAGCATACTTTATAAAAACACTGTGGAGTTCCACAGAATTCTTAACTGATGGAGAGGTGCACAACAACACTGTAGCAGGGGATTTTGTAACATTCAGGGAAGGGAAGGTTTCTGGGATTAACGTGTCATTGCTGGAGATGAGAAACTTGCATTTTTGTCTCAAATCAGAGCCTTGTATTCAGTTCAGCTGCAGTTAAAGGTAATTTGGGGCAGAGTGCCATCAAAATCTTTGGTTTCTTAAACTTGCTTCTTGTTCATTTACCTTTTGCTTTAATATCTGGCATCTTGTAGGATTTCTTTTTTTTTTTTAATCCATCGTTGTATCTGATAATAGCATCATATGATATTTTGGGCTGGCAGGAGCCTCAAGTTTGCAAACCCAAACCACCAGGTTGTAGCAGGGGCACCTCTAAGGTCAGCTCAGGCTCTGGTCTGGAAAACCCCCAAGGACAGGAACTGCCCATCTTGTTCTGTGCCTGAACACCCTGTGACCCCACCAGGTTTTGCTCCCCCCCTGGGGAGCAGAGTGGGAGCTGAGCAGAGCACGTGGGAACTGAGCAGAGTCCGAACTGTCTTTGCTGAAGGGACCTCGAGTTACAGTGTCACCTCCAAGATCTCACACATTAGTTAAGAAAGCATTGGTACAAGGAAAAATTTGGAGGTGAATTTGGAGAGTCTGGTAAGAACGTGGCACGTAAGGATGAAATCAGTTTCTGTAGGGGGTTAGTTTGCAGTGTGGCTGTTCCATTTGAGCCTAACTCTGGAGTTCCTCAGATCACCTGGAGTTATTCGGATCGCCTCTAAATTGAAGTTGTTTCCAGGTGATCAGTCCTGGAAGATCTAAAAACCAGGGGCAGAAGGGAAAACATGCTCTGGTTAAGAATCTGAACTAAGCATCTTAACCAGTGAATCAGTGAATTCCTTCACAGCAGGGACTCTGACGGGGTTTCTTGGTGGGTTTTGGGTGACTGGCAACTTCCAAGCCTTCTCTTATCAGCAAAATTAGGAAGAATTCAATAGTCCCTAAAGCAATTTATACTAAGAACTGATATATTTTGTAAAACATTCAGGCAATTGGGGAAAGAGGAAGAAAAGTAACAAGAAATCTAAGAACTATGCAAACAAAATGTATAGGTGAGAAGAGATTTTCATGCTAAGTATATTAAAATTATTTAGGATATGCTTCTAACCTCATCCTAACAATTTTTCTGTGTGCTATCTTATTATTTTTTATGCGCTCACAACTAAAAATGGATGGATGACTTTCTTGCCGCCGGGCCCATATCAGAGAAATAAAACTAGTTGGAGGTACCAGTTCTTAATTCCAAGTCCCAAAATTCGCTCAAGGTGCTTCAAACCCTTCCTGGGAGTCATCACTGCTGTAGCACCAGTGCCAAGGCAGTTGTCCACACTCCCCTGTCAGCAACCAATGCTTCTGTATTTCTTTCATTTCCAGACATATTAAAAATTTATCACAAACATTTAAAGGAGAAAAATGCATTGACTTTTCTGAAAGCAATTTGTTAATTAACATCAAAGGGATGAAATTTGCCTTGCATTGCCTGGTGAGTGGCATTCTTCCATCGTCCTGGTTGCTATGGGGATGAAGGAAACTCCTGTTCCGGGTCACTCCTAAATTTGCACATGAAAGCATTAGAGATTACTGCTGTCTAATCAAGTTATATGGAAAAGTTTAAAGGGAGGTACAATGTTTTACAGCCAGCAACCTTCAACAGAATAAAACACAATAGCTGCGAAAAAGGATTATCTGCTGCTTTTTAAAACATACTAGGAGAGTTCAGAATGGTATGAAAGCTTTTTTAGCCAAGCATCTTGACTTTTTTTTTTTAATGCTCTTTTACAAATGAGGAATGTAGAATAACATTTCTAATAGAGAATTAGTGTATGCAATGCCCAACTCCAGGGCTGGATTCAGCATAATGAAGAAGGGATGTGCTATGCATTCATTAAATTATTTTACTTTTGAACTTTAGATTCTTCTGTGTCAAAGTCCTCAATATTGTCACATCAGTATTGAAGCATAAAAAAAATTTGTCACTCGGAGTATGAACTAAATTCTCAAAAGAAGTCAGAACTGACACCAAACTTCCAAGAGGAAGCCTCAGGAGGAGCCCACATCCTAAAGTAGGTCCTTCCAGGCAGTGGGGGCTACAAGCAGCACAAGTAGAATCCCTTGTGCCCATGTTGAAGGTGTTCTGCAAGGCTTTAGGAGGTTCCTGGTGCATTCCATGGCAGAGAAAATGGGTTTTTGCAACAGCTTGTGTTTATATTTTCATGTGTGGATTAGAGTTTTTTCTTTTCTTTTTTTTTGTTTGTTTGTTTGTTTTTTTTATTTTATTTTTGTTTATTTTTTTATTTTCATGACTTGCGGGTTCCAAATAACATGGCAATCATTTAAATGCTTTCTAAATGGGAAAGTCTCAAGCTTTAACAGCAGGTGTGAAACAGCTCCATTACAGAACAGAACATGAAGTTACCTTAATTTTGAATATTTATGATTTAACAGAGACCACAAGTGAAGAAACATGATGAGTTCTTCAAGTTATCTTTTAAATTCAATATAAACAAGCATATAGCATCCTTAATTATATATGAGGATACTCTTGCTGTAAAATAGCATTGTTGTCATGGAAGCAATCAAGTCTCAGCAACAAGGAAACTGTTTGATTGACCAAGGCTGGTTTTAACAATACAGTGAAAAAATATCCATTTTAAAGTGACTGCTGAAGAAATTGATCGGCTTAAATGTTGGCTTATTTTTCAGTAATAAACTGGCAATTTTTACTGGTAAAACAAAGTATAAGATATTTTTGTGATGGTACAAATAAGTGCCACAAAAAGATAGAAGGAGACTCTGTGTGCCCTCACATCCTCACTAAGGAGGGCTGAACTGCAGTAGCAGAACCCTGAGTTATTCATCCATGTTTGGATATGCTCAAGGAGCGATTAAGACGGATAAATTTATCCTCAATTTAATTTATCTTTTATCATCCCATACTACCAGGAGATTCACATCTAAAACTCTTGATTCTCCTTCTGGTGTTTGCTTCTGAATTTGAGATTTTTATGTGTGACTCCCCGCCATTACCTTCCTGTGGACCAGAAATACAGTTATTTTATAACTAGTCTGTCTGATCTATTTGGCTGACCCATGACCTGGGTCCAAAAACTATTTGAATTTAGAGAGTTTTTCTGTTCTTTGTCTTATTGGCTATTTTTAAGCTGGGTTTATTTGTGGAATGACTGATCTTTGTATGAAAGTGGCTCTACCCACTTAGAAGCAAAGATATTCCAACATGAGTAGGCAGATTTTCTGTTCTTCAGTTTAGAAGTGTCTACACAAGGAACAAAAGTTATTTTAGCTGACCAATTGCACATCATGGATAATGCAGGGTGAAATGAATAACTCATCAGGAACTCTGATGCTGAGATATGTTCTCACCCAGGGTCCACTAATTGTGATCTGATTCATATAAAGTAGTCTGTTTATAAATGTGTTGTGAACAGAAAAAGGAATACATTCTCAAACATGATGTTCAATAACTTTTCCAGTCACAACTTTTCATTTAAATTCAAAATCTTATCCTTATTCTGTGCCCTATTTTGATCTGAAATGATAGAATTATTTTTCTTCCTTATTCAGCATTTAAAAAACATCCATTTCCCAATTCAGCTTCACAGCAAATCCCACTGTTGGTGACTTTATAAGCACACAAACGAAACTACTTCATGAAAATATAATTGAAGGACTAGATATTTACTCTGATTGTTCTACCTTTCTGGGAGTTGCTGAAGGAGGAAAAGAGAAAGACATGTAGCATTCCCTTTAGCCCTTTTCACTTATTTCCTTGAAACATTCAATTTTATGTAATAAGCAATTGGCAATTCTCAGAAAAAGCTGTGGTTATGAATGATGAATAACCATTGCATCATGTTGCATTTTTTAAAAAAATTGGGATTCTACACTCAAAACTGAGTATAGAATTGATGTATTGATAATTTTTTAGGAGATGAAAAGAGGGTGGTTTTTTTTTCTTTAAAATCACTGCAAGTAAGAATAGTTACTTAAGGAATTACTTTTTTAGAAGCTGAATTGTTAAGGCATAGAACCTGGGCAGCTTCCTAAATGCATAGAGAGCAGAAGAGATGGAAAAGTTATTAAGAAAGATGGGTTCTAAAGAATAAGGAACAGAAAGCTGACAGCTGAGGGCCTGGGTTTTCCTTCAAAGGACTTTCCACACGTAGGCTCTGGTATTCTCCTGTGGGAGGATGAACATGGCCTGACTGCCACCTCTCTTCCTGCCTCCTGTGCCTTTTCCACAATGTCAGGGTATGGGGAGATTCTTGGGGGTAGTTTTTTGGGAGCCAGCAGTGAGGGACTTGGCTGATGAGTCTTCAGAGGCTGCTCAGGAATCAGTGGAATTAAGCAGGTTCATCCAGAGGTCATGAGGAATATCAGTACTCGGCTCCTCTCACACTGAAGTTGGGTGATCAATATATATCTCTTTGCACAGAAATTGCTTAAAACATTTTCAGCCCCTTTCATCCCTCTTTGTTCATATTCAGAGCAATTTTCACAGTGTCAGAATTTCACTGAATCAGAAAAGGAGCGAGAGAATGTGGAGATGTAGTTTTTGTGCTGAACAGCACCAGCCTCTGCTGTCCCATCTTCACACCCCCCTCGTCCAGCTGGAGCAGCTCAGAGTGGTTCACTTTATCCTTCTCACAGAGACAGTGATGCTCCCCACGCTTATCCCAGCCTGAGGAGAAAATGAAGTCAGAGTAGTGATGTTCAGGGACCTTGGTGACAGTGGCAGGTAGAAATGGGAGGATTTCTACTTAGATAAGGTTGTTTTAAAGCTGGCACAGGTTTGCAGCAATGTGAAAGTTCATTGCTAATAGGCAAGGACTTACATCCTGAGCCTCAGGCTACAGTGAGATATAATTAACACCCTTTGGCAGTCTCAGAAGGGAGTACAAGGACCATGTGAGCTGGGGGGGGCTGAAAACCCAGTTTTTGTTGCAACTGAGATCTTCAAGGCTGAGGAGCTTTGCTGAGAGAGTTGAGAAGTCAGCACTGCTGCTTTAGCTCTTCTGCTGATAGTCTGGATATTGGGGACTGGGACTGTGGAATCTCCCACTAGCCTAAAAACACCATTTTCCTAATATTAATGATTAGAAGAATAAAAATGTGGTATATAAGTATGAAATGCATGAGAACCTTGATTTAAGTTAGTTTTGATCCTCCTAAAAGGAAACAAACAAAAAAAAAAGGCAGAAAAAAAATTGAAACAGTACTGTCTCCCAGCATGAAATCTTTCTGGCATTAGTGAAGCAGGTTGTGTTCCACCTCTCCCAGTACTCATTGTTTTTTCCAGATTTGTTACAGTAATATAGCTTTTTCCAGCACTATATTGTTGTGATAAATGCGTGCGTGTTTTCTTCAGCCCTGAATTTTGGCTTCAAGGAATCGATTCACACTGGTATTTTTCACAAATAAGCTATTATAAGAACTTCTGAGAGAGAAAATAATTTTAGCTTTCAAAATGAATTGGCTGCTGAGATCAGGAGCTGGAAATGTCAGGTGTGGCACCTGCAGTTACCTTGGACTTTCTGGGTCATGAGCAGGCGCAGAAGTGAGAAAGAACCTGCCTTCCAAAGGTGTTGGAATTCCTGAAAGTTCTTGGCATTTCTGATTTATTTCTAGTGTTATTTTAGAATTGAATCTTTAGCTCCTAAAAATACTTTATATGCAATTTAATTGCTGCAAACAGAATATAACTTGGCTGTTTGTTTGATTTCCTCTAAAAGCTGATGAATTTTGTGAGACATGCAAGCATTTCCAAAATACTTAGAAGAATGAAACATTCTCTAGTAGCTCCTTACCTTCTGAAGCACTTATTTGCTTGCCAAAAATCAGGTGGACTGTCCAGTTTTCTTAAGGTTTAATGAAATATAATCACTAATGATTGGCTATTTTTTCCCTTAAGTGTTGGGTCACAGGTCAGGCTGTGAGAATTAAACGGGAAGAGAAATTAAAGAGAGTGCTGTGAAGTGACAACTGTTGCTGCACTACACTACACGTACATACAGCATGTGTCGAGTTTGCTGTCTCTGAATTTCCTGGCAGGTTCCTTATTTCAGTTATTTTGCTTTCCTTAGTTCATTGGGCTGAAAAAGTAGAACTTCCAGTTTTACACAGTGGGAATGAGAATCATAAGTTTCAAAATACTACACTAACTTTTGAGTTACTCCTAGGTATCAAATAAGCACACATAATTTCAGCAGCATCCCCCTGATTTTTGTTCTCTGAACACTTCTCAACTCATTCTGAATGGAAGTGACTGGAAGTACACTCATGAATAATAATATAAAATATAGTATTAAGAGCTAATCCAGTTAAATTTCCATCAAAGTCTACCTATTTGTCATTCATGCAAAAGCAGATTTTTCAGGCATAGCTTTTAAAATGCCTCAGGTTCGTTTTAAACTCTTCCTTAGCTCATAGCTTCAGAATAAAGAAGGAAAGTGCTGGTAATATAGACAGAAATGAAATGTGTCTGTTTCTCTCAGCTTTTTTCTGACTGCGTGGCTCACAAACTGCTGTGTACTTGGCACTAAATCCACATGAGAAAGTAGAGTTATATTGTGAAATGGCAGCAGTTACTGCAGCATGGTTTCAGGACAAACTCACAGCTGTCAGCTTTTGGATCAGTCAAGTGTGGAGTTAGTGCAGGGAAAATGTTTAGCCTCAAGAGGGAGGAAGCCAGCTGCCATGTCCATTAGCACCCTTTGTTGACCATCCAAGAACACCCTCAGCATCCAAGGCAGCTTGTCCCAGCTCTCTTTGCTGGAGGGAATCATTGGAAGATGCCCAGTAAGTGAGTAGAGAATGGCATGGGTGAAAATAAGGCAGAGGTGGAAATGTATTTAGATTTTGAGGTAAAGGTTGTTTGATTCTTTGGGCATCCTCAAGTGAGACTTAATTTGCACCTGCCCTTTCAAAGAGAAAGGGATTTTTGAAACATGAGATGACAACAGGAGCTCCTTTGCCCCACACAGTAAATGCAAAAAGAACAGGCCCCTCAAAAGGATAATCAAGAGAATGTGCTAATGTTTGAGCCAGCACTTTCAAAATCCTCAATTAATTTTGGGGCTGAGGATATTGGGTGCTCAATCTGAGCACTCCAGCTGCACTTGAATTATCTGAGAGCATAGATGCTTGGGATCTCCTAAAATGAGATCCCAGCTGTTTCTGGTTGATAAGTCTAAAATTAGTAATCCCTTTTGTCAATTTTATTTTAAATTAAAGATTAAGTACTTTCATTCATTATTTGTATTACATCATAGCACTTGGGGGCCCAGTCACAAATCAGGATGCTGCATTTTTCAGTACATACAGGCAAAAAACAAGAGATTGTTCATATCCCAGAGATCGTATAGTTTAACTATAAAACTACGGGGAAAAAAGTAAAGTGTGCAAGGATATATATGAGATCTGATTCATCAGGATTATTTCAGCATAACCAGCAGACAAACCAGCAGTAATTTCTTCCTTTGTAAAATTTTGTTGTTTTTGTTTTAGGGGTTTTTTGGGGGCAAAAGTTTAAGGAAAGATTGAAAAGAAACAAACCAGTAGCTCTTTTGGACTCCATGTCAGCTGTGCATCTCTCATTGCACACATTGCTGCAGTTGGAATGCACAATTATCCTCATCCCTGCTACGGATGGATGTGGCTGGTTTAATTCCAATCCACTACCAGTTGTTGTTTTCTAAACTTTTAACAGTTTCCTTTTTTTTTTCCCCTGCAATTCTTTCTGGGACTATAATCAACAGATGAAACATTATTTTTGTATAGATTATAGTTGCTGAGTAGAATAATAACATAGGGCAAGACAGAAAAATTGCTGTTGATGTCCAGA
Organism: Petroica traversi; assembly: GCA_025920805.1. Classification (NCBI taxonomy): domain Eukaryota; kingdom Metazoa; phylum Chordata; class Aves; order Passeriformes; family Petroicidae; genus Petroica; species Petroica traversi. The sequence continues at coordinate 2,472,895 of JAHLSL010000079.1, read as the reverse complement.
TAAATATCACTCAATGACAATTCTCAACTTTTAAAGTTAAGAGAAGTACTAAGAAGAAAAGGTACAGCTGACATTGTGATCAAAACTCACATATTAATGCAGTGGATTTGTATTCTGTTCTAATTTCCTCTAGAGAGTGTTTGTGTGTGTGTCTGTGTGTGTACATAGACTTGAGTTTTCCTGATTGTGTGGATGGATGGAAACAAAACATGCAGGGAAATATCCGAGTGCTTTGTTCTCCTTTTGTGTGAGCATTGCTATTATTCCCCAACTAATTCTTGTTATAAAACTGAAGCATTGTATTTCAATCTGTGAAAAAAAGAAAAACCATAGTTTAAAAAACAATGTAGAGGCAGGAATTTGAGTCATGACAGAATGTTGTAGACACAAAGAATAAAATCCTTAGCAGGTTGCTTGAGTGTGGTTGTGTCGAGTCTCCTCAGCACGGATGGTGCATCCTCACTGCTGTAAGTACACACAAGATAAAGAGTATTTATTTGTGTACTTATAACAAAAGGAGAAGTCGTATTGACAATGTGGACAAAGAATTTCTGAAGAGTTGTTTACAGTTTGCTGGAGTAAAGGAACAGTACAAAACCTTCTATGCTATATAAATGTGTATACTCACCATTTCTTCATCATTTTTACTTTTTAATTAATTTTTATTTGTGAGACCAAGCCAAAATTCTGAATCTGATCATCATATTTGGATGAGAGCAGGAAACAGATGTGAATTTTAACATTCAGATATGTCCTAGCTATCTGGCTGGCTCTCTGCTGGCTAGTTTTTATGGTTTTAATCACTTCCTCAAGTACATGACACATTCTTGATCTGGGCCACCAACATTTTTCCATCTTGGCACAAAGCAATAAGGAATTATTTCTCTGTGGAGGTGCAGGTGCAATACGGAATTATCCTGAGTGCTCATGGCTTTCTAATTCAAATGAGACAATCACAGAAGGTTCTACAAATCCAGTAACAGCTGAGAACACCCTGAAATATCCATGTAAACATCCTACAAAAAGTGTTCTCACATTGACCCCAAAGGCACTTTTATAAATCTGAAAGTTTCTTCTGAAGCTCCATTTAAAATGTTATCTTTACTTCAGACTACCTTGTCTTCTGCAGGACCCTCCAGCCCTGAAAGCTTTCTTATCCTCCTACACTCCATATTCAGCTTGCTCTTGATTACAGTCATTTCACCCCAGTAAGAATTCTACTTCCAAAAATACATATAAAAGCTTTTATTTCTGTGCTATTCAGCAGAAAATAACCACAGCATGGAGGCCACAGAAAACTGTGGATCCTGTTTCCTGCCTGCATTAAACATTAGAGAGCTAAGGCCACCAAACCATTTCCAACCATCTTTGTGTCTCTCCTCTGGAGCCCTGGCATGGACCTTTCTGTCTCTAATAAGCCCTTCCACTTGATTTACAAAATCTGGACATCTCCACACTCCAAAACAACCTTTTGTCTGATTGCTTAGGCAACTCCAGACTGAATGTCTTTCACAATCACTTCCAGTGAGGGCCTTGTCATGTCAGGAGGAAAGAAAAAAAGGAAAAATGCAGTTCTGGCTTTAAATCCCTTTCATAAGCAAGAGGGCATAGTAATTTAAAAATAATTTTCATCTAGATTATCAAGGCTTTGCTTCCAGTTATGACTGGGAAACCTTGAGCCAGACTTAAAAAAAAACATTTTCGGGAACATTCAGCAATGTCTGATTTGGTCAGTTCCCAGAGCTTCCAGAGGAGATACTAATCCTGATTGTTCTCCTTTCTTGGAGAAGGGGACAAAGGTGGCAATACAGCAAACTGCCAGGCTTATTTATTTAACTTCTTCTTCTTTTCCTGCAGGAATTAGAATTCCTAGATTATCTTTAGCTGGTTAAGCAAGAAGAGGCAATGGCAGTGAATCTCTCAGCTTAACTGAAAGGAAGAAATCCCACATTCTTGATTTCCAGAGAGGGATTGTAATTATAAATAAACCAGGTTCTATTAAAAGAAGTGTAAACAACAGGACAATGTATCAACAGGTAGATATAGCTTTACTGATTTTTATTTCCCATTAGGTGATCTAGGTACACTTTAATGGAATTAGAACTAAATATTTATTGTTGATGTAGTGTCAATATAACAAATGTAAGGAGAATAAAACTGCAGGAAAATGTTGCTATGCTCATAAAAATTAATGTTTTTACAAAGTAGAGGCATGGTAGGTGGGTATACAGGGGTATATTCAGTCAGCCTTTAAAGCAAACTAACCTCTTTAAAAATTATTAATATATTGACATTTTGCAGCAGGAAAATCAAAGTGGGGTTGACTTTTCAGCAATTTCCTAGTAATGGATTAAAGTTTTTCTGCATCATGGATGTTGACCATCACTGTAGCCCAGTTTTGAGTAGAAGCTTGATTTGTGGAATTCACATCTTAATAGCTAAAAAAATTAGTGTAACATCATTTGGTTTTTTCTGCCAATGTGATTTTTAAATGTTCCCAGTAGTAACCTTTGCATCAAATTGAAAAGCTCTCCTTTGCCACAGCTGAATCCCAGATTTTCCTGGCAGTTTACTCAGCAGCTTTACCCCAGCCCACAGAGTCCTTTCCCAGCCCATCCTCTGGTCTGTGTGTCCCAAATTAACACCAGAAGCTCCACAGTGCACAGGAGAGTGATGGATGAGGCTCTCTCTGGGACCCATTTTTCTGGATGCTTTGTTCATCAGTTTGATGGAGTTAGAGATCTGATTTTATGTCAGAAAGGTCATGTAATCTGATTTGTGCATCTGTGCACAGGTCTTTATCTAATTGTTCCTGTATAAGAGGAATTACTTTTTTTATGAATCGTATATTTTGGAAATCCATTCAGCCTGGATATAAAGATTTTAGGAAATGAGAATGTAAAAATTCACTTGGTCATTTTTTCCAGTGATTAATTGATGTTAATTTAACATGTCATTGGAGAAGAAAAAGAAAAAAAATATTCTGACATGACTATAATAGGAAAATTCTCAGCTTTAGAAATAATAGATATTTCATTGTGTTTAATTTTTCTTTCCTTTAGGAGCTACTGGAATTTTTTTGATAATCTGAAGTTGAACTGGAGTAGGTTCTAGTAGGTCAAGTATTTAAAGAATAAAAATAGCTTTAACTATTCTGTTTACTATCTAAATAAATCAGAACAAGACTTAGTTTGTTTTGAGGGTTTTTTGTATATTATTTTAGAATTCAGAATTTTTTTCATTTTTGCTCACTTTAAAGGAAGTGACAGAACTAAGTGATATCTGTGGGGTTTTTTGAATTTTTTACAATCTTGTAGACATGTTTTCAATAAAGGGTGCACATATAAACCAACACAAGATGTATATTTAGGAAACAGCAGTTTCTGCAGAGCAGAGTCCTCTGAGATTTCAAAATCTAAGTGGGATGTTTCAAGTAATGTTTATGTTTTGAACTGAGGTTTTGCACAGGATAAATTTCACTCCCAGAAATATGGAACTCCAAGAGGAACTCCAGTGTATATCTAGGAATGTTTAAGAAATAAGACTAAAAGAAAAAAATCTTTATTGTGTCATTCACAACTTAAGGACAAACAAACAGGTCCAACCCACAGTATCAGAAGAGTATATTGCCTTAAATTTTATGATGTTTTCCTTACAAACTGTTATTTTCTTTATTAGAGTGAAAAAAAAATCATGTATTCCCCTAATTCAAAACTTGTGAGACCAAGGAATTTTGTGGATTTTCTTCATCTTCTCATTTTAATAAATTTCTTGCTGCTGTAGGGATGGTAATAGAATGGGCACAACATTCTGGGAAAAGCATCTAAAATTTCAAATGGTGGTAGAAAACCCCTGAGGGAAAAATATTTCCATCACAAAGTGTTCTCTCTTCAAGGAATCTTTGAAGTCTGTCATAGGACTCCACATTCAAAAATCTCCCTGCTTTGTTTCTTTTTTAAATTAATCATTTGAACATTTTGGGGGCTTCAAATGTTTACTGGTGATTATTAAGACACTGAAGTACTGAAGAAGACTCATGAGGCTGCATATTTACCCTCATAGCCTTTTTATATTTTATTTTGACAAACCATCAATTGGAATTTTTAATTCAAACTATTCTCAAATGTTACAGCATTTTTACACACCATATTATCAAAGTATCAAGCCCTTTGATAAGGATAATTTAAGATGCCAAGTTTGTTTCCACAGCCCTAAGTCTGCAATTGCTTCGCCTTTCGTTCTATTCAGGACTGATTTCAGCTCTCTCTATTTATTCCCAGAAAAGCCAATGGCAATGCTCCATCCCACTAAATGGGGGGATATTTAAGTCAGAATTTATGATAAACAATTATTTTGGAATAGATAATAAACCAATGCGCATTAGAATGTGCAATCACAGGTTTTAAAAGACCAGTTTGCATTGATTATTGATGAGAGTTGTCTGATTAGAACAAGAGTGTTATTTATCTTTTACTTGGGATGACAAGAAATAAAAAGAGCATCCCTATTTAGCTGGGAAAAATATTTGAATAAGTTACATGAAATGACTTTTTAAAAAATTAAATGTAATATAGGCTTTGTGCATTTAAATGAAATTTAAATGTAGGTTTTGTGAGGTTTAGCAAAGTCATACCTGCCACATAGTAAGTGGTTGTTTTGAAAGAAATTATAGTTGAAATTAGAACTCAAATGTTATGCTCGTGGGTTCATTTTCCCTGCCCTTAAGTTGGCACTGAGTAAGGCTTTTTTTTTTTTCTTTTTCTTGCCAGGGAATGGCAAGGAATTCTCTAACATTCTGTAATTGTCTTGGTTTCACAACATAATACCAGTTTTGTGTCACATATCCTTGCTGATCCTTTTTATTTTCTTTCTGTTTGTCTGACAGAGCTGGAACATCCCCCTTTTGGGCCTTGAATTTGTCCTTCCAATACATCCTAACAGAAATTTCAGTTCACAGAGCAGGGTCCTCTCTATTTTAAATTTGTGTAGAAGTGAACAAATTACCAGTATTTTAATAATGGCAGAAGTGATAGCTCAGGAATAAGGTTTAGACTTCGTGTCTGTGCCAGGGAGTACATTAGTGAAAAATAAAAGCATGTGAAATGGCATACTACTGACATGAGCTGATTATGATAATGCCTTAGTACAAATTTCTGAAAATCAGATACTATAAAAATATACCATTAACTTTATGTTAATAAAATATTTTGCTTGATGTCTTTTAAATTATTCATTTCAAGTAGTCTAAAAATATAAAAGAACTCTTATTATCATTCAATTTACATGATTACTTTAAGTTCACTTTTTTGGTTTAACATAAACAGTGTATAAAATTCCTATCAAGGTTTTAGATATTTAAAATATATCAATTTTATGCAAAAATTGGAGCCTGTTAGGATGTTAAGGTTGTCATTAGTATAAATACAACTCCAATTTCTGATTTGAAACTATTTTACACGTAGAAATTACTGCGTTTGCTGATTTGTTTCATTATTTCTACTTTGATTATTCATATGCTCTTTTGAAAAACACAGTTTTACAAAATAAAAGCTAAAAAACTGTAAACTGACTTAATATTACTATGAGCCTTTATTGACAGTAACACAGGAATCAACGCAGACACAGAAGGAGACATTTGGCTTATTCAGTAATGGAATTGTTATTTTTGAAGTAAGCTGAGTTTTGTGTGACCAGTGGCATCAATCCAAGTGTGGTTGGAGTACACTGGGACTCACCAAAAATGTCAAGTGGGGCAGGTATCTTTTGTGATAAGAAGACCCCATCAGCCACAGGAGGGAGGCTGAGAGACCCCTCTGCCTTTTCTGCTGGTGGCTGAAATTTGGAGAAGATGCTCCCTGACCCTGTCTGACAGTGTGAGATCACAGATCCAAACAAATTCCTGACATTTAGGATCACTGTTGTTTCCTAGAATTGGTGACAGCTTCTACAGCTCCGATTATTTTTTTGTTTTCCCTTCTATTTCTATTTGACTGTGAAGTCTATTTCCTTTGGCTGTAAAGACAATTTTGACAGCACAGACTTGTCCTCAGACTTGAGTCTAATGTGGCTGCCTTCAGGAACACTCGGTGCCTTGAGCACCATGGGTCCCCCTCCACGAGGCCCCCGGGCTCAGCAAGTGGTGGGAAAAGAATGGTGGTTGCAAAAACCAACTCTCAGCACTCACTTTTGTAGTGATGAAAAGAATTTCATTTGGGACTTCCTGGAGAGAGCTTTGTGCACAGAGGATTGCGAGGCTGGGGAGATAAACCTTGGCACTGGAATGTGGCCACAGAATGAATAAGCCAGCTTTGCAGTCATTCACAGGGGATACGGCCTGAAATCAACTCACCCTGGATTGCCATCAGCCAGCATATGCAGGGGATTCTCACAGCTGCTGTGCTCGAGTCTTGTTTATTGTAGGAGGTCACAGAAAATAGATGGTTTCATGTCTTATTTCTGAGAGTCATCTCTGTTTTCTGTGCTACAGACTTAATCCCCACCAAAGCCACTCTGGCTGAGAAACACTAGACAGTGTTATTTCTCTCTGATTAGCACTTTTTCCCAAATGGTTGTTTAATCTCCATATCTAGGTTAATTTGAAATAGCAACTGAGAACACAGAGACTTCCAAGAAGGAAGGAAATGTATTGTATTGCTTTGCTAAAAAATTATCTTCACAAAGCAAAAGAAATTGGATGAGGTGTTTGCTATTAAGAGGCACTTTCCAGGCCTGATACCATTCACTGTATCAGAATTTACAGACAGAGAAAATGTAGTAATCCCTAAAGGGAGGTTCAGAAGCAAGTTAGTGTAATATATGAGTCACTGAAACTGAAAAAGCCTGTTGGGGAATCTTTTCCTTCTTTAAACTCAGAAGTCATCTTGTGGTGCATCATATCAGGTCATGTCAGCCAAACAGGGACATGGTTTAGTGATGGTCTTGGCAGTGCTGAGTTAATATTTGGCCTGGGTGATCTTAAAGGTCTTTCCTAACCTAAGGGATACTAAGAGTATTCCCTCTTATACCAGTTTGGATCCCTCAGCTTTTTTTTTTTTTTTTTAATTTATATCATAAGGAAGAAAAAAAAAGTTCAGTGGAGGAATTTAATACCTAATTTCACATTCCTTTTTCATCTTGCATTATACAACTGTCCTAGCCAAAAGTAAAAATGCTAAAATTGGTGTTTGTACAGTATATAACCCTACTAGCTGGAGAGAAAGCAGGGTGTTATGCAACAAGGACTGATTTTATTTTGTGCATTAGTTTCTAGCTTCAGGGGTTTTTTAAAGTTTAATTTCGTTTCCTTTTTAGCTCTTTATTTCTTTGTTACTTTATTCTCCTTTTCTTTTGGTCAGCTCTCACAAGGCTCACGCCAAGGTGAGAAACACTCAGCATTGTTTTGCAGCAGGGTTTCTCTCTCTGGGAGGAATCGGAGTTTGTTTCACTGGCAACTCTGAAATCACCTCTGGGTCTGTCATGTGGTTAAGCTGCAGATGGTTTGCATGAGTTGCTTGTTTGAACTGCATGAAATGTCCCTCTGGACTCTGCTGTGATTCTGAGGAATATATGCACAATCAGTCACATGAAAACCAATCCATGTTTTACTTTTCTGTGACATTAATCCTCACTAGCCATAGGTTTAGCTGTACAGTTCAGCTGCTTCTTCAGGTGAGGGGAAAGGCACCAGTGGGATGCCACAGGAAGCTGTAACAAACCTTTCATAGGCATCACAGCCTGGTTTAACCTCAGGAGATACCACTGCAGATAGTCAGGGATGGATGGGGAAGAAAATTCTCACACAAAAGTTGATGGCAAGTTGCATTTTGTAAAGGAAACTTTTTTCTCCCTCAATGGATTGCCAATACAAGGAGGTTTCAAACAAATACAATAAGTAGTTTTTTCCTTTGCAGTAGCTTTTAAAAGATGAATTCTCTTTTTCAGAGGAATATATACAAAACAGATGCTGTGGCAGTCAGGCTGCTTTTCTTCAGCACTGTAACATTTTTATATTCAGCCATGCTTGATGTGAAAGCCACAGGCAATGCTGCAGCTTGCTGTTGATGGTTTGTCACTCATCGAGTTTCCCTGGCACAATTTATGTTTATGCAAATACAACGTCTTGTCATGCCGCTAGATATTTTAAATGTCAAAAAACTCTGGTTACCCTGTACAACAGCAGAGGATTACAATCCTTGCATGGCATCGTGGTTCAGAAAGAGATTACAGAGCAGCTGAAATAATAGCAATATTTCACATTGAAAATACTGAATACATTGAGGAGGAGAGGTTTTTGTCTTTATGAATTTTAGGGTTCGTGAAATGTGTTCAGTTATCATTTCAGGAGTTTCATCTCTAATTCTTGTTAACCTAAGACAAGCACATTTTGGTTAGAGACAGCAGGGCATTGTTTTCAAAAAGTTTGTTCATCATTTAAATACTGACTGACTACTTTCAAATATTCTCATTATGTGAAATATTGACCATTTTTGAATGCCTGGATAGAAATGCCAGAAGGGAAACACCTTGAGTGCTCAGCCCTTCTGAAAATCTCTCGCTTACTCTTATCAAACTTCAAAAATCTCAAAATATGCAGTGTTACTCAGATTCAGTTTTTAGCTGGCTCACTGATTTTTAAATTAAATATATTCTATACTATTTCATAAATGCTGAATAATATTTTAGATCCCAGAGGCTGTCACTCTAACTGAATATCAGAATCTCGCTAAAATGGAATGTTTAATTTCACATAATATGAATAGATGGTCAGAAGAGGAGGACAGAAGGCTAGACTGGAAAGACTCTGGGTAAATAAGGAGATAACAGAACTACAAACATATCTGGGGTTAATTAGACTTTGAACTGTCAGTCTTGAGTTGTAGATGAGATGCAGAAGTCTTTTACTAATGAGTTGGTTTCAAGAAGTAGCAACAGCTTTGGTGTAAAAAAACTGGAAGCCAGCCTGATGCAAAGCTGGCTTTCCCACCTTAATAAAAGTTTGCCTTCATCCTGTGGCACCACACTCATTATAAGACTGATGCCCCCCATTCTCGTGCAAGATCCAACCCGATGCATCAGCTGTGTGCATCACAAGGCAGGCTGTGGTCAGCTCTCAGACCTCTGAGATGTTCTGGTGAGAGAATGGGAAGCTGCAGGCTCTGCAACTCACAGGATACACACTTTGCATCTCCCTATTTCCTCGTTCTCTTCTAAGAAGTTGCAAACTGAAGAGAAAAGAAGAGAATCTGCATTTTATTGTGAAATAAAAGTTCCAAACTTTAACTGTTTCGTTTGTGAAAGGGGTGTGGGGGTCCCTTTGAAGTGTGAAGCTTTATATTCCTGGGGAGTCGCTATTTGTAAAGGCAGAGCTGTGCTATGGGCCTGTGAGTGTCACAGCACCTGTGAGTGTCACACCAGCTGCTCCCACGGGGTGACCTGGGGCTGGAGCAGTGCTCACAGCGCTGCTCTGACTCTGCCATGCTGGAACTCTTTGCTGACAGCAGCTTCATGTTATTTGTGTGGACATCACTCAGCTCTGACATCTGCAGTAGGATTGGTGCTCTGGTCCTTCCCTGATATATTTCTTTTCTGCTAACAAGGTATTTCATCCTCATTCATAGATCTCTGAAATTAGCTAAAGGCATCACCACAATATTTTGGTACAAATTGGAGATACACAATTGCTGAAAGGTCGTGATGCCTGTAGGAAAAAAATGTGCTCCGGCCCCCAGTCCTGATAGTGTTCATCCAAAAGCAGAGGCAGCTCCCATGCAAGCCTAAAGTGTGGGCTCATGTTCTAAATTTGTTTTCCCCTCTCATTAGCAGGGTTGGAAAAAGCAACAGATTTGACAAAGAATTGCCTTGCATAGTGTTGGAGAATGCAGATTCTCATGCATCCCACACTCTTTTGGGTGTGAAACATGAGAGGCTGGGAAATTATGCCACACTACCTGTGATCAGCTGGGGAATCTCCAAGCTGTACTAACCCTAAACCAAGCCTAGGCAGGTCTGTCCTTAAGGAGGAGCCCTGTACTTCCCTCCTCTGCACCTTACAGAAATGTAGAAAAGCACATCATGTAGAAATTAAACTACCACTTTATATGTCTAAAATATATTAAATATTATTTTTATAGATAATATTGAATAATATTAAATATTACAGTAAATCCCAAATTAGTTTTTAATTTATAAGAAATTGATGACTGATATCTTGCAGAAGTTGTACAGATCCAGATCAAGGTGGCATTGGCTACATCTTTTTAATTTCGGCACTCATAAAGTTTAGTGGCCACTTTTGAAAATGTTTTGGGAGCTGTAGTCCATCTCTCAGTTGATACATGTCTGTAATACCAAGCATAATGACAGTTGTATTTTTTTCATATTTGCCAAGGAGAGAACCAGAAAAGCACTCAATAGAGTGAATGATTTCCATGCTAAATCCCATGCATTATCCTTCACTTCATTTGGAGAAGTGAAATTTCTCACTCATGAGAGACCAGGCTGTTGGGACTTACAAAATCTGTGCTGATCATGACGATAACAGACTGTGCAATACATGGAAAAATATTTTGCCAAAGGCTTCGCTAGCAAAAAATTTTGCTTCATTTATAAATTTCTGACCTAAGACACTACTAATGTTCTCTTAAGGAATGAGAAGAGGTCCTGATTGAAATATAATATGGATTTCTTCAAACAGCTTGGAGGGTTAAGACAGTAGGAGAAAAGAGAAGTTTTACAGGAACTCTTTATTTATTAACCAGGGCACATAGCAGGGAAAAGGAAATGGATCAGACACGCTGGCAGACCATCAAGGATCATAGAGAAGTTTAATATGGTTTGCCGTTTTTATATAGGATTCTGTCTCATAACTATTGAGAAGTACTCATTGATAGCTGCCATAAAGGAAGAGAGTTACTCCCTAAGAAGCAGAAATTAACAGTAGTATGCAAAAAGTATTGGAATTCATGTTGGAATATTCAAGTAAGAATAACAATAAACAAGCACAAATGGATGAATAAAAACTCATTGAGCTTTTAAAAAACCCCACAATTTTAGAGACACTTGGTAATACAGAGAATAATAGATATGTTGTTTGGATGTAAAATATTCTAAAAAACATTTTCATCATCTTGGAGTCACTTTGGTAGCTCTGTCCCCTTTTGGAGAAGTCTGGCTGCACAGAGCATTGTCCTTTTTTCAGATTCTCATTCTTCCAGAAAGAATTTGTATTAATATTTTGAGTCATATTTACAATTTACCTTCCCTCACGAGTAAACATTTTAATGTCACTCAAAAGGGGGTGTGGGGATGCACGACCACACCTACGCAAGACCTGCTTGTGTTTGAATTTTCCTTCTTTTATGAATTATGGATTCACAAAATGTCTTGGCAATTGTAGGCTGGATCTCTCAATGTATCATTGCTACTCCTATTGCATTGTATTTTCTGTTGTAAATAAGGTTCTGCTTACAAGGCCTGTCCCCCAGAAAACTGCAGTAAACAATGTATTATCTCCATTTCAAAGACATTTAGCTAAAAAAAAAAAAAAAAAAAAAAAAAAAAAAAAAGGATGATAGATGCCTGCTTGCTTTTCAGGGGTTTTTTTTACCTTTTCTTTCTTCCTTTCTTTCTTAAACTGTGACTGAATTTCTTATGGTTTAGTCTTCATCCACCCCAATGCACTTCCATATTTTAATTCATTTAAGTCTACTAAAATTACTGACTTGCACAATATTTAGAATTTTAGCTGGACACAGTGAGCAAAAGTCTCTGCTTGAATATATAACTGAACATGTACTGCTAAACCAGCAGCACTCAGCTGAGTATAACAGCCAAAAATGACTTGTGCAGTCACAGTCCATGAAGTCCTGTTCATTTGATGAGGAAACCTTCATCATAAAATTAATGCAAGAGAAATCTGAGCTGTTTAACATTACAAGTCCCTTAAATGCACTTTGAAGCAGCATCTGATTCTTTAAGTGTCTACAACCTGTACCATACTCAAATTGTTGCACTCACATGTGTTCAGTTTCTGCTTGGTATTTTCACTCAATAAATTTGGATTTGGCTCATATACACAGTAACTAAACTGTTTACTATTTATTTTCCTTTTTTTTTTTTTCAATTTGAAACCCTTAAGCGTTTTGAGGAAGAAAACTTACTTAACATGAGGAATTACTTCAATTATTTTTTTCTATTGTCATCTAGCTGCCTGTCAGTTTGCAAGAGTAGTAGCTTAAGTGTTAACTGAACCATTTAAACAGATATATGTATGCTCTGTATGTGTTGAGGTTAAAATTAAAGTCCTTCACCCAGTTCTTGGAGAACTCACTGCGTAAATCTTCATCTGACTCAGATGGCCGAATTTTTCACATGTAAAGATTCATCAGAAACCTCATGAAATCTCTAAGTTCCTCTGTAAAATGTCAAAATGATTTTTCTTACTGTAAAAATTGCTGAACCAAATCAGAATCACAGATATTTAGCTTAATAAAGGGGCACTAAAATATTTGTGTTATTAAAATATAGTGACTTTGGAGGGAGAGGAAGTGATTAATTTAATGAGGAAAACCCCTGCCTCCATGTTTCGTTTACAGACTCTCTTTCTTTAGGTGAAGTGCCCTACTCTGTTAAAAAAGATCATTTTTCTAAAAACTGTAGGAAGGAAAGAAAATGGTCAAAACCCCAGCTATTATTATTATTATATTACATGGATAGCTAGAGAGAGGGATCAAATTCCCACGAGTGCCCAAGTTTTAATAAAAACTGCTAATGTCTTTTCTATTTAGATGCATATAAAATAAACAGCACATCAAATTTAATACATATATATATATATATAATTGATGACCTGAGATAAACTGTAGCCTTTATTCCACATTTATAAGCATTATTCTCACTTATAATTGTATTCTCCATTGTGAGACAAACACAATAGGAATTCTCATATTATTAAAAAAAAACAGATATCGAATCTCAAGAACAATTACTCACTGCAGTTGCCTGTAATCTTCCAGAATCTTTTTCTTTTTGTGCAGATACTCCCTTATAAGTACATTAATAAAGAGTAAATCTAAACAAGATAAGAAGAGAAAATTAGAAGCCTTCTCAATCCATTTTCCTCCCCACAACAGGAATTAAAAAATAATTTTGTTTCTTTTTTCCAGTTCTTTGCTGTTGCCCAGCCAACACCTGAGGGATTACGAACAAACCTGGGAGTAAGTAATTAAAATTCAAAGCTTCAGCATTCAGATAGTTTTTACACTTTCTTTTGCTTCCAACTAGCAAGGAATTTTCCAGACAAGCTTTTAATTAACAGGTGAGTTTAATTGATATGTGAGGTTTCTGTAAATGGAAAGGATATCAGTGAGAAGTACGGCAGGACTCTTTCATACAGTTTAAGACTGTTAGTTTGCACATCAATGAATCTTTAGTTTTCTTAAGTGAATAAATAAAACTGAAAATACAAGCACTGGGAAGAGCTGAGGCAGAGTTAACTAGAATTATGCTGATTTTCATAGCACTTCCTCAAAGGAATCTCTGCCTCAGCTCTACCTGACAGAGATCAGCCTGTGGTCTGGAATAAAAAGCAAGCGATGGAAATTCACAGGCACCATAAGCAACCTGTTGTGCTTAAATAAACCTTATGTGATTTAATTAATTGGATCTAATTTCACCTACATTAGCCTTATAAAACACAGGTGACCACTGGATTTGTGTTCCAGCAAGTGGAGATTCAGAGTGTTGTTGAATCCACCTGAAAATGAGAAAAGCCACCCTCTGTAGGTGGCCAAAAGCCTGGCTGCAATGTGCCTTTGTGCCTGCAAGTATTTATTTCTTTGGAATTAAACATAAGCAATGGCTGCTACAACAATGTTATAGTGGGATACGTAAAATTTGAGGTTCAGACAAGAACTTGAGAACTCAGCCACCCATCTAATTACCAAAACACCCATTCCTGTGCACTGACCAGCCAGGGAACACGCCTGTCTTTTCTTCTAAAACAGATGGTGCTTTCAGCGTGCTGTAAGGTCACCAAATTCAAGCTGTTACAAACCAAAAACCAGTTCCAAAGTTCTGCAGCTCTCACAGAGATGGCTTTGCCAAGCAGCCCACTCTGCTGTAGCATGGAGGAGCTGGTGTACTGGGCACAGTGGTGGCAGAATGTCACCGAGCGTCCGGGAGGCTGATCTAAGGCACTGCTTGGGTCTGGTCCAAAGACTGGAGAGCAAAGGCTTAAAGCCACCTTTAACTTCCCAGGAGTTGAATTTGGCATCATAATACCAACCCAAAGAGCTGGCTCAAAGCTTTATGAAATTGTAGAATATGTGAAAGCAAGCTGTGAAGATTTAATCCAGATAATATCACAGTGGTATAACGATGGGCTGGGGTAGCAACTGGGAGATTTGGCAGGGGCTGTGTTGCAAAATGGCCAGCATTTCCATCTTCAGGATTAATATTTCTTTGTAAAAATAAAGGATAGGTTGTTAAAACAAATAATTTCAAAGTATTTCACCGTATACTGAACTGTGATCACTGCTGTACAATGAGAGACAAATTAATGAATCAAACATTACAGATTTCATCACATTCACTCATTTGCATTTAAGCTGGTTTCCAGCTCTGTCATGCATTTGCTTTAAACGAGCCCCTGTGGATAGTGCTGCAATGTTTGATTCATTAATTTGTTTCTCAGTGTACAGCAGTGCTCATTGTTTAGTGTGTGCTACTAATGAAAGACCTTTATAGACAAGGATTTCCAAATTTATAGATGAGCTTTACTTTACAGGGAATTTCTGTCACAAAATCCTTCATGTCCATTAGATTCTTGCATCTGTACTAATTGGTTTTGAAAAAAAAGAATTTAATATATATATTAGTTTCTTATTATGCAGGCTAGCAGATGGAAAGAAGGAGAGCCAGCATTATCTGATCCTCCAGTTTTCAAAGGCCACCAGCAGCTAATACGTTATAGTTAAAAGGAGAAAAACACTGGAAAAAATAAAATATTGGCTATGAGATGAAAAGTCCTCCTCCCAGTCTTGAAAAACAATTACTCTCCAGATTTCAATCTACTGAAGAAACATGACTGAATCCCCAAAAGAGGTGGAGGAGGGGGGTCAACATTGTTGTTTCCCTTTAATAGAAGTGAAACTATGGAATATCAGCCTGACAGCTAGAATGGTAATATGTATTTAGCCTTGCACAGCAGTGACATCAGCCTCTATTTGTCTGCTCCTTAACTCAGCCTGTAGCTGTGATTCCCTTCTCTGTTGTTCACATGACTCTAAATTGGGGTGGACAAAACAGAAAAGTATTATCAAAGTAAACAGCCACTGTACAGCATATAGTGAAATGTATTAATTTGGGTTCCAGTGGCAGACAAAATTCTACCTCAGTCTCAGCATTTACAGCCTTAACTCCAGAAATTTGTATTGGTTCCTTGTTTGTTTTTCCATGCTGCCAGGATTCATCAGTATGATGATGGCTTTGGTTAGTAAGGATTACCTTGTGGCATTTTGAGAGTGGGGTGGCACTAACCTCCCAGTATGCCAGGATAAAAAGAAAGAGAGCTGTCTTTTGTACCATATCAGCAGCACAGAATAAAAAATTGGCTTGGTTAGGACCCACATTTCTAAGATTCCTGTTCCAGATCCAGACAACATGCACCAGACCAATCTGTCTGTTTATTTCCATTCTGTATTTACAGTGCGGTGACATTTAGGCAAGTACAGTGCTAATTGCCTTGCAGGTACCCCTTGGTATTGACATCTGCAATTAATCACTAAGCAGGCAACTCTTGATTCAAACATTCTGATTTTGATCACGTCGCCATAGAAATGTGATATATTCACCAGCTTCTGAAGCCATTTTTTTCTGACAGGACAGTTTCTGTTCTCTTGGCTTTTTCCAAGATTGCAAACTAAGATGTCAAGTATTGACTGCTACAAAACAGCAAGGTCTTGGGGGCAGCTAGAGAGGGTTGTAATGTCATTAGTAATGACATGTAAAGGTTTTTCTGTGAAAATGACTGTCTAAAATAATAGAAAATCTGGTTGTACTGTAAACAGAATTTGGTTTTTACAGCTTACTATATACTGGAGAAATACAATACACAATGGTTACCAAAATGATTTGAGAAAGAGGATTGGAATAGGCATTTAGAAGCGTATGAATCATGATAATTATTTTCTCAGTGAAAAGTTTCTGAAGCCCTCCGTCTGGAAGTCTTCTGTCTTTTCTTTTGTTGACTGTAAAAACAGCCAACAAAAGAAAAGAAATCCATGTGCAAAGATATCAAAAAGTAAATTCCCCAAAAATTTCATTTCTGTTTTCACGTAGCATTAGACTTCACGTTTTTTTTCTTAAATCTCTTTTTCCATGTATAATTTTTAATGTTAGCCAGTTAATTTACAGCTTCTCTTGCACCGTTAACACCATTTCTCCAAACTCCTTACTGTAGACCAATGGCACTGTGTATTCTCCCAGGACTCAAAACTATTTTGAAATTCCTGAGAAGAAAACTTATAGTCCATTACTAGCTAGCTCTGTTCTGCTAAAGCCAGTGGCAAAAATCCTCCTTACATCAATGATTCAGAACCAAGACACAGGAATGCTGCAGTGTGTTTTGGAAGAAACCATAACTTCACCTGCTTTTTTTGTTTAATCCAATTTAAAAAAAAATGTAGCTGTTTCTGAACTTAGAAAGCTGGTATTTCATGTAATAGCTACGTCTTCTACCCTTGAATCGCTGTGACATTTAATAATCTATTCTGTGCCCCTCTTTTGAATGCATTGTTTCCTATTGACTGCAAATAGAAATACGGTAGAGAGAGGGGTTTCCACCCAGGGCAAAGTGGCCGTGTGGCTCCTGTCTGACAAGGCAGTTGTGCATTCTCTGGGTGGGGCTGGGAGCAGGATGAAGGTCTGGGCAGGGGAGCAGGTGTGACCTGCAGCTGGGGAGGGAAGTGCAGATGCTGCCAGAAATAGAGCAAGGGTGCAGGGCTGGAGAGCAGGCTCGGGAGCTCACTGGGGACAGCAACTGCGGTGGTGCTGAATTATTTATTGTCTTTAATCACTAAAATGGTTCCACAGCTTTGGCATCAAGCAGTTAACAGGGAAATAGCAGGGACATAGAGTAATGGTTGATCTTGGTCTTAGGGAGGTTTTTTTTTTGTCTCTCTTCTTTTGTGCTTTTTGTATTGTTCATTTCTATCTATTATAGCAAAGTCTTTGAAGTCCCTACCTACCATGTTGGGTTTTTCTTCAAACACAGTTTCTGCTTATTTTGAAATTCACAGCTCCGTTGTGACTCTTATGTTGATAAAGCATTTTCTCATGGTTATGTTTATTTCCATTTGTGGATCTATTGCTTCTCTCCTGAATGTTGTTCCATTTCTCAGCAGCCCCTTTTCACCATCTCTTTTAGCATGTCCAATCCTTTACATCAGTCTTTTGGAAGGTTTAATTCCCCAATTCTTCCTCTGATGGTATCAGACCTGTTTATGTTACCAGGCACAGCCAAAGAATTATAACTTGTATGCCATGTTCCGCTTCATGCACATGTTTATTAGGAAGCTGGTAATGTTGTAAGAAGTTGCAGTAGCCATTGCCTGATGCAGTGTACAGAAATTACAGTGTAGTAATTCAAAAATGTGTTATCTCAAAAGGAGGTTGTTCTTAGGAACTTTTTCTTGATTCAAGTTACAGCAGGTGGTTTTAGCTAGTTAGGGAAAACTTTTTAAAATTTCTTTTAGGTTATTTTAGGTATTGTAGAAACTTTACAAATCAGAAGGTGTTATTGCTAAACAACTGAACTAACTACTTGACAAGCCACTAGAGATTTTATTTCAGCATTATCAAGGTGTTTCCATTGAACAACAAAATGTTGCACTTTTCTCTTTAATGGCATTCTATTTTAATGTTATGTAAAGTAGCTTTCAAAAGGGACAGTCACTACTCCTAGTCCAATCTGTGTCCAAGGACATTTTCAGTTTTTCTAAGTGTTTAAGAAATAGCTTTGTAGTTTATGCATAGGCATGAGAAAACAAAGAAACTGGAAATAACTGAAGAGATTTCAAATTAATAAAAAAGTTACAGTTACTAAAAGTGTTTCCAAGACCACCAACCTGTATGTTTAATATTTTGGAAGAGCCCTGGGATGGTTTGAAGGCTCTGACATGGTGTGAGCACTTCCCTGGTGACTGCACCACCCCACAGAGGGACCCAAAGGAGGAGGGTGGCCCAGGGATCTCCGAGCCCAGGAAGGGGCTGAGATCAGGGTTCCTGGCAGGGCTGCTGTGCACAGCACTGTCAGGCTGGCCCTGGGCCCTGCTGATCTAAAAGGGATTCTGAAGTGCAGTTCCACAGGGTCCCAAGAGCCAGAGAGGTTTATTCATTTTGCTCTTGTTGTTCTTAGGGATTCTACACTAAACAGACTGAAGTACGTGAAGAAATGTAAGATGAGTAGTCTTCTTGGAGTCTAAATAAAACTGGAACAGTTTTTAATTTAAAAGTTGGTGGGTTTTTTTGGTTCTTTTTTTTTTTTTTTAATTGGAGCTGGCCTGTGAAAGATGATGAGTAACATCTAAACTCAAGTGAGAAATTCTGCTGTCATGGTCCCTTCTCCATATCCATGAGCCTTGACATAAAGAAAAATATCCTCATTCTGAGGCAGTCCAGCAGTGGAGCAGGTTTCCCAGGGAGGCTGAATGTCCATCCCTGCATTCTTTCAAGACTGGAACAACCCCTGTGTTGAGCTCAGGGTTGGGACAGACAACTCCCTTAGTCTCATCCAGCCTCAGTTGTTGTCCTCTCCCTTGTTTGCAACCCCACACATTGTTCATGCTGCCTTTTCCAGCAGGGGACTCTTCAGAAATAAGAGCACTGCTGGACTCACAGCCGGCATCTTCCCATGAATGAATCCCCAGGTATCTCTGAAAGGGGACACAGGTGGTTTGGGGAATAACTGGGACAGAGTCAGCTGAAAGCACTTGTTAAAGGTCACCCATGCAGGCAGTTGCAGGGCTGGTGACAGCCAACAAATCTGATGCTCCCCTGTGCTGCTCCCTCCATCCAAGCCACACTCCTGTAACTGCAGAGGTGAGCGCTAGCTGGAGGAGTGTCCCAGAGCCACATGGCAATGTGCTGGACACCAAATGGAGAGCAGCTTCTGAAGGATGATCCTGAGACTTCTCAGCAAGGCTGATTGGTCTGAGGGCAGCAGCAGGCTGCCCAGGCAGGCAGGTTCCTCTCCTGGGGCTGCCTACCTTGTTCTGGTAACATGAGCCCACTGCACCATACTCAGTTCTGGGTCCTGGACTGCCTGATGCTATCCCATAAGAAGGGCAAAGTATTTTTGTGTTCCTGTAATACAGAGATTATTAGATATTTTTAAATCATATTTTACATAAAGAATTCTGGGAAAACATGGAACCCCCATCAGTATTAAAGTCTCCTGGCTGTCAGAGAAAGCCCAGGAGCCAGTAGTGGTCTCTGAACCAGTCATCTGAAAAGCTTAAACTGCATAAAAAACCCCTCAAAGTGAAGTCCTCTGGAAAGTACATAAAACTAGATGAGCTGTAGCACCTTATCACAATGTTCTTAGTGCCTCTAGATATTTCAGGAGAGTGCACAGGAGCTAGCCTGGGACTGTTCCGAAACCAAGTTTGTGCTCACAGCAAGTGTGCCTGTGTTACAGGGAGTTCTGTTTGGTGTGTGGTGCTTCTCAGAGGCTGTCCCAGCCTTTGTGTAAGTTATGGGTGTTATTAGCAACAGAAATTGATCCCTGAAAGTAGCAGAACATGAATAGATCAGTTCTGAAGACTCATGACCAGGATAAGCGAATGCAATGTAATATGTTTTGTAATAGACTCTTTTATTTAATTTTTAAGAAGCACATAGTTGATCAATCAAAAAGCATTAGTTCTGTCTATTTTTCTCTTGTGTAAATTTTAATTTAATATTTGTGAAGAATCTTTAAGAAATAACATCAGGAATTGCAGTAAAAGACATTGTAGAGAAAAACCTCAGAGACTTTCTAGTTACTTTACTGGTCTTTCCTTAGATCTGAGTTTCCCCTCTCTGTGTTGTAAAACACAGGACTAAACCAATTTGGTGTTTAATCCCCAGAATATGCTGTGAACTTCACCTGTCTGTTTTTGTGTCAGTGCTTACTTGACTATGACTACAGATGGGAAAAGTGGAATAGTAATAAGTCTCTTGCTTATATTCGATATGCGAGTTTTAGATGGTTTATGCTATTTCCATATATACATTTGCTGAGAACTAGTCTTTAAAATTACTTTTTACTTATCTTCGTGACTCTAGACTTTGAAGTAATACTTCAATGACAGCTGAACTGAGACATTTTAACAGGCTCTGAACAGACCTCTCGGTATTCCGTACCATGCTAAAGAACTCCTTCCCTCTTGAAAGTTTTATCATGTAGGAGGCTATTAAAGTTACGAGTTTGGGCTGAGGCAGGAATAAATCCTGGGTCGTGCTGATGATGTCATTACCGCGGTCAATAAAATACATGGAAGCAAACGCTTTTCATGTTACTAAGATCAGCTAACCAAATCAGGATACACGAGCAATTAACTCTTTAATTAAGATGAATGGATGACATTAGCCCTCCTTAAACCCTGCTCGTCAGCATTTACAAATAGAAAAAGACGGATGTCTCCTTCCCAAGAAATCCAGCTTTTATTTTTCATTCTTTGACAGCACCTCATTCTTTCCACTTTGTAAACAAATTCACTGATGAACACTGCCAACCACAGAGATTTAAACAGCCCCGTTCAATCAGGTGATGTATATGGATTTAATTTATTTTCTTGGCAAGTTGCATTGAATCTATGTTTCTAATTAAGAAAAAAATAAAGGGCTTTTGATGCCCAAATATATAAGATCATATGAATTCAATCAGCGTGACATGTTAGAGGCCACATTATTAAGTACTATGAAACTTCTTGCCTTTTGAAGAGGGTTATTATTTCTGGCAAAGGCGTGTGTGTAAACTGAAGGAATAAAATCTCAGTTCTCTGTCCTAGAAAATCAGAATATTCTGCCTGGAAGGAGATAGATTATCTCTCCCAACTTTTAATACCTATATTGCAGTATATTTCCAGAAACATTAAAATTTCCTAGTAATTGAATATTGCCCTTTTGTTATCCTAAAAAAATAAAATTTTGTAGGTTTCCCACTAATAAAGTCAGTTTATTACCACTTTCTTTTTCAATTATCTATGGTATAGGATACCCCTACGTGTGGGACACAGATTGGAATCGACATAATTGTTGAAAATAGGAATTTATTAGTATTTGCACTAAAAATCATATGTGTGAATATGTTTTCAGGTACAACATTTATCTGTATTGATGTTTCTGTTGGTAATTTTTGTGAAGCACAATTTTGTGAGACAATATTGGGGTATTTCTTTTTACTTCTGTAACAAGTTCTTTGTTCAGTCAGAAATTCTGAGCATGTATTTAAACCATATTTCTCTGAAGAACCAAATCTGTGGGATCTTTCTTCCCCCAGTTGCATTTTCAACTGGGAAAAAAAAAGTTTGTTTGTTTTTTTTCAGGTGCAGCAGTGTAGGGTGCAGCAAAGAAACAGAAAAGCTCCTCTTTAAACATAGATTTTTGCATTGCTGTTGGTTTAACAACAGTTAATAATAACAGTTTCAGCTTTATGTAAACTCACCCACATTAAAAGTAGTAGTCCTAAATTTCTTTAAATACATCATGTCTCTTGTGACTTAATGGATCAGCCTTCTGCTAATGCAGGTGCATGGAATTCAGAAAATTTTCTGTGCTGTTCCGTTAGCCACAAGCCCCATCTACCAGGTAATTCTTATGAGATGCTTTGCCAAGAATGCTTTAGGGTTTTTTATTAAAAAAAAAATTGTTTGAGAAGGTGGAGGGGTAGATATTGGAATGAGGAGGAAAGTAGAAGGGTTAAGAGTAAGCAGCTGATTATACAACATGTTACTGTACCAGGATGTGGAGAAGTTGGTGGCAGTTAGGGTCCTGGTGGCTTTATACCAGAGATATTGCAGAGGGATTTCCCATCATGGTCCAGGTGCATCCAGAACTGGCTTTAAATTTCCATAGCTAGATCCAGTGAAAGGGAATTGAAATTTTGCCCCAATTTAAACAGGAGAAATAGAAAGGCATGGTAGCAGCAGAATATTCTTGATGCCCTAATCTAGGTTATAAACCTACCAAGCCCTTTTTGAAATGGCTTTTTGATCCCTTGACATGGTTGCTTGCAGTGAGCCTACGTGGGACATGGGGAAGGACAAGACTGGGCAAGCAACGGTGTCATTTCCTTTGTACAAACAGAAATTCCCATTTCTTGTGGGGTTATGATTTGCCCAGCAGCCTCCCCTGCAGTGCAGCCACTAAGCTGCACAGGCAGGTTCTGGCTCCAGTGGTTTTCCTGCTGCGTGGCTGCTGCCATGCAAGACTGGAACGTGGGGATATAATCCCTGCAAGCTATTTTTGTCATGCTGCACTCATGGCACAAGGCCTGGGAGGACCTGTGATGAATTGATGACATTGTGCCTGCAGTACCCTGAGCCTGAGGCAGCCGCCCAGCAGTGCTGTCTGCAGCAGGACTGTCTCATCCACCATCAAAACACCCTCACGGAACAGCTTGTGGCTCTTCCCTGGAAATAGAAGGTGCCAAAGCTTCCCTACTCAGGGATACTGACACAGAGAAATGTGGTTGAAATGGTGAGGAGATCAGCAGAGGAGGTGGATGATGACAGGGAAATAGCCATCTGTGTTTCAAGCAGATTTTTTGGACTCCTGACAGAAAATGGAATAATTCAGCTATTTGGACTGCCCCATGATTGTCTTACCCACAAGTTCAGTCAAGTGAGATATTCTTTCAGAAACCTTCAGATGATAAAAACCTACATGTACAGAGAAGGAATTATAAAGGGCACAAACACAAACTACACAGATTTTAGAAATGAACTCTTACAATTATTAAAATGTTTTGGCGTCGTAACAGGATACAAATTTGCAGTTTTGCCAAAACCTGGATGCGAGGCCTGTGTGGAGGTGACAGTGTCACTGTTAGAGCTGGGGGAGCAGTTTGGCACAGGGGGCTGCTGACGTAGGCAGAGGTGCCACGCACATCTGTCTGCTCTGGGGGGGTATGCTGGGGACAGGAGCCACACGTGCTCCTGCGACTCCTTTTGTTGTGCCATTGGAATGCAGACCGATGGATTTCTAGGAAACTTTTTAAAATGAGGAATGGAAACAATGTTTAATGAGTATTCAGTGTGTCAGCATGATGACTTTTCACTCTTTTAATGCTTTTTTATAGCTAAATTTTCTGCCAAATTCACACATTTTGATTACAATTTTCTTCACTTTGGGTTTAGAAGTCTTGAGAGGATTGCATGGGATGTGAGGATGGTGTGAGGCTCCAAGTCAGCCTTCCCTGGGGTTATCCCTGGAGGTCAGTGCATGTCCAGTGCTGCAGAGTTGGTAGGCTGACCATGTGCCATAGCTGTGGTTCTCTGTGTTCATTATTGGCTTCATCACTGGTAGCTCGGATAGAAACACCAGCCAGGACAGGTAACACAGACTGGGGCAGAGCAGAGACTGGGACAGGGCAGAGACTGGGGCAGGGCAGAGACTGGGGCAGAGCAGAGACTGGGGCACAGACTGGGACAGGGCACAGACTGGGGCTGAGCAGAGACTGGGACAGGGCACAGACTGGGGCTGAGCAGAGGCTGGGACAGAGCAGAGGCTGGGACAGGGCACAAACTGGGACCCTGACAGACTGCTGTGCAGGCACAGGCTGGGGACTGCTGCCACCTCTGGGTGCTCACTGCCAGCTCCATGTGCTCACTGCCACCACTCACCTGCAGCACCAGCACGGATTGTAGTAAAACAATTCTCTGTAGTTGTGACTTTGAATATAAGTGTTGGTCACTGCTTGCAGCAATGGCCACACCTTCAAGACGAGTTTGCAACGTTTGGCCTCTATATCTGCATAACCATGCACCCAAAGTGATGCTCTTCTTCTAGGGGACAGGCCTGGAACAAGGTTCTAAAGAAGAATTTAATTCTTTGCTGTCTCAATCTGAAGCCATTCTGCTCCTTGAAACCTTAATAGAATAAAAACATTTGAAATTTCATATGCAGTCCTTCTTTAGCAGAAAATCATTGATGACAGTTAAAGATGGACATGGGATTGTAAAAGCCCAAGCAACTCAGAAGTAAACCTGTTAGGAAAATAATGTAGCTTATTCATCATTTTTTAAAAAATTTTTGGCCAGTCCATTGCATTTTAAAGCAAGAGTTTGCTGTTATAAGTACCAAAGTCTGTCTTTCTCTATAGACATGTAGACACAAAAATATTTCAAATTCGTATATTTATATATATATGTAGTTATAAGGAAAAGAAACTGAACTGTTCAAATTTTGCATCCAGCTGGTTGGGAAATCAGTGCTTATGAAAAGGCAGCACTAACCATATATATATTGTAAAAGGGTAAAGTAGTGCTGTTTAAAAAGGTAAGAGGACATTAAAATGAAAGACATGAAATAAATAAAAAGTCAATAGTAGAAATGGAGAATAACCAGAAAGAAAGTTGATTACTTCATTTTACAACTGACAATTCAGTGAAGTTTCTGTTTTAATATTATGTGCAAGCCAAACTGCCAGGTTTTATTTATCATCTGATATAACTCTAGCTCTGGTCCAGGGTACTGGAAAACCTCTCTTGTAGAGTTTTACCTCTTTAACCTCAAATGAAAACTGGCATTCCATCTGGATAGTGTCCAATGTGTCACATTTTGGTAGTCATCAACCAGCTCGCCTTATAAATCAAGAGCACTGATTAAATAATCAAGATTTTTGAAATGCCTTGAGGGAGCTGTATGTTTTTTGCATCAGTGATTAGTATTCAGCGGCAATACTGAAATCTATTTGAGCTGCAGCTATAAAACTGCATTTTGCATACTAGGCATAATCAGAGAGATTATATTCAGAAAGTGTGCTTCCCCTAAGACAGCAGAAGGTTATGACTTTTGCCACAGCTCCATTGTTAGTTTAAGTGAGCTTTGTCCTTGCTGTTGTTCAGCCCTTCCTTCACCAGAATAAAACCTTTTCTGCAGCTGTGTACTGGGAAAATGAAAACTTTAGGTAATAACTTTCACAGGGCAGCTGGTTAAAGAAAACTGAAGCCCCTGAATGGAAAGCAATTTTAATTAAAGATCTTTTTAGTTATTAAAGCTTAGTTTATATTGTGTCGTTTCTTTTGTTGTTGCAAGTTAGCATTTTGTCATTTAAATCATTCCCCCAAATCACATATTACTGGCAACAAGAGGGGCTGCAGTTTACAAAAGAGACAATAGTTATTGGCTGCAAGAGAGACTGGCTAAGAAATAAGTTTTTGTTCATATCAAAAAATAGAATCTAAGCGTTACATTCAGTAATGAACTTATAAGAAATAGAGCAATATAAATCAAAAAACGCTTTCCTGAAAACCCATGCCCAGGTTGTGCAGAACTTTGCAGGTTGTGCCAGTTGTTTCTGCCTCTCTCCTCCTCTTTGGTGGGTGGGTTCTGCACCTCTGGGACCTGCTGGGACCTGAGTGAGGAGAGCAAACTGCCCCAAGGGCAGCAGTGACAGGGGCTGAGCTGCCCGGGAGCTCAGGGCTGTTCTCCCCACACGGAGCCTTCCTGGGCAAAGCTGAGCATGCAATGCCCTCCCTCTTTTCAGACTCATCTTCCCAGCTCCCAGACAGACAGGTTTTAGCCAAGAAAAAGTGTATCTTTTTACCCTTATGATGGGCTGGAGAGAGTCCCTTGGACAGTGCTGTATTTCCACAGGCTTGTTAGGATAACGTGCCCTGGTGTTAAAAAATTATATTTAAACTACCCTTACTTCAAATATTTAAAAAGTAATAATAAAAAAAAAGACAACAAACACAAAAACAAAAAATAACCAACCTAAAACCTTGCATCTGTCAAATGAATGTTTATGCCTTGATGTGGAGCTGTGCCATCCATCAATCCATATATCTCATGTAACCTTGCAGTGTGATGTGTAATCACACCTAACACAGTCTGCATAAGTGGGCTTAATGCATGTTCATCACTGGCCTGGAGGTGATTAGAGATGATGATGTACAATGATTTGGAAGGGGGAATGGAATTATGATTTGGGGCTGATCTGTCTCCCTTCCTGGCCCTGCATTTGATGGATGCTCAGACAGCCCCCCATATCAATTTGTCACTCACTGGAAGGCTGTTATCAGTCCCAATACTCATCCTGCCTACCAACAACCTCCAAATCTGAAAACTGGGGGGATTGCTGTCACTGCCTCAGTTAACCCTAGAAAGATAATCACTTTTCCTGCAAGTTTTGCTTGTACCCTTAATTTATCATGACTACAACAATATCCTTGTTTCATCTGCCAAAACCAGAGCTTTCTCCCAGGAAAAGGAGAGCCTGAGTTCACAGTCTTTTCACTCATATTACTCTCACACTCCAGCTGAATTTCTGCCATGATGCAGAAGGGAGTTCAAGCCTTATTCCACAGGTGAGAAAGGGCGCCAGAAGTGTCATGGTCTGTAGCACAGGAAGCCCTTCCTTTCAGCTTTCTTTCTCAGCAGTGTCTCTGCTCTGGGTCTGTGCTTTGTGTTAAATGGTTATTGGGTAATAACACAGTGTGTGAGGAGAGGGATCTGTATTGAAAAGGGAGTGGGATGAGCCTGGCATGGCCCCATTCTCAGGCACATGGACAGATTCCCTTAGAGCCAAGCCAGGCAGTCTGGAGCTGGTTGTGCCCAGGGCTGTCACCTCCCCTGTGTGCAGGGGCTGCCTCAGAGGTCAAAGTCATACTGAGGATCAAGGTAAACACGCTCAGGCCAAACCTGGCCCAAGTGTAACCTCTACCCTCCTGCCCAGTGAAATCCTTACAAAACAAATGGATTCCCTTTCCTGAATCCAGCCTTTAGGCAGAAAGCACCATTGCACACACTGGTCCAGATGGGAAACTCAGAGCATGGGAAATACCAGATTCCACAGTGAAAGGAAGTGCTGAAAAGTGGTGTTGCTGCATTGTTTTGATAAACACATGGAAACATTGTTATAGACACAAAATATGGGCTAAGACCAGAAAAAGCCTAGGATAAAAGTGTGGCTTCTAATAACCATCCCTTCTTCTTGTCCCATGATAGGGGTGGCATTGCCAAATAATCTGTTGTGGTCAAAATCGTACAGTCATTAAGATCCATTTTCTGGAGTACTCAAATAGAACCTGACCTTGGGGGGGGGGGGAGGGGGGAGGGGGCGGAGGGGAAGGATTAGGATGTAAATGCAGATATTGTGCAATTTAAAACACAGGTACTTTTCTAGGGCAAATTCATAGCTAATTCCAGTGGCATCCAATGTGTTAGAGCATGTGGAATGTGATCTCTGCATGTTCCAACTGAATGCTTCTTCATTTCATACAGTAAATTGGAGATTAAAGATGTTTGACCCTCTCATTGTTTTGGTGTTTGATTAATATATGCCCTTCAAGTACTCCATCAGTTATCTGATATTGATGCAGACTCTGCTTGTCTTACTACTTAAGACAGTCATAGTTTTACCCTCTCTACTTCTCCCTGATATTTAAAAATAAATAGCATACCTTGTGAGAAGTTCAGCTACTTACTTTTTAAGTTCATTATTATTCAGTATTATAAGTACTGTTAACTTCCAAGCTACTCCAGTTACCAATTTAATGTTATTCAGTACACGATCTTCTAGTGTGGCTAAATCCTCCTTGCCTTTATTTTCCTAAAATTAATACCATACTGTAATTTGTCATTGACCCTTGTTTCATCCCTTTACTTAAATCCATCCTGTTGGCATCAAGCACTAGGGACCATTAGCTTTTGAGGTATTTAGTTTTTTCAAATATTTTTTCAGTCAGGCTACACAGACTTGTCATTTAACTCTTCTGCAATGCCACTTTTCTACACAGTGATTCGTTTCAGTAGCTAGTCATTCAGTAGATCCACTCTCCCTTACAGACTTGCTGCTTTGCCTGGAAGTGTTTTTCTCTGGTTGTTTTATGGCTGTGACCAACTGCTTTTCAAGTGTTTCCATGGGCTTCCAGTTTGAGCTTCATAATTCACCTGAAATATATGTACCTGTCATTGCTTTATTTGAGTGTCTTTATTAAAGAATTAATAATTTTATTTCAATTTTTTTTGCTTTGCCCTAATCTGTGATATTTTCATTCTATAGCTTTAACTGAATTAGACTTGGCATATGTAAGAGGTAAAGTACAAGGGTAGAGAGGATTCTTAGCAGAAGGATAGAAAGACAGTTTTGTGGTTTGGTAGAAAAATCAACTTCAGAGATTTGAGGACTCATTGGCAGGGTACAAAACATTATTAGCTGATCTCAGGAAAATTCTCTGCTGAGGTTCGGGAATGTTTCGGTGGGAGTGAGCAGGGAATACTGAGCAGGTCCATTGATGTGAGTATTTTAATTTGTGTGCCTCTTAGCTTAATACAGAACATCAAATTACCCTGCTGAATAATTAGGCATTCGTCAAGGAAAGTAGGTACTTATTAATGGATGGTTTGCCATGTTTCATTCTCTCCACCACAGACATGCCTACTATTCTAATATTTAGCATGCAAAAGGTTCTCTGTATTCATCTACTCAGTTATGCACCTGAAATCTCATTCCTTCATGTCTGTGTGCACAAACTTTTGACTCCACTTGCCCTAATGTTTTTTTAGCTATAAGTTCTCATAATGCATATACATTTTGCTTTAGCTTATGTATTATTGTGAGTAAATGTTATCCTTGCAGTATCTGGAGCACTGTGTCCAGTTCTGGGCTCCCCAAAAGTACTGGAGAGAGCCCAGCAAAGGGCTGAAGGGTCTGAATCATCTCCACAGGAGAGCTGGGACTGCTCAACCTGTCCAAGGAATGCCTGGGGATCTGGGAATGTGTGTGAATTCCACCAGGGAGGGTGTGAGGAAGATGGAGTCAGGCTTTCCTCAGTGATGCTCCAGTGACAGCACCAGAGCCAATGGGCACAAGCACTGGGGGCTCTGTACTTTCCTGTGAGGTGAGAGCCCTGGAGCTGGGTCCCTGCAGGGCTGCGGGGTGGTCACTCCTGGGACATTCTGGAGTTATCTGGGTGTGGTCCCAGGCAGCAGCTCTGAGGTGGCCGTGTGTGAGCAGGGACAAGATGATCCCCTGAGGTTCCTGCCAACCTCAGCCAGTTTCTGATTCGGTGTGACTGCAATGACAGTGATCAAACTGAGCAGACATTGGCAAATGGAGTGAAAAGAGCAGATGCCACATTTAAGCTGACATACCTGCAACTCTCAGTAAAATATGGCTACACTGCAGCAGTCAATTTAATAAAACACCAATGGCTAAAAGAGCATTTCCAAAATGAACATTAGAGATGTGAAGTATTGTAGCTAAGAGCATGCAGAAGCCTTTTGGTAGTATCATAAATGTTTCTTGTTACTGGAAAACCACTTTTTTCCCCTAATATTAAGGAAGCAGGGAAGTAGTAATAAACTGTATTTGAAAGAGTTGAAAAGGAAAAACAACAAGAATATGTGGTCTGAGGTTTTTAAATGTTCTACCTATTGGTAGTTATTTGTAAAGCATTATCTAAGAGATAATATATTCAGCAAGTAACACAAGTAATGGAATTATACAAGGATCAAGTGCTGTTTCATCAAGGGTTGAACTCCCTGCCCACTGAATGCAATAGCCAGACTCTCATGGGCTTTAGATCAAACCTCAAATAAAACAGTTTGATTAGTGCTGTTTGACCAGTATAACTGCAAGTCTGTGTGAACTTAGTGTCATGATGTGTTTTCAGCATATTTAAAATTATTCTATTGTAATGCTGACATGCTGTAGGACTTCAGTCTAATAAACTCAGTGTATGCCAGTTTTAATTAATGAAATGGCCCTCCTGCACTTATTTAAATGTTGGTGGGTGTTTGTAGCTCCTTTTCCAATTCACATAATACAAATGTTTACTCCCTTGCAAACGAGTGTTCTGCAATGTAAGTTGTAAGTGGGATGTAATGGAATGTGCCTTGTCACAAATGCAGCTGCTCAGGGCAGGTACAATTCCCAGCCACACAATCCCTGGCAGAACGAGGAGAAAATTCTGCAGGTTGTACCCAGACAGCAGCACTGACCACACACCTGCAGCTCACAACTGTAGGAGGGAAATCAACCCCGATAAAGTTTATAGAAAGATTGCAGTGACAGAAACCTGAATTTCACCTGCGTGCTGCAGCCTGGCCAGGCACTGCCTGAAGGGGTGGAACAGGTTTCTGTCCCTGAGAATCATTCCAGCAGTAAAACCCTGCAATAAATACCAGGGCATTTTATGCATTTCTGCTCACTTAGCTGCATTGTTTCCTCACACAGAGGGGAGGGATAACTCACCTCCCTCTCAGAATAACTGCACACACAACTCAAGCTGAACAATCCTGACAAGTATTTATAATAAGCTATTGCAGCTGTTCCAGCTCATTCTTTGCTTTTGTGTATCAGATTTTGCATTTAGTATTTTCTTTTATGATTTCATCTGTTATATGAGCTAGATTACTCAGAGATTTACTCCAAATAGTAACAACAAATTATACTACTGTTAGCAGGATTGTATTATGTTTCTACTAGTAATGAAATATTTTTCCACAATTTAGGCTGCATAAAGTGGAATAAACAGATATTCTGCTATTCCTTGGTGGCTGTGTTTCTTCTCTGTAGGAGGCAGAGCGTCTTTCATTTCAGCTCGCTGTCCTCAAAGTTCATGCTATTTGGAGGCAAAGCTGTGGATGACAAACTGCAAAGCTGACAGGAAAACATGCAAGGTTGATACATAAAACAAGCCACACTGCCCGTGCTTTGACTGTCATCACTGCTTTCAGGAAAATAAATAATACTGCTTCAGTGTGAGGCTCCTTAAGAGTTTCTTCAACTTCCATGGGGAATATTGCAATCCCTTCCATCTAAATTTGGAACCTAAGAGCTCAGTTTTCTAAAACAAATTCAGACAAAACCCCTTTTTTTTTTCCTCCAACCAAATTCATGGAAGAAAATAAGCTTGTATAACTTGTTCCCAAATTGAACAAGGCTAAGAGAAATTGATGGTCCCTTTCATGAACTGTGAAAAATGCTGTGGATATTTCTCTGATTTAACAACTGAGTGAAAATATGCTCTGTTCACCACTTGCTCTGCAAATTTTGCTGTGAGCACCAACAGCTTTACACCAAGAAGACCCAAAGGAATTTTCCATCAAAGCAGAAGTGTGCATCACATGAGCAGGTGAAAATGTGATGGAGAAAGGTGTGATGTCTCTGTAAACTTAACCCATGCCAGCCTTCATCTGACATGCAGTATTTTCTTTTATTTCTAAATTCCTATGGATTTAGTAATTGAGAATTATTCTTGTGAGAAATTGATTATTTGGCATTCATGTACATAATGATATTCTAGCTAATATATCCTTAAGAAAAAATAATCAGAATTCATCTTGTCTGTTAGCATGCTTTGACTACTGCATATAATAGAAGTGGATATTTAAAACATCTTTATTTCATTATCTCATTTATTATATTGTAGGTTGGTAACTAATTAGTATAGATATTTGAAGTTACAGATCGCAGAAACTAAATGAGTGCACTATAATATAATTAATCATAGAAAACTTTTGTTCAGCAGCTAATCTATTAGCTACTTTGCTTCTTGTTGATACTCATAACTTTGATTAAGATTTTCAGTGCTCTATTTAACATCATAGCTTGTTAAGATGAAATTCAGTGAAGTATCTATTCTGAATAACATTCCTGGAAAAAAAAAGCAATGAAAATCTTCATTTTCAAGGTGTTAGGCTTCAACAAGAAATAGCCTATAGAGACCACCAAGGGCCACTGTGTGCCAGCTGCCCCTTGGCAATGGATATCTCAGTGTATCAGACATGCTTTTCATTATTGCCCTCCCCTCTAGTTACACTCCTGTGTTTTCACATGTTCCAGCCACAAAGTATTACAGCCACAGCTGAACGTGCTGGAAAAAAGAAGGAATCCAAACCAGGACTCAGGTTCTTGCTTTACAAACCTACAGAGGGCAGAACTAGTGGTTTGTGAGCATCCCTGAAGTGCTCACTTGTGCCTGAGAGAGCAGGACAGGGTCTGTGCAGGCACTGGGTTCACTGGGGGTGAGAGATCTCTTACTTTTCTCCTGGAATTGTTGTGCTATTCCTGTCCTTCCATCTACCTCCTCAGAGGTAGAAATGCATGGTAAGATTTCAGAACTGAAAACGAATTATCCCTTAATAAAGTTCAGAAGAATTATCCTGAGCTTCTCAGACAGAATGGATACATCAGAGGACAAGGGAGGGGCTATAGATGGTATTTGTCTGGACTTCTCTAAAGCCTCTGATTCAATCCTCAATGTCTTAAACTAATGTTTGCTGGCGTAACTGAAACTACTATTTCAGAAATAAGCCTTAAAGCCTTATCTTGCCTATTTTCATTCCTAGTATACTTGTAAACAGTTATTAAACTATGAAACTAGACCCATAAATGCTTAATCTGTTTGTTTGGTTTTTCTTAATCCTAAGATTTTATTCAGTCACATGGTTACCACTTGCAACTTTCAACATGTGAATAAAATAGCTGAGCAATCCTTTGGAAATGCCAAGTAAACAGAATGACAGGCTATTGACCAGTCATTTGGAAACACTGTTTAGTCCATTTACTAAATGTTAAAATATTTAAGTGAGTTGTTTTTACTGTAACATGGTGTTATTTAGAATATGCCAACAGAAAATAACTATTTTTTAAATTGTACCTTTTGTTGCGGTAACATATTGGTAAATTTCTAAAATTCCTACTTTTTGATCTCACTGAGTCTTTTGTGTGAGTCTTTTGGTGCAGCTTGACACAAATATAACCTATATTCATATGTTAACTGTGTATTTATGTTTGATAGTTATTTACAATTCATGCCTCAGTGGTCATTTATATAATTTTACTTATCCTGTCAGCCAGCTTTGACATTATCACATGACTCTAATTTATTTGATTTGACTAATGAACAGCAAACAGGTGAAGACTAAGCAAAGCAAATATCTTTTTAAGAATAACAAAGCAGAAACTGATAGAGTAGCAATAAGATATGTACAGTAAACACATTATTTTAACCAAAATCTCATTTATGGGATGGTTACAAATGTTACTGGACAGATTGCCTGCTAAAGCAATATTTCTGGGTCTAATAATGGTATTAATACAATTGAATGTGGATATTTGTTATAGGAGACCATAAGTCTTTAGAAAGTAAAACCTTTATTTTAGTAAGGGGCTGATGTGCTTTCTGGTATATATTTGAAGGCTTCCCCCCCCCTCCCCAGATATTATTATACTGTGTTTAATTATGAAAAAAAAGTAGGAAATGTCATGCAAATAACGATTGTATACTGGTGAATAGCTTCAAGTATCTTTCAGGATTTTATTTTGAAAATTTGATAATGAGGAAAAGCTGTCAAAACTCAGCACCCAGAATATTTGCAAGAGCAGAAGGATATACGTAATATAAATGCAAAATTTTCCCTTCTGTATGTTCAGATGGATTTTCTGTTGTGTTGTTATTATCAAAAATTAGTATTTGATATTACAAGTTTGTATGACACAGATTTCTTTCGACATCAGTTTTATAATGTACATCTAAAATAAAATGCACATATGTGGAACTGTAGGCTCTGCTAGGCTGTAATACTTTATAGTTAGGTCTCCAGGATATTTATATTGTAATTTACTAGTTGTTTTTTTCTTTTTTTTTCCTCAATGTTGGTTGAAGGTAAAAAGCCATCTTCATCATTTTATGAAGTGGACCATAAATATCCATTTTACAGAGTCAGGAATCAGAGTCAGAAATAGGTGAGCTCTGAACTGCGGTCACACTTTATGACACTGCTCGATTTCTTTGTAAAAATTTGACTTGCATGGAGATCATCTGTAAATCATCATGAGTCAACATTAATGGACTTCTCCTTATAAAAATTCCAAGTGACATCAGCATTCCCTCCTTAGTGAGGGCTGTGGTGTGAATGTCAGCACACAGCTCAGTGCCAGTTCGTAGTCTCTGAAAAAAAACCACAATTTTTTGATGTTACTGTTAGAGCTCCTGAGACTCTTCTGTTCCAGCTCTTTTATTACTACAGAGAAACTCTACTGGTAATACCAATGGTGGGAAATAGTGAATAAAAATGCACTTTATGCATCCCCATTAGGAAATTAATATGCCTGTTCTCCTACTTAGGCCTTGACCTCGCTGTGAAATTAAAAACATGCAAGTCATATTTCTGCTTAAACACTGACATAATTCATGGCCAAATGCTGTCAGTAATCATGCACAGGTATCATTACTGTGTATGGTCTCTTGCAGATAAATCAATAGTGGTACAGGAATTCCAGACCTGCAGCAGGAGCAGGGTTTCACAGAATCACCTGCTGAGGGCCAGAGGGGATCATTGCACTGTGTAACCTGACCTTCTCTCTGGCACATCCTGTCATTGCAGCCATTTACTCTGCACTCAGCCCAATAACTTCTGTTTGACTAACGCAGCTCTTCTCTATTTGCCTTTATATTGAGTTTCTTGGCCAAAAATCCATTACCATTTTGGTCAGGTCTGCCGTCACCTAAAAGAACTTTTGAGGATTTCTGGTACTCTATTAGAAACCTGTCACTGGGAACGTGGGACCAAGTTCCTTTCAGTAGCAGTGATTATCCTCGAGTCTACAGCAGGGCACAATCTGCAGTGTTTGTGTTGGGCTTTGGGATTCTTCTGAGTGAAATATGCATCAAAATATATTACTGCCTACCCTGGTTTCTTATTTGCAGGGTTTTTTTAGGAAATATTAGCCATTTTTAAAGAAACTGGTAAGAAGTATTAACCATTTTTAAAGGAACTGGTCACATTAGTAAAAACCCAATGGTACTGCAATTTTTTAAAGAAACATTATATACTCAAAACACATTCTGTCACCATGCAGAGTCTCCCTCCTAATCTTTTTTTTTTTTTTTATCCTATGCAACTCATAACAACATCTGACATGCTTCTACTAGCATCAGATGATTTGAGAAGGATTTTTAAACAGGAAAGGGAGATTTGGGCAAATATAGATTTGGACTGTGTGGTTGTTGCTAGCAAGGTGGACATTGCCAGCATTCTTCAGCCTCCCAGATGTACATTGGCTCATTAAATCACTCTGGATTGTTTAAAAGAGCCATCTCCTCCAGGCTGTTAGAGAACTGCATTCCCAGAATTTATTGTTTGTCTGTAGTCAACTCTTCTTTAATATGCATTTAGGAGAAATTTCTTTACATCTCATACATCACATATACTTCTTATTTTCCCCCCCCCAGGGGAAATTTTAGGCTAATGTTTTTTTATCATCAACATATAAAATTAAACTATTTCTGAAAATTTGATGCCTGTAATATGTTCCTTAAGGTATTCCTTATCTTCCTCATAAAAACCCCACAAAATAATAAAGCAAAGAGCAGATATCCCTCTTATAGTGCTCCTTGTAACTGAAGAGAGGAGGCTTTTATCTTGCTGGCTGGCTTAGAGCTGCTCTTTACTCCTCTGAAAAGGTAATAAAGACTTGAAAATACAGCTGGATCTTTTAAATTAGGAGTCTTATTCTCTTCCTCCCAGTACAGTTGTGTTCCTGCAGACACTTGATCCTGCTGCTGTGAGCACCGGGGGGAGGCTGTTTGTGGATGCAGTGGCAGAACCCAGCCCCAGTTGTGTGAAAGCAGAAAATTAATTCCACAAACTGGCATATTTTCTGAATTCTTTATGCCTTCTTTATTATTTTAGTTTATATATATATATATATATATATATATATATCTATCTTCTTTATTCTTCTCAACAATATTTTCAACAGCAATAAGGAAAACAGTGGCACCTTCACACACAGACTGGGGAAGGTTTGATCTGCACAGATCAGCACAAGAGCTTTAAGCATCTTGGAAAATTAATTGGAGGGGAGCAAACATTTTTGAACACTTCTCATGCCTGCCATCACTTCTGAGAAGTTGTTTTGTTACTTCTTTAAAGGCGATTGTGCCTTTTTGGGAAACCTACTGCTTTCAGATATTTTTAATAAATTCACGATGCACAGGTATGTGCAGTGCAGAGTTTATGAGCAGCAAAAATGAGAGGTATTTTATTAGGTTGTGTAACTATCACTTGCTGATTACTTTTAATTGGTGAAATAACAAATTGCTGGTTTATCTCTTTAATATTTTGACCTAGTAAATGCATTGCTTTTTATGAAAAATTCCTTTTGGATACAGCTAAAGGCTTTCTCAGTGGTTTTGTTCACACGCTTTTAAATCAATCTCTGGTATTAGTTCAGAGAATCATAGGATCATCAAATAGTTTGGGTGGGAAGAGACCTTTAAAGGTCATCAAGGCCAACCCCCTGACCTGAGCAGGGCCATCTTCAACTAGTAGATTATATAGTTAATATATATTTCTAGCAGTATACTTATGAGTCTCCAGTAACATGCAGCTGGTTTTTTACAGCTTTTTGTGTATCTTTCCCAATGAAATAATCTTTTTCAACCAGCTCCTGAACACCAGTTCACATAGAAGCAATTGCATTATTATGATATATATTATATACATCATAGATATATATATAACACCTGATATCCCTGAGAGCAGTTGTCTCCAACAATCTGCGAAACAACTAATTGATTTAGTTATCTGACCTAATGAGTTACTTCTTCAAATTATTTTCCCTTCTCAGACTGTTAGAATATTTATGCAGAATTCTGTATATTTTCTTGCATCTAAATGAGACAATTCTTATTCATAACCTATGTAATATGAAAAACTATCCTCTGAAATTGATTCTAATATGAAAAGGTGCACTGATATCCTTTCCTTGAGCAAAGCAGAAATTACCTTATTAATCATATTCAATTGTTATGGGTCTCCACTTTGAAAGAAGTGAGCCCACACAGAAAACCGGGCTTTGCAGGAATAAATGCCTCTATAGAGACTTTTCTGGCAGGGAAAAACCACAGCTGCTACACTCCAAAATTATTTGGGTTGACCCAAGAAGAATGGATTTATATCTGGGAAAAAAAAATAAAAAATACCTGAAACCTTAAACTCCAAAATTATTTTGGTAGACCCAAGAAGAATGGATTTATATCTGGGAAAAAAAAATAAAAAATATCTGAAACCTTAAAAAAACCCCAAAATACAACACAACAAAAACCACACACAAACAAAACCAACCAACCAACCAAACCCCCTAAAAAAACCTCCCAAAATGCACCTTGAAGGTATTATTTTGACAAGCAAAGATTAGTCTCTTTCTTTACTCAGTTAATCTCTGCAAATGCAGTAGAAGTTCTATGGAGAGAGGCATCGCAAACAAAGTTCGGGAGTCCTACTCCTAAAGCATTGGCATCTGATTTTGGGTCAAGTTTGGAAGATCCATTTAATTTAAACTACTAATTAATTAATTAATTAATTTACCAGGCCTTTGAAAGTGTCCTAGAATTTCCTTGTAGAAGTGCTCATTCTGAGGGAAGTAATGCATTAATCTGGAATCCATATGGACATAAGTCTGCTGATATTCTCTCAGCTGAACAGAAATATTAGAAATAGCCAAGAAATGATGAAGCCATGTAATCAACTATTCCTCTTCTAAGAACAAAAATAAAATAAATAAAATAAAACAGAAAAGAACAGACTTCTGGATATTTTGTTAACATTTATTAGCTCAAACTACCTTGCAACTCTTTACTGAAGTAATAATTGAGAACAAATTTTTGGTTTAATGAATGCGAGTGGGATTATAAAAAAAACAAAAAACTGGCTATCCCTTTTGTTTTGTGGCTTTTTAAAAATAGAAATAGGTTTGCTGGTTTGTCAGTGTTCATCCCTCCTGATTGGCTCCTCCTTGCATGGCCAAATTCAGCCCTTGGGAAAGAGATACGGATTCTTCCAAGTGAGGAGATTGCTCACTGATTTGGAGCTGCTCTGAGCGATGCTGACCTGTTTCCAGCTTCATGTGATGTTTAAGCTGGAGACTAAAACATCTTATTGGACAGTAACACAGACAAAAATAATCATAGGAAAAATCCTATTATCAGATAAATATTTTTAGTAATGTGAGAGCAGGATGTAGTCATGCAAGATGCTTAATCTCAAGGCCAACAACTCTTCAAATCACAATACAGTTGTAACATTTTCCATTTCCAAACAATGAGCAATCAAACATTAGCTAATTAAATGCTTTCAGTGGTGAGAGAAAATATAAAAATACATGAAATTATCAAATAAAAACCCAAGTGACTAATTTGACAGCCTCAGCATCACTTTACAAATAGCAGCAGCCAAGTTATCCCTACACTGCATATCAATCAATTTTACTTTTTACAGCTGATAAGATTTTCCCTAATTAAATTATGTTTTAATTGCCTTTGACTTTCAATGCAAGGAAAATGACAATATGCTTTCCATGAAAGTACTCCCCACTCATGTCTGTATACTGTGACTGCCATTATGCAGTTAACCCTTCTTCTATAGCAGTATCGAGGCTCCACATTTTCTCCTGAAATTAGGATCCTGAAATAAACGTGATTTAGCAAGGGTTATTCTTTATATGTTAATATAATTCTTTTAATTGTTGGCAACACTGAGGTCTGCCCACTTACATCTATTGCCATACTCAGAATTTCTCAAACAGCATCTCCAGAACCATTTGATCCTATATGTGACTGCATTTAAAATGAGAATTCCAGTCCTGGAAAACACAACCTCCTGGTATTCACACTGACTTACTTACTAATTGCCTTTCAAAATATTTGGTTTTCATAAGGCTACCATGAAATGCATAGATCAAAATCATGCTGCTGCTTTATGATATGATAATTAAGTTAATTATAGTACAAAAATGTGTGTCAGTAAGAAGGTGCCAGAATTAGGGCAGGAGGCCCAGCTCAGCCTCAGCACGGGTGTCCTGCCCAAGGACACAGGGGCTGCACTGGCAAACAGAGCAGCCCAGGAGGTCAAGGAGAACAAGCACCCTTCTCTAAGTGTCTCTTCTGCATCTGCCAAGCAAAGGGAGGCAAAGAAGCAGCAAACGTCCTGATAGTTCCCACTCTTCAATTCTGAACACACAGGAGTGGTTTGGGTGAAGGCATTTGGATGATTCAAACCAGACTTCATCTTAATTCAGCTCAGAAGTAAAGGAA
Source organism: Petroica traversi (assembly GCA_025920805.1). Taxonomy (NCBI): domain Eukaryota; kingdom Metazoa; phylum Chordata; class Aves; order Passeriformes; family Petroicidae; genus Petroica; species Petroica traversi. Next base: position 2,433,581 of record JAHLSL010000079.1, on the reverse strand, counting down.
GGTAAGCAAGCTGTAAACAGACACTGCTGCAAGATATGAAAGCAAAACCAGAAAAACAATAAAGAAGAGACAACTTCTTTCTCTGGGCTTTGAGATAAGCAGATGGAAGGAAAATTTGAAGCGCAGCCACACTGCATTTAGTTTGCTCTTTTACCCAAAAATTAATTTCTACAGCAGTTACAAAAAAACCCATCACCCCAAGGTTGTACATGAAGGCTTTGGTCACACTGTGACACAATTACTCAACATTTAGCATTCACTCATTGCCATGTGGCCCTGATATATGTTCCTTGTGCTTGATTTACAAATAAAGTCAGCAGTGCTGCGATTGTATTTTGTAGCGATTTCTTCAATGAGCAGATAATGATACAGCCAGTGCTGAGATATTTGATGTAAGTAGTGGACATTTCAGTCACTGCACGAGTCCTTAATCTCCCTAGGATCCACAGGAAGAAAATCATTCGATATGAGCACGTTTGATATTACAAGTTGTATTTAACATTTCAAGGCTCATTTGAATCAGCTCAGCTCACTGAACTGCTAAAGCATACAGGACAACACATCCTGTCCAGAGGAGAAACCTATAGATGTGTTTAGTAGCCTAAAGGAATATTACAAAAAAAATGAGCTGCTGAAGATTAGGCCCAAAAATGTATTGGTGCTGCTCATTTCAGATGTGATCTGACAGCCTGGCCTGGTGCATTACAGAACACAAGGGTGGATGGATCAGCAGCAGAAAATACCACCAAGGCCTCTGTGGGGCACTGGGAACTTCTCATGAAAGAAATTCTGTTATGACTTACAAATACTTGTAGAGCACGAGTCAGGTCAAATTTCATATTGATGCAAAATTACTGTATCATAATATTGTATCCTGATTTATCTTCCCCTGTTGTAATCCATTAGGGTGCTTGAAAACTGAGTTTTTAGTGACAATGTGCAGACATCTACCTTCTGTGCCTTGGCAAAGGACTCATGGCTGTTGCAAACCCCATCCTGCAAGCATTCAGCCAGGTTTTTGCCCACAGCAAATACATGAATAAGGATGTTTTTCGTGCTGTTCCTGTTAACAAAGTGTTTTGTAACCTCAGTATAAAATAGAAACAAAGAATAATCTCAGGGGTTATGTATTTTGTGTACATTGAGGATGAAATCCTAAACGAAAGGTTTTAAGCCATTAGAAAAGTGTGTATTTGTACTTCGCAAAGAGCTTGGCTTCTAAGCACAGCACTGACTCTTTCCAAGTGCTTTCTGCAGGTCTCAAACAAAGCGTGGGCTGATAAAGGAGACACGGCCCTGAGGCTTTTCTTGGGTGGCCCCTTCTCACTGACCCAGGGGGACAGATTTTGGGAGTTGTTTCTGTTAGCAGGCCTGAAGGGATAAACTTGAATTTATTTTCTAAGGTCAGACAGCTTTGGACAAGAGACATTCTGCTGGTGGTATGAAGTGATAGCAAAATAAAAACAGGATACCACATGCACATTTTCTTCTCATGGTGTTACTTAGAGAGACATCATGAGTCAGTGGTCTAAGAGTCAAAATTTCATAAGAATTAGGGGGAAAAAAGATATTTTTAGAGAAAGTTAAACTGCCTGATGTATAAGCTTGTCTTTGTAGCACAAATAATTCTGCACAAGAGTGGTACCTCTTAGGAAGCACAGATGGATATGGTCATACATCACCCAGTTCCTGTAAGGGAAGGATTGCTGTAGGCTCTGAGAAGTCAGTAAAATTCTCTGTGTTAATTCCAATCAATTATGGGTCATGTCCTAGATTTATAATAATTACATTTAAAGCATTGTGATTAAAAACAAGCCCTAGGTTTTATGAATACAGTGGAAATTAACACATACCTTATGGGATCTTTCACAAATGCAGTCAATGTACATGGGTTTAATTTTTTTACATATTTTTTTTTCTTTTTAGGTAATAATCAAAATCCAGAGGAAAAGTTTGCAATCTACAGGAAGCTGGTAGGTCAAATTTTAAAATTATATAAACTCCAGTACAATTAGAGAGGGGGAAAAAAAATGTAAGCGGTAAGGTAATGAAACTTGCATTTACTGGATATTCAGAGAATATGCAAAATCATTTAAATTTACATATTGAGGGGGTGAAAATGTGGTTTAGCAGAGGCAATTAACATGAGAAAGTAAGACAGATGCTGTGCAAATAATTCATAATGAATAATTTCTTTGCTCCATTATGTGTTTGCAAGTTTTCCAAACAAACTAGTTTTTCTGATGTATATGTTCAAACTGTTTGCTGAATAATATCTATGCATAATTTTTTATGTAATTCATTCATAAGCAGAGCTTTTTGAATATTCAAGCTCTTTTTGAATGGGTACGTAGGTTGTGCAACACATTTCTCTTTTCCAATTGGAGAAACATGACTTATAGGTTCTGCTATGAATAATCACAATATTTAACAATATTTGCTTCATTATTTTACCAAACATTCCTGCTAGTAAACTCATTTGTTAAGATAATCATGGAAAAAGAGACGCAAACAAAAGCAAATAAATTAGTCTGGCATCCTCTCTTTTCTTCCTCACTTGAGAAAAATAATTTGCACTGTCCATAATTCTGTTTGTCTTTCATTAAAATATACGAGGAAGCTGAAAATGCAAAATCATTGTCTTAAATAGACTTGGGTTTGCTCTGGCTGTGGTGTCACACTCAATGAACAGAGCACCAGCTCAGCCTTCGGAGCTGGGGCTGCCTTTGCCCCCTTCCTGAGGGGCAGCACCTGTGCGTGTCCCTGGAACAGTGGAATCTGTGTCCTTTCCAGGGAATCTGAAACCCTGGGACAGTGGAATCCGTGTCCTTTCCAGGGCATCTGCATTCCTGGGACAGCAGAATCCATGTTCTTTCCAGGGAATCTGCATCCCTGGGACAGCGGATCCGTGTCCTTTCCAGGGCATCTGCATCCCTTCCATGAACTCTGTGTCCATTCCATGAACTCTATTTCCCTTCTAGGGCATCCATGTCCCTCCCAGAGAATCACATCCCTTCCAGGGCATCTGCCTCCCTTCCCTGGAATCCACGGCCCTTCCAGGGAATCCATGCCCCTCCCAGGGAATTCGTCTCCCTTCCAGGGAATCCATGTCCCTCCCAGGGAATTCATGTCATTTCCAGGGAATTTGTGTCCCTTCCACGACATCCCTGTCCCTTCCAGGGAATCCATGTCCCCCCCAGCAACCACAGGGGGTTTGAAGCTCCTGCTCCTCAGCATAAAGGAAAGGCTCCCATGCAGGATGCTAATGAAGATAAATACACTATTTGTTGGCAGTCAAGGTGATTAATTGCCAGAGGCAAGCTTAATTATGCCAGGAGTAACAATCGGCGTCACGGACAGACACCAAGTTTTGTGTGGCCCATTGTCAGACGTGTTGGAGTTTGAATCTGAACGTGAATGAATTAGTATAGATTGTGTCTTCTTACATGACAACAACATATTCTTAATTATATTTAGAATCACATTTATTTGGAACACTGGAAAAGTCAGTTTTTCTCTAAGTGAAGCAGGTCATCAGACCTGAGAGGCTGCAGCATTCTCAGGATAAATTGTGCATGATGAACTCAATGATGAGTGAATTCCAGTTCCAGAATCTTATTAGCAGTGTAAAGGCTGCATTTTATTTTATATGTTTAATTTTATTTTGTACGAGTTTTTATATTGAATATATTATATTTCAGAGTTTCTATTTCACTTTATTGTTTCAGTAGTGATGATTAAGGAAAAAGTAATATTTGCATTAGTAAAATAAGTTTCAGGTTCCTCAGGAGACAGGGAGAGAATTTTAAGTTCTCTTTTTGCGGTACCTTTGTATCCCATGTAAAGGCTTGCATTGAGGATCTGAGAGTCTCAGCTTACACCTTCTTTTTTTCCCGAAATCAGAAATTAGACTGGGAATAGTTTATGACAGGAACAGTAGAAAGGATCCCCTGCACCTTTCTAACACTAATAGGACAGGAGAATGCAGAGAACATATAAATACGGTTTCACAAATGTCAGTTTCGCAGGCGTGTATTGGTGTGAAAGTTCTGCCTTTCTCATATTTTACACTGAATAATGTGAGAGCACCGAGACAAGTATTTTAAATAACTGAAGTATACTTACATGTCTTTGGAAGAGAATGGGAAGAGTAAAATAACTTGCTTAGCAAGTCCTGGTGTTATATTGTGTTAACCAGCATTTAAAAATTCCTGTGGAGGCAAAGAAAAAATGTCTTTAATGAGCACAGAAAATGAAACTGTTTGAAAATACAGAGAAATTATAGTGAAGTGACATTAAACCTAGAAGGAAATTGTAGATCAGTAAGTTGGCAGATTTAATATGGCAAACATGACATTTTAAAATGTGAGATTATATATATATTAAAATGAGAAAACAACAAAAAACACCCCATAATCTAATCTTACTGAGTAAATATTCTCTTTCTTCCTTGGATTCCTTGCATTCTCTTCCCTTTTTCAGCACTTTAAATTTCAACTTTATAAAAAATTCAGACATAATAAACCCTTCAGTTGAGTTTTGGTTTATTCTTTCCTATTTAACTACAGTTTTAAAATCCTGTTTTAGTATGTAGGCATTTCATTAGTGATAGCTGGTATTTCTGTAACCTTAAAACAGACATTGTAGATTATACATCCCTGGAACATATTTCCTGCTCAAACTTCCCATTCTTCTACGGCTGCCTTAATTTCTTTTTTCACTGCAGGAGTTCCTACTGGTAGAAGTGATAAATGGACATGTTTCTTTACATTATACATATTTACAGCAAGTAAACTGTGTCTACCATATCACTTTATAAATCTGTTGCCCAGTGCTGCTATAGCCAATGCATTAAATATTGGGCTTCTCAGGGACTGCTCAGTGCCGTTTAACACAACAGATAATGAAAGGAGATCAGGCATGAAAAGTTCCTCTTTATCTTGCACCTTTCGTCACACAGAGTAGCTGATAACAGCTAAGTTCATCATCCTTCTTTCATACAGTATTCAGGAAATCAGGCACTTAAACCACGACCTTCACAGAGAGAGGACTGTGTCATCCTCTTTAGTCAGTAGCAAAAAAAGGGCTCTGATCCTGAATGGAGTTGTTGGATTTTGTCAGAAGATAAATTAAGCAGCTGAATACTTTTGTGTGCTTGTACGGAGCTTCTTTTCAAGGAAATACTTTGCATTAAAAGAAAAGAGGGCATCAGAAGGCACAGAACATAAGAGTTAGTAATGAAAGATGGGGCAAAATTAAGGTTGAACAAAGCAAAAGTAAAATTAACTAACAGCTTCCTTAAAGACCTATGTCTAATATTTAATTGTTTTATTAAAAATGCTGTGCAATAAAAGAGAACTCATGCTACCTTTTGGGAAAAAACAAAAAAGTTATCCCAATTCTGAAGATTTATGTTGAATTTATGAAAGCTGAAATATTCACTGATCTGTGAAAGTATTGTTAGATAATGAATTCTGCTTTCCCCCCCTCTAATTCCTCCCTCCGTCTCCAGAGTGGTCTTATTTGAAAAGAACCAACTCTGTTGGTGAAGTTTGCATTGGCATTTCATATAGGGGTAGACTTGTATCCCTCAGCCATAGGGTTTTGTGGTGTTTTTTTGTTGTTGTTTTTGTTTGTTTGGGGTTTTTTTTTGTCTCATGATTGCATTCCAAATCATTCCTTGCACTTTCACATGCACCTTCCAGCAGATGATTTGTCTGTACCAGTCCACAGGCTCACTGCTGGAGCAGACGGCAAACTTAATATCGCTTTTGAGGCAGGGTTCAAGTCTTGGACTGAACAAAATAATTTCAATCTTATGCAAAATAGCTACTGCATCCCTTACACCTTGCTACTTGCCTTTTTTTCTTTCTCTGTGTATTGTTCCAGATACATTATTCTATCACTTCTGTGACTAAACCAATGTAAGTGACCTTTCACCTAGACCAGGTACTAGAACTGTGTGTTTGTGTGGTGCCATTTACCTAAAACCAGTCTCATTCAGTCTCATGTAGAGTGTGCGTCTGTGAGGTACTTCATCCACACCAACACCACTTTGTGCAGAGCTGACCTAAAACCACTCTTATTACCAGAATAAATGTTGATTTTATCCTTAGCACACTTTGTCAGTGAACTCATTGTTAGCATCCAGAATGCCCCCTGACCTCCATGGTTTTTATCATAATCACCTGGTGGTGTTTTCTCCCACTCTCAAAAAACATAGTGTTTCTATATGCAGACAAGTACAGAAAGAAAATAGTTTTTCTTTAATGTAATTGCTACAACCTCTCAATAATTACAGCAGGAATACAAGTGAAACTGTTCATCCTCTGTGGTGTCAGAGTCATTAAAATGGCTGAGAGAATTAACACTGCAATTACACTAAGCAGACAGGAGCTTGCAAAACCAAAGTGAGGACTAGTTAACAACTGTATCTTCCATTTATGTTACAACAGCAATGACAATACAGAGTTCAGTATTTGGGAACTGGAATCTAAAAAGTCATTAGAAACCAGTACAATTCCAGTAACTGGACAGAAGAAGGAGACCTGGGTCCTGATTCACAGAGTAAGAATGGCCCTGATATTGATGCCTTTAGTTTAACATTTGTCTGAGTGGTTTAGGATTATCACTTAAGCATTCTTAGCACAGTAACTACTGTGGAAGCAGTGCATCCTGCCAACTCTTCAACAGGCACCTAATTTTAACACCCACAAGGTGTTTTTTTCCTGAGACCTGGACAATTTAAACAGAAAAATTCTTCTCAGTGACCAGTGAGAAGACTGACTTCTCTTGGTCAGCCAGGTGAGCAAAGACTTATCATTTATTTTCAGCTGGTACTAATCTGCTTTACAGCTGGTTGACAACCATATTCTTCTGAATTCCTTTGAACTATTTGTGGTCAGCTATAGGGAGAAAAGAGGTCAGGTGTGTAAGCCCAGAGTTTCCTGTATCAGAACCCACACCACAGCACAGAGGTGTTGTTCTGGGAGTTTGCACCCACAAGGGATGGCTGTGCATATTGAAAGTGCTTGTTTATACACAGCATTTCCTCAAAGTACAACAGTGTTCCATCTCTAGAAAAGTCTTCACATTTTCTTAACTTTCCACTGAGCAGGTATTACCTACAAAGACTTTCCATCTTTTTTTTTCTGTTCTTCTTCCAAATCTGCAACCTTGTTGATGGCTTTGCATTGTTGAGAGCTGTTCAAGCATATAGCAAGTGGCTTTTTACCTGCTCAGTGCTTCCATTTGAGCCACTTCAAAGACAGGCTATAATTCTTACAAGGTGGATGGGCTGCCTATAATAGGGAAGGGGGAAAAAAAAGGCTAAAGAGACTGGAAACTGCCTGAGAATACTGGTGCAATTTCAACACCTTTCTTTTCTTTTTGTTTGACCAATTACACACAGTTTCTGGCAATATTTAGGAGGTGACAGAAACTCCTTTACTGCAATGTCAACCATACACCACACTTACTGAATTACCAAAGATGGTAATTCCAGTTTGTTAAAATTCTGTGCCACTCCTCTGCTGGGTGCTCACTGCAAGATACACAGCTACTTCTCCCATACCAAGTGGGGTTACTTGCTTGGAACAGATAGATAATCTCATGTGTAATTTTTTTTCTTATTTTTTTCTTTACTTCTTACTATGAATTGCAGACATAGGATTAAGAATGAAACCTGGACATTTAAATCAGGTGCAGTTGCATGCCTGACTAATGATATTCCAGTATATATAATAAATGTAGGAAATTGTACCAATTAATTAAAATAATCCTCTTTATAACACATTAAAACATTTGAGAGGCATTGTTCAGGAAGATAAGCTCTCTCTTTATTCTGAAGAGCCCTATGTTTTTACAATGGATCATTGGATTTCACAATTTCCAGCTTACAGGATAGAAAAACATCATGATTATCAGCTGGAGTGACCTCTTGTGTGATGCCAGTTAGTGAACTTCCCCCAGGTAGTTCTCCATCAATCCCAAAACTTACATTTGAGATGCAATATAACTTTCAGAAGGATCCTATTTAGAGTCTAAGCAACACCAGAATGCACATTCCATAGGTAAAATGTTCCTATTACTAATAAACTGCACTCCTAAAATTTTGCCTTCATTGTATGAGGTATTTCTATAACATCAGCTTCCAGAGATCCTTTTATCATGCCTGTTTTGATCAAGCTATAGCAACGTGTGCGATGGAGCACCTACATACTAATAGAGAAATAATGATGTGTAGGGACACACTGACAAACCAGCAGTTCCAGGTTAGAAAATTCAAACGGGTGCGTAAAAGGCAAGGGGACAAGCATCCATCAGTTACCGTCAGTAAACTGCTAATCTTTCTTGTTGCCTCCCTTCTTCTTTCCTTTCAAATCACATTGAAGGTCAATTTTTCAAAGAAGTGTGAAAAGAAAGAGCCACGGCCCTTCTGAAAGTGGACAAGATGCTCTGGTGTCAGCAGTCTCTGTGAGTGACAAGGTGATTCTGAGAGAGCCACTGAAGGCACTGGGGACAGGAGCTGGTGACACGTGCAGGCTCCAGGCTGTGCCTGTGCAGCAGCTCAGCCATGGAGCAGCGGCTGATGAGCCAACAGGGCAGTGACACAGCTGCAGTCTCATTCCTCAGGCACCTTAACAAAACCTGAAGAAATACACTTATGTTCATTTCAGATTCCCTGCTTGGAAGCTGTTCTTGAAGGTAGGCATGCACATTATTTCCTCCAAAGAACTAAATAGAGTTAACATATTTAAAATGTGCTAAAGGAGGCCTGTGGTCACCATTTACTGTCTAATCCAGTAGTCAGAGACCTAACCCAAGAAATTAGGTATTTGGGTTATTCTCTGAAGCCTCATGCATATTCAGCCTCACGTCTCCCACTCCCAGGAGAATAGCCTTACCTGCAGATTAAAGGGATGGGAACAAACCTGTCTTCCATTGAAGCTGAGCCACCACATCTAAAGGAATCCAAAATCAATTTAAACAGAGAACAAGAGGAAGAGAGAGCATGGTTCCCTGTCTTCTGTTAGGACTCTCATTTTAGGGAGAAGACACAGTTATCCTTCTAAAACCCATAGCAATTGTCTCTTAGATATTCTGGATTTATAGAGTTAACATAAATCCTGAATATGGACACAAAGCCAGCATTCCCACACTAGTCTTACTGACACTGCCTCAACATGTAACTTCTGGTTATTTTTGTTTTGATACTCTCCCTGCCACCCATCCACTCCCAGCTGTCATCTTCACTAACCCATAACAGTGGGAACATGTACTCAGTTATTCACCAGGACAAACTAATGCTGCTTATCGTAAACTGCCTTCCAGAAAACAATCCCCCAACCTGAAATGTCACCCGAGTTCTTTTCACTGGATGCCTGACCTTGACTTCAGCAGCTCTGCTGAACAAATGAGGCCACCTTACCAAGGCAACTGGATTGGTCTGTGCCATTAACCCATATCCATCATAATTGGCCAGCAACAAATCCTTGCTGCGTGGCATTTAATAAGCAATTTGCTTGTTCAAATCACTGCGCTATTTAAGTAGCTTTGTAATATTCTGTGTGCCACTCCAATGAGGCAAAGATTTCCAAATATCTTTCAATTGCATGAGCTGAATGAGTTCTGAGGTTTGTTAATTTGCTTAATCATCATAAGCATCAAGTCAAACGCTTTATGGGCTGCTATTACAGCCTTACCATTACCTTTTTCACTGACACCTGCATCCATCAAAATGTAGTTTGACAAAATTTGCTTCCAAGCTCAGTGTAATTGTGTCTTTCTTTCCTGATAGGGACAACTCATTACTTACCTGCAACAGTCTTTTTAAGACTTCTCTAACATTCATTTTTGCAACTTAGTTTATTTTCAAGCAGAAATATTATTTCCAGTAAAATGACTGTCACAATATAGCTGTACACAAGTTTCTCTGCAGAATCAACACATCACCATGCATACATTAACATCTTGACCACGGCTTTAGAGACAAGGACACATCTTGAAATCTGTGAAATACTGTGGGAAAAGATGAGGCCAGGGAGAAGCTGTGGCTCTGAGGATCTTCTTCACTCTTGTGAATAGATGCAGTCCTCAAGCGACAGCATTGCATGTAATTTACCAGGCTCTACCAGTATGCTTGGCTCTTCCCTTTTCTCAATTAACCTTGAAAAGCTGAGAGATGCTTCCCTGCTGGTTTCTGGATTGCCCCTTAAAACTCTTGCTCTTTGTTGACAGTTACAAAACTACAGTTGCAGCTGAAAAATTAACTCTGCTGTAGTTTCTCTCTAATCAGAAATTTACAGTGCACTTTTCCCAACTACAGCTAATACAACGTGCTCCAGTTTACTTCATTTCTCTTCGGAGATTTTCTGTGGTATGGAATACAGTCATGAAGTTGTTCTGTGGCACTGTTAGCCCTGCTGCTGTGCATTACCCATGTCCAAGCCTCCTTTTCACTGATGTTTCTGATTCCTGGGTAATTTCAGCTGCTACTTTCCTCCTGGCCTTGCCAACAATATGTACCAAGTTTTACAGGTTGACATCAGCTTGTGCATTGTACTTTGTCACTCTCGTTTCCTGATCCACTTTGCTTTAGCGTCCCTAGTTTCGGTGCTACTGGTGGTCTGACAGTCGAGTAGCAATGTGGAGGGAGAAAACAAAGGTTCAATAATAGTCAACATTTAATTATTTCAGCGAAAAGATTATTCCACACAATTCGGAAGTTACATTATACAGATCATGGTGTTTGAGACTAAAGCAACTCTGTTCTGCAGAAGTGACAACAGTTTTTGGAACGGTTCTAACTTGACGGAAGCGATCTTTTCTAAAAAGATGCAAGAGCTTTTTAAACAAGTCTTTTTTTCCCCCGCCTTGATTTTGTTGTTGCCACCGCGCGTTGCTCGGGCTGTGCGGCGGCGGCGGCGGCGGAGCCCCCGCAGGAAGGGACCCTCCCCTCCCGACCCGCATCCCCTCCCGACCCGCATCCCCTCCCGACCCGCATCCCCTCCCGACC